>OY992881.1:128452861-128507861 GCA_963921405.1 Cepaea hortensis | reverse complement strand
GAGATCATCCTCCACATCCTTCACCCACCTTCTCTTTGGTCTTCTTCTTCCTCTCTTCCCAGGCATATAGCCCTCCATTATTGTTCTCTCCAAACTTTCATGACGTTTCAAGTGACGAAACTATTTCAACTTTCTTTGTTTTATCGTCTTTAATAGTCAACCTTCCTCAATATTCAGCTATTTGACATATGGATACATTTGTTCTTTTCTATACCCAAGATATTCTTAGAAAACGTCTATAACATTTATATTCAAGGGCATGTATGCGCTGTTCAAACAACTGAACGTAACATTTCCTGGAAACACCAAGCTAGGGGTTGATCACAACGGCATGCAATGGACATGCAATGTTTTACTCATGAAAATGTGTTTATAGGATGTGGGGGTCTCGGTTATACATAGCTGGCGCTCCTTCAGTGCTGCAGGTGGCGTGCACTGGGCAGAGAATCTCTACTGCGGTGTTTGCTATGAGACAGAATAACTAATCGAGTTATCTGAGTATGCATTGAAAGTGGCCCTTTACACACGAACAACATTCTCTGTATACTTCTGTCCGTCATGTCCAATATTTGTATTATCTGGTGTATCCTACATCTGCTTCTGTCCATCATGTCCCATGTTTGTATTATCTGGTGTATCCTACATCTGCTTCTGTCCATCATGCCACATGTTTGTATTGCCTTGTGTATCCTCCCTATACTTCTATCCACCATGTCCCATGTTTGTGTTGTCTGGTGTATCTTCCATCTACTTCTGTCCACCCACACCGACGTGCTTTGGATAACCCGTAATCTATCTACTTATATACTCCCCGTAGAGCAAATCAGTTCATATTAACTCTTATAGGACCTAATGGGTTGTCAATGTTTTGTGCAGTGTCTGTCTCTGCCTTTGAGTTTTCATGAAGTGGTCACAGTTTAAGATTATGTCCGAGATTGCCACACCATATAAAACAACACGTCTGGACATGGCCCACTCGTCACTAGCGCTTCCAGTCCCACGGGTACTTGATGTGGGTTTGTGATGTGTTGGGACTATCTTATTTTGTAGGCCCGAGTACACTGAGGGATCAATGGTCAGTCTTTCCCTCTCGTAGCCAGCGACGAGAGCTATCATCGATTCCTTATCCAACCGCACCCATTTCATTGTTAGAATAATGTTCTAACCGTGTCAACAACGCGTACTATGCGTTCCCATATTTAAAAAAAAAAATTGATTGTCGTTTGCAGGTTTATCTTCTAGGCAATTATAGTTGACTATTTTGCCATTGCTTTCTAAACGAGGAGTCAAGGTTTAAGTCCAACTTAATATGGATGTTATGATTGAACGCCTTACCTGACCATCATCGCATCGGAAGTTCAAGAGCTAGCGCTCTTACCCTTATCGGCCCCAAGTTCTGTCTCTAAAAGTTAATGTATAATTCCCACCAAGAATGAGGGATTCAGCGACCCCCAGGTAGGCCACACACTGAAAGGCTCCAATCGATTGACTTTTCACCTTGATTAACTTTAGTCTCCATATCTGCGGACCTGCCGATCTTATCCCGTGAACCCCACATTTGTTTTCTGTCGACCACAATAATAGATAGACCGGGATCAATACAGGTTGCTTGGCTTGTCTGTATTGTTTCGGTTAAAGTAATTGACTTGTTGAAGGTGGGTTAGTTGTATATCGTGAGGTATTCACAGCTGCTTGTCGGAGCTCATAGGTGATATAAGGGGAACGTCTCCTGCTATGTGAGTGCCCATTAGTACCTGATGTATTATTTGTATTTATGATTTACTTTTTCACGTATGAACATTTTCATACTTGATATTGCGTCTCAGTTTCCAGTTGCTCGTAGTGTTCACGATCATATTAGTTGTATATAAAGGAGTTAGAGACGAGAGAATCGACTTCATTGCACCTGGTTTTACCGCGTGTGGCTCGGTCTGACTTCGGAGAACAACGAGCCGCACACCGAAAGCCGCTTCCAGCAGGAACTACGTGACTCCACGGATGACCTCCAGTGACCTGCGGAAAAATTGCGCCTGTGGTCTGAACTCTGAACGAGGCAGTCCGCTTGATTACACGGCCATGAGACCAGCACCCACCTCCGCTTTGGTGTTATATACTTCATGACTGACTTTATTTTATAAACACACATGTATTGTTTGACGATCACAGAAGTAGAAGAGAGAAGTCAGGTTTATAGTACGCAATAGACAACATACAGTTTGAAAGCTATAGTTACCGACCGAATCTAATGTTTATGTTGTCTAGTGCCTCCTCTACACCCATCTTCTGTCTTCTACTAAACAATACATGTGTGTTTATTTATGAACTGTCTTGAAGGCCCCAAAGGGTTTCCCATTTGATATTTATTGCGAGTGTTATATCCACTGTATTTACTACCAGTGTGTTACTTAAACCACCAGAATCTACACCTTGCAACATTCTACTTCTACGATCTACACCTTGCAACATTCTACAATCTACACCTTGCAACATTCGCTGAGGGAGACATCGGTGCTCCACCCCTGGGCTTGTCCACAGAGCTAACATGTCCAGTCTTAACTGATTCACTGCCGGTGGGTACTATATCGTCAAACATGATTGTCATTTGAACAGAAGGACTACACATCGCCGTACTATGGTGGTTGTGTTAATTACTTTTCTTTGTGGTATAGTCCGCAGTTTCAATGCTCCGTGAATTCATACTTATATTCACATTATAATTAATGCTTGTTCATTTGATTCTGTACCGCGTGGTCAAAACCAACTGTTTGCTTGGCACTGAATCAGTTGAAGCCAACCAAACTGAGTGAACAAAACACTGAAGTGTATACGGGAGACATCATTGCACACATAGACAATCTATTTCAAGCAAAGGAAAGAAGAAGCGGAAGAAATACCAACCAAGACATCACGCTGTTAATTGACGCCTCTCTCTGTAAATGTAATTGGTATGCGTGGAAGTACACTTGTTCCTGCAGCGAGGCTTTGTCGTTATAACTTGGAGGTGCCATTTTCGTTCTCGTTCAGTGTACATGTTCTCTAGTGTGTCTATTAGTCTGTACTTCTTTCTTCTACTGCTATGAGCGCGAATCAGTGCAAGTGAATGTGTTACGAGCAGTCTTAGTGGGCTCAAGCTATTTCTGTGTGTAAACTCTAAAAAACGCTTGTCGATGTCGGATGTAACGAGCCACAGGCTTGACGAAACAGCGCAAGGCAATTCACTTGTCGATGATGATGACGAATTCAAGATAGTAATTACACTACTGGGTTATTAATTAAATTCAAAATAGTAATTAAGCTACTCAATTATTAATTAAATTAAAGATAGCAATTACACTACTCAGTTGTTAATTAATTCAATTCAAGATAGTAATTACACTACAAGGTTGTTATGTAGAATGATTTTTATATATCTCCGGGTTGATGGTTATTGCTGCCACCAAGTGCACCCCCGCCCTTTGATGCCCGTGTGTAATGTATCGCATGATCTGTGTAATATGATAGCGTAGCCGTTAGCGGCCTTCACCTTCTGAACATCCCGACTGCTGGAGGTCGTGAAATGTAATGCGAAAAGTTAGAGGTCAAACAGTGACGTCGACGGCCTTATAAATCGTCATCAAGTGGACAGGCGTGGGCGATCTCGCTTCTCCACATCCGGCGATATCCGGTAGCATGGGCCAACGCTTGTGCTGACTCCCTTCCGCGCCATGACGTAAGACTGTGTAGAATTTTCTCTCGCCGTCTTCCTCTGTCTCTCTGTCCACAGATCACAGGCGGCCCTCTAAATACATCTAAAGCAAACATCACCAGTGCGTTACACTACAGATCCCTTCCACAGGCCTAAGGAGAATTACCAAGAGAAATGATGCTGGATGAATTGGGACGGTGGCTTATCATCAGCAGAGTTGATCCAGAGCACCAAAGACCGAGATCTGTGGAGAGCCATGAAAGCCTACGCCAGCTGGCAGGGCACTTGATGACGATGATGAAGGAGTATTGGGCATATTGGGACTGACCCATATCTGTTTAGACCAAACGCACTCGGTGGCTGATGTGGGCGGTAGGACGCTGGTGACCTTTACTTCCCACGACATTTCCTGGTAGATATTTGAAGCTAGGCCGGCCTGGAAGTTCAGCTCTATTGTGACAACTGTGAAACTGCTGTGATGGAACCCAAGACCCCCGATACAGTATGGTAGGCAAGCATCTAGCCACTACACCACCGCTGCTACCTACATGAGGCCCAAATAAACACATCTACAGTCAACATCGCCCGTGTCTGACCGGGACCTGTAAGGGTGGGAGGAAATAGTAACACTGTAACCAACCTGACACGACTACAGTCTGTGGGCGCCGAGCTGGCTACCTCACCGTGTAGAACAGTGGTTCTCAACCGGTGGGGAATTCCCGCCCAGGGGGAAATTTTAGGGTTTCCAGGGGGGGGGGGGGGTGATTAAGATTATTTCAAGATAGCGTTAATACAAGAACCAGTTACTTGATATTGTTTTTCCCTTCATACTTTACGGTTCTGTACGTTTCACCCTTATACAATTCATTTTATAAAGTAAGTAGACCGACAAATCACGTTTTATGTGGACGTCTAGACTTGTTTTAGTATGTGCTATTAAATTTAGCTTCCATTATTACGTATACTGTGTAAGGGGGGGGGGGATTTGTAGGTAGGAATGTCCAAATTTTTAGGTAGGAAATACGAAAAGGGGGGGGGGGGAGAATGACGTTCTGAAAATAAATATGGTGAAGGGGGGGGGGCAAGGGCCAAAAAAGGTTGAGAACCACTGGTGTAGAACATGTTAGCTGCAAAACCCAACCAGTTGTGAGCCAGTCGGCCACTGGCTTGGCTGGAGTTGGTTGAGATTCTATGCTTCATTGGCCGATATAGATATAACAGGGGAGTATTGGGAGAGAGGGGAGCCCACAAACACAAATATACACACTAAATATATCCTTGTCAAGGAACATAAGAATGTAAGATTGATCAGGGGACGTTACTCAACCAAGTCGGAGTGGGTTCGCCTGATGGAGAGAGACAATGGTAATAGGGAAAGCTAATCCACAATCAGAACTCAGTCTAATACACTCTTTACTAGTAACAACTATTAATAGTAATAGCATGTGTGTGGACAGCTTGCGTTCATACACACCAACAATAATTAGTCCATCTGTCTTCTGGTCATCTGTGTTATAGGGATTGACATGAAGAAGGAGAAAGAGGAGCTGGGGTTTCCGACGGTGTATGGTGCCAGCTTCAGCAAATTTAGGCATGCATTTTGTTTGTGGAATATAGCTTGCGAAAGGTATTCACAAAGGACCCCGACCACATCTGTCTTATTGTGCATCAGTACTCCTCCCAGTGAGCCAGCCAATCTGTCCACCTGACCATTCCCCCAGCACACCAGCAAGTCCTGGGGAAAAGATCCGACATGCTCCCAATCTTTGGTTGTTGAATGAATGCATGTCACTCTGCATGATGCGTGCCAGACACACTAGGTTTGAAGTCAACTGCAGGCAGTTTGCATGCACACGACTTTGCGTTGATTTTCATAAAAGCATGAGTCGTGCTCGTTCAAAAAGCAATGTGAAACTTCTTCATTTTCTGCCCTCAATTCCCCATTGGGACGAATGTCCTCATCCAACTCACTCCAGTCTGCCCCATTGGGGCAAATGTCCTCACCCAACTCACTCCAATCTGTGCCATTGGGGCAAATGTCCTCACCCAACTCACTCCAATCTGTGCCATTGGGGCGAATGTCCTCACCCAATTCACTCCAATCTGCCCCATTGAGGCGAATGTCCTGACGTAACTCACTCCAATCTGTGCCATTGGGGCGAATGTCCTCACCCAATTCACTCCAATCTGCCCCATTGAGGTGAATGTCCTCACGCAACTCACTCCAATCTGCGCCATTGGGGCAAATGTCCTCACCCAATTCACTCCAATCTGCCCCATCTCTGGCCCAAGTTCTTCCCATATCTTTCATCTCTGTTTCTACTTCTCTTCTCCATGAATTTCTAGGTCTTCTACTATTACGTTTGTCCTGTAGGTTCCAGACTAAGTAAGGCATTTCTAGTTACACTATTCCTGTATTTTCTCATTGTATGGCCAATCCAGCACCGGTGTCTTTTCTTTACCTCTTGGTTCTCTGGTAGTTGTCTAGTTCTCTGGTAGTTGTCTAGTTCTCTGGTAGTTGTCTAGTTCTCTCCATCAGCTCCACATTGGTTCTCTGGTAGTTGTCTAGTTCTCTCCATCAGCTCCACATTGGTTCTCTGGTAGTTGTCTAGTTCTCTCCATCAGCTCCACATTGGTTCTCTGGCATTTGTCTAGTTCTCTCCATCAGCTCCACATTGGTTCACTGGCATTTGTCTAGTTCTCTCCATCAGTTCCACATTGGTTCTCTGGTAGTTGTCTAGTTCTCTTCATCAGCTCCACATTGGTTCACTGGCATTTGTCTAGTTCTCTCCATCAGCTCCACATTGGTTCTCTGGCATTTGTCTAGTTCTCTCCATCAGCTCCACATTGGTTCTCTGGTAGTTGTCTAGTTCTCTCCATCAGCTCCACATTGGTTCTCTGGTAGTTGTCTAGTTCTCTCCATCAGCTCCACATTGGTTCACTGGCATTTGTCTAGTTCTCTCCATCAGCTCCACATTGGTTCACTGGCATTTGTCTAGTTCTCTCCATCAGCTCCACATTGGTTCTCTGGCATTTGTCTAGTTCTCTCCATCAGCTCCACATTGGTTCACTGGTAGTTGTCTAGTTCTCTCCATCAGCTCCACATTGGTTCACTGGCATTTGTCTAGTTCTCTCCATCAGCTCCACATTGGTTCACTGGCATTTGTCTAGTTCTCTCCATGAGTTAGTTCCACATTGGTTCACTGGCATTTGTCTAGTTCTCTCCATCAGCTCCACATTGGTTCACTGGCATTTGTCTAGTTCTCTCCATGAGTTCCACATTGGTTCACTGGCATTTGTCTAGTTCTCTCCATCAGCTCCACATTGGTTCACTGGCATTTGTCTAGTTCTCTCCATGAGTTCCACATTGGTTCACTGGCATTTGTCTAGTTCTCTCCATCAGCTCCACATTGGTTCACTGGCATTTGTCGAGTTCTCTCCATGAGTTCCACATTGGTTCTCTGGCATTTGTCTAGTTCTCTCCATCAGCTCCACATTGGTTCACTGGCATTTGTCTAGTTCTCTCCATCAGCTCCACATTGGTTCACTGGCATTTGTCTAGTTCTCTCCATCAGCTCCACATTGGTTCACTGGCATTTGTCTAGTTCTCTCCATCAGCTCCAAATTGGTTCACTGGCATTTGTCTAGTTCTCTCCATGAGTTCCACATTGGTTCTCTGGCATTTGTCTAGTTCTCTCCATCAGCTCCACATTGGTTCACTGGCATTTGTCTAGTTCTCTCCATGAGTTCCACATTGGTTCACTGGCATTTGTCTAGTTCTCTCCATGAGTTCCACATTGGTTCACTGGCATTTGTCTAGTTCTCTCCATGAGTTCCACATTGGTTCACTGGCATTTGTCTAGTTCTCTCCATCAGCTCCACATTGGTTCACTGGCATTTGTCTAGTTCTCTCCATGAGTTCCATGTTGGTTCACTGGCATTTGTCTAGTTCTCTCCATCAGCTCCACATTGGTTCACTGGCATTTGTCTAGTTCTCTCCATCAGCTCCACATTGGTTCACTGGCATTTGTCTAGTTCTCTCCATGAGTTCCACATTGGTTCACTGGCATTTGTCTAGTTCTCTCCATGAGTTCCACATTGGTTCACTGGCATTTGTCTAGTTCTCTCCATCAGCTCCACATTGGTTCACTGGCATTTGTCTAGTTCTCTCCATGAGTTCCACATTGGTTCACTGGCATTTGTCTAGTTCTCTCCATCAGCTCCACATTGGTTCACTGGCATTTGTCTAGTTCTCTCCATCAGCTCCAAATTGGTTCACTGGCATTTGTCTAGTTCTCTCCATGAGTTCCACATTGGTTCACTGGCATTTGTCTAGTTCTCTCCATCAGCTCCACATTGGTTCACTGGCATTTGTCTAGTTCTCTCCATCAGCTCCACATTGGTTCACTGGCATTTGTCTAGTTCTCTCCATCAGCTCCACATTGGTTCACTGGCATTTGTCTAGTTCTCTCCATCAGCTCCACATTGGTTCACTGGAATTTGTCTAGTTCTCTCCATCAGCTCCACATTGGTGATTTTCTCATACCATTTTATTCCTTCAATGTTGCACAGGCACCAATTAATGTAGATCATTTGCAATTGTTTTAATTATTGTTCATGTTTCTGATCCATACAGTAGTACTGATTTCACATTGTAGTTGAATACTCTAAGTCTGGCGTTCATTTTAATTTCTTTTGGCTTCCACAAATTTCCTAGTGCTATGAAATCTCCTCCAGCCTTCAGTATTATTGTTCTGATATCTGTATCTGTTCCACCCCTTGTGTCTACATTGCTACCTCAGCAGGTGTATGATCCTGTCTCCTGATGTGAGGTCTTCCCACGGGAGATCAGGTTATCATTTACTTGGTTTATTCTCATCACCTGTGTCTTCCCTCTATACATTTTTAAACCTAGTTGTTGTGACCTCCGATCTAGTGTTGTTACTTTATTCTGCATCTGATTTCCTAAGTGAAACAGCAGGGCAATGTCATCATGTCATCAACAAAGTCCAGATCGTCGAGCTGCTTTGACAGAAGAGTCCACCGAATTCCCTCCTGGCAGTGCTTGTTATCTTTATAATCCAGCCTATAATCAGTAAGAATAGCTGGGATGACAACAGGCATCTCTACCTCACCCCTGTTCAGATCTCAAATTCCTCCGTTAGTTGCCCCTCATGGAGGACCCTGCCCTTCATGTTACAATATTTTGCCGTGACCATGTCAATGATTGTCTGTGGTATTCAACATCTGGTGTGTTTCTTCAATCTGCAGATGGACTTCTCAGCCACGATAAGGAAGACACCATGAACAGAGTCATGTACCTGGAAAAGAGAGTCCAGCAGCAGGAGGATGAGATTATCTGCCTCAAGTCTGCCATGGCGGACGTGATCAGAAGGTTGAGCTCTATAGAGACATGTAGGTTTGTGTGCTCCTTGCCTCTGTGGTGACAGAGTTCGTTGATATTGTTGTTGTTATTATCATTGCCACTATCTCCATTGCCACTGCCATCTCTATCACCATCATTATCATTATCATCACAAACATCTTTAAAACCATTACCACCACCACCATCATAATAATTATCATTTCCACCATCATCACTACCACCACAACCACCGTTACCACCATCATCATTCCCACTACCACTACCACCACTATCATCACTACCATCATCATCACTGCCACAACCACCACTACTACCACAACTACTACCATCATCATCACCACTACCGCCATCACTACCGTAATCATCACTACCACTACCACCACTACCATCATCATCATCATAAGGTACAGCCATCCATACTTCCATCCATACATCCTCTCACCCAACTATCTGTCTATCTTATCTGTTAATTGATCCATCCATCCATCCATCCATCCACCCACCCAAATCCATCCATCCACCCACCCACCCAAATCCATCCATCCACACACTCATCCATCCATCCACCCACCCACCCATCCACCCATCCACACACCCATCCAATCATTACAACATTCCTTACCACCACAATCATCATCATCATCACCATCATCAACCCTCAGACAAGGGTGCAGTGACTCCTGTGACAGGCTGATGGGAAAGTTGAGCCTGAAGTGTTGAATACAAGACTGCCGTCTGCTCTTTGTGCAGACACAAGCAAGTAGCAAGGTGACAGAATGCCAGGCCACATGGATGTTAGAGGAAGTGAGCAAACTGATAGACTTGTGAGCAGGGTTACCGTGGAATGTGGATGAGCAATAGACTTGGCTGATATAGTGAATGCTGTCAGAGCGAGGCAGAACGATTAAATGAATCACACAATGATTGTGAATTTGCAATCGTGACCAGACTGCAAGAACATCAAGTTGAAAGGAGTGAATCCAGACAAGAGCTCTCTGCAGGGAGTCAAAGAAGAATAGTCAACCAACACAGAACTGGTGTCACCAACTGCTATACTCTGAGGCAGATACTGAGGAGGGGATCCGAGCACTTATGGACTGGATGATTGGATGTGCAGTGAGGATAATCTGATGACTAACTAAAGTGACAGTGGAGGAGACTGTTACAGAAACTTCAAGAAAGACTTCTGCCCCATGTCAGTGTTGAACACCATGGATAAATGACCAATCGGGCGTCTGAACTAAAATGACCAAGGATCTTGTAGTACCTGGATCCCAGAGGACCCAGTTCTCAGGCACCAACAAGGCTGACACCTCTGACTTTCATCTTCCCACTCCCATATTATTATTATTATTATTATTATTATTATTATTATTATTATTATTATTATTATTATTATTATTATTATTAATTATTAATTATTATTCATTATTATTAATAATAATGATGATGATTATTATTATTATAACATTAATAATGATGATGATGATGATGATGATGATGAAAATAATAATGATGATGGTGGTGGTGGTGATGGTGGAGGAGGAGGAGGAGGGGAACGAGGAGGAATAGGTGGAGGATGATGATGATTCTGGTAGTAATGGTAATACTGCCAATGGTAGTCTACCGTGAGACTGTCCCAAAATAGTATTCCTAAAGATGAAAAGTATCTGATGTAATAAGTCACTTCTCATGGTGTGTCAGGAAGAGAGTGCTGAAATGTTATATAGAACCTGTCCTGCTGGACAGCAGTTCATCTTGGAATGTGACTGAACATGTTGGGAAGAGCTTGGAAGCAACAGAGATGTGGTTTCTGACATGAATGTTGCGGATACCTTAGACTTCCAGAGTAACTAACAAGTGCCTGGACAAGACTAATCTCAGTAGGATGTTGTATACAACTACATGAAAGAGGCTAACAATGTTCGTTGGTCACTTAATAAGAAGAAAGACATTGGGAGATACTGTCATGACTGGAAAGTTCAGCAGTAGAGAAAGAAGAGGTAGATTACAAGTAATGCTGGATGGTCTAAGATGGTGGGTGGCATGGAGGAATATCATCAGTACCAGCAAAAGAAAAGAATGATCAAATCAGTCAGAAAGCCACCAAAACCTGCTCAAGACGACTACCACATTATGGACAGACCAGAACAAATCAATATTCTGTGCCTCAGAACAGGACACAATAGATTACGCAAACACATGTATACAGAATTCAAGATTGGTGACTCTGCCATGTGCACATGTGGATTGGCGTCGCATATGGCAGATCACATACTCCAAGACCGCCCAAAATACGATATATCTAGGCAAACCTTCTGGCCTAGAGAGACAACAGTGGAAGATAAACTCTGTGGACCGCTGAGTGAACTTAAAGAGACAGAGAAGTTCATACAAGAGACAATGTTGCAGTTATAGACAACTTTCAAGTGGATGAAAGAATGAGAAGATGAAGCTCCAGAACACCAGGTTCTGAGATGTGTGGAGACACATGAACACTTTTGCCATTTGGCGGGTAACAGTTCACTGAAGCCAGTAGACTACAACCCAGTGTCTTGAGGGAAAGTGAAGTACCTAGAAGCCACGTCATTGCCACAGTGGCAGCCTTGATCTCCATTCTCATGCTGAAGACACATTTGTCAGCAAGGATTCACCACTCAGGGTCTCAGATAACCAGTGCCGGCACACTTCAGATGTCTCTTGCAGTGGTGGTTTATATAATCTATATCCTCTTATGTGATTGCAAACCACATTATATGGACATGTTGATTCTAGATCTCAACTGTTCCTAAGATACTTCTCATGAATCTTCTCCAGCCAGTCAGAACTCAGCCCTCCAGACTCGCAGCCACACCAAGACACCCCACAACAGACCTCGCTCTATAACAGCCTTGTCAAGTGCAGCCAACAAGAACCACCAGAATGCCTTGGAAAATGCTCATGTAGCCCCGCACCGGAATGCCCCAGCTTCTGTCCGTGCGGCAGCCAAAAGTACACGGCTGTCAACTGCCCATTCTCTGTCCAAGTGGTCCTCCTTGGCGACGTCTTCAGAAATGTCCAATTCCTTACTGACGCCTACCTCGTGAGTATGCACATGGTTCTTGCTATCTTCCCTTGAGTCGTTGAGTTGCCTTGATGTTACTGGTGTTGATGTTAGCAAATTATTATTATTGAGTTTGCTGTTGTGTTGTGTTACAGTGTGTCTGAACAGACCAGGACCAGAGAGGTTTATACCATCTTATTTGAAACATGTTGGGTGTCAGGGTTGTTTGTATGAGGGAGATAGAGGATGAAAGGTACAAATGACAATCGGACATGTCTGACATTACACACTCTATGATTCGATTTCTAGTCCTCTCACGCTAAAAGTTTGCAACCTAATAATCTTAATTTCCATTGGCCTCTGGCTTGATGCTTCTTGCCACTCACATTTCACTCAAAACGATGCTGTAAGACTACTCTTGTATTGATCATTTCCCAAACGCTGTCTTGCCATTTGAGTGCGTGTTTGACCTCGCTCGTAAACTCTGTTCGCTGTTTACATTCTTCTTTCATATTTCATGTCTGAATGTCGTCTGTACTTCTCCTACTCTTCCTTCCTCAAGCAAACGACTCCTGACATTCTGCTTCATGTACGGATCATTATTTGGATGCCACTTCTCTTCTGCTTCCTCTGGTGTCATTGACCGCTACACACTGAGAGAGACACTGGGGAAGGGATCCATGCATTATGGACTGAATGGTCAATATGCAGTGAGGGTAATCTGACGGCTAGCTACTAGCCCCTGGCTGTCTTGACAAACAATAGTTTGTTACATTGTGCTTAAAAAAGGTACAATAACTACAACCCATGGCGGGAACCAGGGATAGAGTTATACCTCTCCATAGCACAAAGCCTGGGCTGAATTGTAGCGACCATATGTTGCCCATGCAGCATGATCCCTCTCTCGGCCTGCCTAGTTTACTCCAGAGGAAAGGTAATACAATACAGCGGGAACAAGACATAGTGCAAAAGCTGCCGGATCTGCAAAGCAATGCTCTAACTGTCTGCCTGTTGGAGCTTTGACCCTTGACCAATTGCTGACCAAGTAACTAACTAACCAACTAACTTCTTTTTCTTCTTTAATGTCTTTGTATTTGTCTTTCTTCTTTCTCAGTCTGTTTCTCAGTGTTTACCATTTTACTTGTCTATGCATCTGCCTGCCATTTCATGTATGTATTGTCTGTCTGCTTTCTGTCGACCCGTCAGCCTGTCTGTCTGCCTCACTGCCAGGACAAATGGTAAAAGGCTGATTGCCCGTCTCCATGCCATCATGGCAGAGTGAACATATGATTCTTGACCCATATTTTCTTGACCAACCTCTACTCTTTGGCTGATGCCGGACCCCTTACCTCCCATGTTCTGATACCCATCTAATGAAGCTGGGTGGACTTCACAGCTGTGTGGTCATGACAGATTCTATGTCAAGAGAGATCGAAACCCATGACTACCAGGCTAAAGTATAAGTACACTAGCACCTGCACCATTGTGACTTCTATACCAGGATGTCTGCATTGGGCTCAGCCACCATTTCTATTGGGGTTCATTGCTTTAGGATATTTCACTGTATCTTGTCAGGTGCATCCTGCAGAAGTCACTCCACATAATATGAAGCCAACAGTGAATCCTCAAAGCTTAAATACACAACACACACTGCCATGCTAATCTTAAACTGACTAGCACAGTCATTCAAAACCTATCATGTCTTCTTGTGTACAGAGTGGAGGGTTAGACATTTGGATCCCAAATGCTTCAGCAAATCTTCACATTTGTCCATTGTGCTTGTTGATAAACACCCAGAATGCCTTGTCTTTATCAGTTGCATGGCCAGAGTCAAGCTCATTGCTTAAAATATGCCAGGCAATTAATTACCTGTTGCTGGTGTCTTCATGATTCAAATTGACAACAGGGAAAACATCATCTTGAATGTTTATTATAACATTGTTGTGAAACTCGGTAGAATGTTTATAACATTGTGAAACCCTGTAGAATATTTATGTTTATTAAAACATTGTTGTCAAACCCTGTAGAATGTTTGTTTATTATAACATTATTGTGAAACCCTGTAGAATATTATAACATTGCTGTGAAATCCCGTAGAATGTTTATTATAAATTGTTGTGAAATCCTGATAATTTTTATTATAAATTGTTGTGAAGCCCTGTAGAATGTTTAATACAACATTGCTGTGAAACCCTGTAGAGTGTTTTTTATAAATTGTGAAACCCTGTAGAATGTTGATTATAAATTATGAAAGCCTGTAGAATGTTGGTTATAAATTGTTGTGACATCCTGCTGAATGTTGATCACACCAGGGATTGTTAGCTTGTTGTAGATGATGTACATGTTTGACTGTGTCTATGAAACCTATACACCCTTTCTCCACCGTCCACCAATCTTACATTCCACTGTCCACCAACTTGCACTCCACTGTCCACCAACCTTGCACGAGTGTTTCTGGCCAGCAAGACTTCACCCATCCATGGTTTGATAGTCAGCCTGGGGTGTTCAGATGCTGGTGATGCCCTGCCAGGAGGTGCATGGAAGTCTTTGTCTGTATGTCACCTGACCCTGACACATCAGTGTCGCTGCATCCTTGACCTCAGCGGCAGAAGTGGTGTAGGCCTGGATGCATGCAGGAATGGGCGGCTAATCTTTTCTTCACTTAGCAGGTGAAGATCCCAGGCTTTGATTTCTCATCTATCTGTGCTAATGACATTCATACAGCTCTCTATCAACTTTGCTAACGTGCCTGCTTGAACAGTAATTGTTAAAAGCCTAGGATCCCCCCTGTCCTACACAGCAAGGTACTATATCACTAAATGACAGTTTTGACAATTACAGGCTAGAGTTGTGGGCTGGAGTGAACAAGTCATGCAGGTGTTGCTGCCGTATAATTTCTAACTAAAAAACTAAACACAACAATACTATTGATTTCTAGACACATATTACATTCACATTAACATCATTACATTAGTCATACGTGGTGTGTAAGCAGATAGCCGCTGATGTAACCTGACAAGTGGTTGGGTCCACTAGCCACAGTGACAAGCTGCAGGGGTGTACAGGATGACCGTGAATGATAGGCTCTTCCAACACAAATCATTATTTATCACCCCATGATGTGCACTGTACAGTCCACATGATCACAAGAGGGTAGCTGGAGTGCCTAGGAATTCCCTAGTTATCTATTCTGTGACTAAAATTCTCTGGAGGAGTTTATTCTTCTCTTAATAACTCTGCAGGTCTTCCTCATATCTTTGTTAACCACGGTAACATACCACATACCTTTAGCTCATCAGGGTAACATACCACATATCTTTAGCTCATCAGGGTAACATACCACATATCTTTGTTCACCAGGATAACATTATACCACATATCTTTGTTCATAAGGGTAATATTATACCACATACCTTTGTTCATCAGGATAACACTATACCACTTACCGTTCTTCATCAGGGTAACATTATACCACATACCTTTAGCTCATCAGGGTAACATTATACCACATACCTTTACCTCATCAAGGTAACATTATACCACATATCTTTGTTCATCAGGGTAACATTATACCACATATCTTTGTTCATCAGGGTAACAGTATACCACATACCTTTGTTCATCAGGGTAACAGTATACCACATACCTTAGCTACTCATTGTAACAACTATGGTAAAAATGAAAAGGTAATCCCGTAGCAAGCAGGCCAGTGGGTTTGTGTCGTGCTGCAGATTTATTCACAAACATGTAGGCAATCACAAAACACACTGATCATGTCACGAGCTTCAAGTAGTGTGGGACTCACAAGACAACAGAAAGTACACAGCCTCACCGGGAGATACAAACCTGTGACCCTTCCTGTTCTTGGTTTTTCTCTCAAGGGGAGCGTGTCACACCTAGTTATGTCCCACACAGGTCAGTGGGTCCGGCTTGGGCATGCTTTTGTTTAACATTTGCTTAACCTGGACACATCTCATCCAAGGTAACCGATTCTGACTACCCATGGCTAGATTGTATGGCTAGCAATATTGCCTGGATCCTTGCCTGACTACCCATGGGTAGATTGTATGCCTAGCAATATTGCCTGGATCCTTGCCTGACTACCCATGGGTAGATTGTATGCCTAGCAATATTGCCTGGATCCTTGCCTGACTACCCATGGGTAGATTGTACGGCTAGCAATATTGCCTGGATCCTTGCCTGACTACCCATGGGTAGATTGTATGGCTAGCAATATTGCCTGGATCCTTGCCTGACTACCCATGGGTAGATTGTATGGCTAGCAATATTGCCTGGATCCTTGTGGGTAGATTGTATGGCTAGCAATATTGCCTGGATCCTTGTGGGTAGATTGTATGGCTAGCAATATTGCCTGGATCCTTGCCTGACTACCCATGGGTAGATTGTATGCCTAGCAATATTGCCTGGATCCTTGCCTGACTACCCATGGGTAGATTGTATGGCTAGCAATATTTCCTGGATCCTTGTGGGTAGATTGTATGGCTAGCAATATTGCCTGGATCCTTGCCTGACTACCCATGGGTAGATTGTATGGCTAGCAATATTGCCTGGATCCTTACCTAACTACCCATGGGTAGATTGTACGGCTAGCAATATTGCCTGGATCCTTGCCTGACTACCCATGGGTAGATTGTATGGCTAGCAATATTGCCTGGATCCTTGCCTGACTACCCATGGGTAGATTGTATGGCTAGCAATATTGCCTGGATCCTTGTGGGTAGATTGTATGGCTAGCAATATTGCCTGGATCCTTGCCTGACTACCCATGGGTAGATTGTATGCCTAGCAATATTGCCTGGATCCTTGCCTGACTACCCATGGGTAGATTGTATGGCTAGCAATATTTCCTGGATCCTTGTGGGTAGATTGTATGGCTAGCAATATTGCCTGGATCCTTGCCTGACTACCCATGGGTAGATTGTATGGCTAGCAATATTGCCTGGATCCTTACCTGACTACCCATGGGTAGATTGTATGCCTAGCAATATTGCCTGGATCCTTGCCTGACTACCCATGGGTAGATTGTATGGCTAGCAATATTGCCTGGATCCTTGCCTGACTACCCATGGGTAGATTGTACGGCTAGCAATATTGCCTGGATCCTTGCCTGACTACCCATGGGTAGATTGTACGGCTAGCAATATTGCCTGAATCCTTGCCTGACTACCCATGGGTAGATTGTATGGCTAGCAATATTGCCTGGATCCTTGCCTGACTACCCATGGGTAGATTGTATGGCTAGCAATATTGCCTGGATCCTTGTGGGTAGATTGTATGGCTAGCAATATTGCCTGGATCCTTGTGGGTAGATTGTATGGCTAGCAATATTGCCTGGATCCTTGCCTGACTACCCATGGGTAGATTGTATGCCTAGCAATATTGCCTGGATCCTTGCCTGACTACCCATGGGTAGATTGTATGGCTAGCAATATTGCCTGGATCCTTGCCTGACTACCCATGGGTAGATTGTATGGCTAGCAATATTGCCTGGATCCTTGCCTGACTACCCATGGGTAGATTGTATGCCTAGCAATATTGCCTGGATCCTTGCCTGACTACCCATGGGTAGATTGTATGGCTAGCAATATTGCCTGGATCCTTGCCTGACTACCCATGGGTAGATTGTATGCCTAGCAATATTGCCTGGATCCTTGCCTGTCTACCCATGGGTAGATTGTACGGCTAGCAATATTGCCTGGATCCTTGCCTGACTACCCATGGGTAGATTGTATGGCTAGCAATATTGCCTGGATCCTTGCCTGACTACCCATGGGTAGATTGTATGGCTAGCAATATTGCCTGGATCCTTGTGGGTAGATTGTATGGCTAGCAATATTGCCTGGATCCTTGTGGGTAGATTGTATGCCTAGCAATATTGCCTGGATCCTTGCCTGACTACCCATGGGTAGATTGTATGCCTAGCAATATTGCCTGGATCCTTACCTGACTACCCATGGGTAGATTGTATGCCTAGCAATATTGCCTGGATCCTTACCTGACTACCCATGGGTAGATTGTATGCCTAGCAATATTGCCTGGATCCTTGCCTGACTATCCATGGGTAGATTGTACGGCTAGCAATATTGCCTGGATCCTTGTGGGTAGATTGTATGGCTAGCAATATTGCCTGGATCCTTACCTGACTACCCATGGGTAGATTGTATGCCTAGCAATATTGCCTGGATCCTTGCCTGACTACCCATGGGCTAGATTGTACGGCTAGCAATATTGCCTGGATCCTTGCCTGACTACCCATGGGTAGATTGTATGGCTAGCAATATTGCCTGGATCCTTGCCTGACTACCCATGGGTAGATTGTATGCCTAGCAATATTGCCTGGATCCTTGCCTGACGACCTTCTCTCTGTGATGTTCAAATGCTGTGGGATGTGTAATGTGCACAACATGCACACAGACCTCCTGTTTTTGGCCCTTGTCTGAGAAGGATAGTTATAAGATCTCACTACCCAAGAGATCAGGAGGACGTGTGATAGCCTTAAATATCATTGTTTCTTGGACACATGTCCCGCCCTATGCTGAGATTGAACTCAGTACCTAGTGAGCCTGAGATGAACCACGTAATCTCTCAACCACGGCAGTTCTGAGCCATGTGCTTGCCTCGCTCATGTAGTCAAGCGTGCTGGGACAATCAGCCGTTTAACCTCATGAAGCAAATTATTAGTGTAGGCTCAAGTGTGAAATGCTGGGAGCTGTAGATAAAACACAGTGATAACACCTGTTATACAGGTGTCTCGGGGACAATAACTCCAACGGAAGCTCAAATATTGAACAAGCAGACATGAGGGATGACATAACTAGGGCAGTGAACATTGTATCCCAGGTGTTGCTGTTTTATGTGTCCGTGTACGGTAGTGCAATAGCGTACTTGCTTACAGTTGTAGAAACATACGTTTAACCTATTGTGAGGTATTGGTCCATTAAATGAAGGGAGAGAGAGAGAGAGAGAGAGAGAGAGAGAGAGAGAGAGAGAGAGAGAGAGAGAGAGAGAGAGAGAGAGAGAGAGGTTATGTTTTAAGTATCTCTGCCTCCCAGGGTAGATGAGGAAAGACTAAATGCGACTGTAAGGTACCTGTATATTTCAGTATAGAAGAGGAAAGACTAAATGAGAATGTAAGGCATCTCTATATTTCAAGATAGGAGAGGAAAGACTAAATGAGATTGTAAGGTACCTCTCTGTATGTCAGGATAGAAGAGGAAACACTAAATGAGACTGTAAGGTACCTGTATATTTCAGTATAGAAGAGGAAAGACTAAATGAGACTGTAAGGTACCTCAATATTTCAAGATAGAAGAGCAAAGACTAAATGAGACTGTAAGGTACCTCTATATGTTTGTCACTCAGATTATTACACAGATCTTACAGTGAGATGGATATATGGGTGGATGGATGGTTGGATGAATGGTTAGATTAAATAAATACATAGATAAGATGGATGGATAGATGGGCGAATGGATTGATAAATAAGATAGATGGATAGTTGGGTGAGAGGGTGAATGGACAGATGGATGGATAGGTAGATAGACAGTCAGACACACAAACAGATGATGACAGTTCTGCATGGGTAGATAGGGATGTGTATAGTTAGATGAATAGTTACATAAGATGGATGGATGGATAAATCAGATAAATGGATAGATGGGTGAATGGTTTGATAGATAAGATACAAAGATAGGTGGGTGAGAGAATGAAATCATGGGTAGATGGATGGATGGATGGATGGGTGTAGCCCACAAACAGTGAAAAACAACAAGACCAGACTAGCCATGGTCTGACGGGGTTAATGTCTGGATCAACCCCTCTCTCCCATCCATTCTCCAAATGATACTTATCAATGTTGAGTTGCATCTCGCGGCAACACAACACTCACTGATACACAGTCTCCATGTCTCTCCTAGAGAACAGCCAGGCAAGCAGGACCTCGCCAGGAGGAGAAGAATGAAGAGGTACCTCACAACAATGCTACCTGCACATTCTTCCTTGAGGATCAGAATGTCTGCCTGGCATTGCATGTATTACATCACATCTCTCGCATGTTCATGATCTCAATCTCTCTATGTCTACCGTGCATCTTGGTGATACCTTGTGCTCCAGTGTGTCTGTTGGCTTAAGTAATCACACAGGCATGCTAGCAAGGATTGTTGAACCAAGGCAACAGGGGTGGCCCTAGAGTAAGTGAGCATCTGTTGTTGGGTACTCTACCACTCAGCCATGGAAGCAGCTAGTGGCTCATTCTTTAGGTATAAATATTACTAACAGTAGTAGTAGTTGTAGGACTCTTTCAGTCTTGAAGGACTGTAGAGTTGTGCCGCTGGGGAGGTGCCTGACAGCACCGCTGGTGACTGTATAGTCCGATGCGACAGTGACAATCTCTGTCACAGTTTCCGCATCTGTAAGACGAGGCAGGTCCCACAGTAAGTGACTGCATTTTGAGCCTGTGCCGCCTAACATTACTAACATGTACTAACAGTACATGGTACTGACAACCACAGACAATATGTTGCACAATATATTGCCTGGACATATTTTGCTGCATCTCATCAGGTGCATACTGCACAGTGTTATATCTCATATGAAGTGAATGGATGAATCATGTTTTGGCTGAAAATGTAATACACCAAGTCACTTATACTGTTCAAATGTGAAGCCTTGTTATCCTCATCCTTGGTTGTATCTGTGTTTGTCCTATGGTATGGAGTTTGTGCGCTGCGCTGAGACTCTCCTGGTGTGATCTGTGGGAGGAGACTGGAGCACTTATGGAGATTTCAAAGAAGGTTTAAAGGCACAAGGAACAACTTCATTGCACTGGGTATTATCCCATATGGCTTGGTCTCTTACCAAAAGATTGGCTTGACAAAAACATTACACTGAGCACAAATTCAGTAGCTCCTGTGATGACTCCCAGGAGGGTGGGGGGGGGGGGGGGGGGGTCTTTGAAAAAGTGCAATCATGAACCCAGTGGCCGAATACAAAAATTAACCTACAACCCCAGAGTGCAAAGCTGGACCATTCAGCTGCGGAGACCCCTGTTATTATTCTGACTTCCCTCATGGACCCCTGTTGTACTGGCAACCTACAGTAGCTTGTGGGGCTGCCATGGCTTGGGTCTGCCTTGTTGTCTGTAAGTTATTGTTGCACATTGCCATGAATGTTTTGTATTGTTTGTAAGCTATTGTTACAAATTGCCATGAATTTTTTGTATACTATTGTTGTCTGTATGTGGTTGTTACATATTGCCTGAATGTTTTGTCTCAATTATAAGTTGTAATATATTGCCATTAATGTTTTGCCTCCTTGTTTGTATGGGATTGTTACACATTGCCATGAATGGTTTGTCTCATTTGCAAGTTGTTGTTACATATTGCCATTAATGGTTTGCCTGCTTGTTTGTATGGGATTGTTACATATTGCCATGAATGTTATGTCTTGTTCTCTGTATGCTATTGTTACATATTGCCATGAATGTTATGTCTGATGTCTGTATGCTATTGTTACATATTGCCATGAATGTGTATAAACACTAATTTGCCATTGCTTGGCTTCAGTCGCAGCACATCTCAAGGCAACCTGGCATCGTTGCTTCCCACATTCAGGGGCGTGGCCTCCAGGTGGGACACACAGGTTTCATTTCTTTGCTACCCCCACACACTTTGCTGTGATCCCACACAGTTTGCTACCCCCACACAGTTTGCTACCCCCACACAGTTTGCTGTGATCCCACACCTGTTAAGTAATAATGATTTTGACACCTCTCACTTTTCAGCAGTCTGAATGAAAGCGCAAAATATGATTAAGGGTTAAGGTTTTTCTTTCTCTGTTTTGTTGATGGGACTACTTCTTGAATATGGAGATAAATAGTCTACTGTTTTGTCTGTTTCTTCTTCGTGCGTTCGTTCTTTCATGTTTGCACCGAGAATTGAGTTCTCGTCATGTAATCAACAGTTTTTGTAGCTCCTCTTGTGTTCCATACAGTATTGAATGCAGGGCCGTCTCGCTGAGCCAGTATTCCCTGCTTAGCTGGCTGTACTGAGGGACATCCTTGAGAACATGCTGTACAGTTTGAAGACACTGTCTGCATGAGTACAGTGGGGAGTCGCCCAGACCAACCCTGTACATATGCTTATTCAGTCTGTTATGCCCTGTCCGAATCCTCAAATTTATGGCCTGTCCCTCTTGGTGCCTGTTTTAACTATTTTGTTTTTCTTGTTTGTTGATAACGACTTAATTTGAAATGTTTGCCTGTATCTTCAAGTGTTTTTCCATTCGTCAAGTTTCTTAGTCATACGTTGTGTGTTTTTCCATTCATCAAGTTTCCTAGTCATACTTTGTGTATTTTTCCATTCATCAAGTTTCCCAGTCATACTTTGTGTGTTTTTCTATTCATCAAGTTTCCCAGCCATACTTTGTATGTTTTTTTTTCCTTTCATCAAGTTTCGCATTTATACCTTGTGTATTTTTCCATTCATCAAGTTTCCTAGTCATACTTTGTGTGTTTTTCCTTTCATCAAGTTTCCTAGTCATACTTTGTGTGTTTTTCCTTTCATCAAGTTTCCCAGTCTTACTTTGTGTATTTTTCCATTCACCAAGTTTCCTAGTCATACTTTGTTTTTCCATTCATCAAGTTTCCCAGTCATACTTTGTGTTTTCATTCGGACTCCAGTAACTGCATGGCAGCCAAATCCCCTTTTTAAAAAAATACCGGTTTGGATTCTCACACTGCACTATGTTTTAACTTTCTAACGGTGTTTTTACTCTGGGTTTCATGCATATTTACTGCTTTGGGAAAAATATTTTTCTAGTGAAAAATGGAAAAATGACAATCCTACAAAATAGAAATGAAAACTGTGAATAGATTACAGAAATTAGAAGTAGATAATCAAATCAAAATCAAATCAAATCAACTCAAAAGTTGTGTGCATGTTATGAAGAGAATCTTAGGTATGCTGACGATACAGTGTTACTAGGAGAAAGCGAGCAAGAGTTAAAAAAATCTAGTGGAGCAAGTAAACAAGCATAGTGCAGAATGTGCCTTAGATATTAAATCCAAGAAACAAAAACTTTGATAATTAGCAGTGGAAAGGAGAGGTCATCAATGAACATCACAGTAAACGGGGAGATACTAGAACAGTAACAAGTTTCTCTTATCTTGGACATGTAATAACAGATGATGGCAGAAGTGAAATAGAAATCAAACAGAAAATAGGAATGGCCAAAAATGCTTTCAATAGCATGAATTCAGAATTAACATTTAGAGAGATTGACAACGCATTAAAAATGAGAATTGCCAAATGTTATTTATATTCAACACTCCTATATGGCACGGAAGCCTGGACAATGAACAAGCAATTCGAAAGTCGAATAGAGGTCATGGAGATGTGGATAAACAGACAAATATGTCGTATTTCATGGAAGCAAAAACATTCAAATTATAGAGGTTCTAGAAAAACTTGGAATGAAAAGAGAGTTGATGAAAGAAATTTTAAAAAAAAGGCAAGTGAAATATTTCTGCCACGTTAAAAACACTATTATCAAAACCATACTAGAGGGTAGGTTGAAGGCGAGCAAGAGGTAGACAATGATACAAGTGGGAAGACAACATTAAGAGATGGACGAACAGCAATCTGACAGAATGTACAGTCAGGGCATGAGATAGACAGTATTGGAATTCAATTGCAGTCAGTCTTCATTGTGCAGGCAGCATCTGATTGATTGATTGATGAGGAGAAATGAACATGAAAACTGATTGATTAATGGCAAAATTGATAATGATAAGGGGAAGATAAAGACAAAGATATTATTACATGGATGGCTAGGCCACACAGCAACATCTTGGAACACAAACCTGATCAGAGATTCTGGTGGTCAAATGATATGGTACAGAGGGTCTCGAACAATGGTTCTCAACCAGTAAGGAATTTCCCCCCCCCCCTCCCCCTAGTGGGGAACTTTAGGGTTTCCAGGTTGGGGGGGGGGGGGATATTAACATTATATCAAGATCAGGTTAATACAAGAACCAGTTACTTGATATTGTTTTTCCCTCCATACTTTACAGTTCTGTACTTCTCGCCCTTCTGAAATTCGTTTTATAACGTAAGAAGACCTACAAATCAGTTTTATGTAGACATGTAGACATGTCCTAGTATGAGTTATTAAATTTAGTTTCAATTTTTACGTATACTGTATAGGGAGGGGGGAATTTATAGGGAGGAAATACGAAAGAAGGGGGATGACATTCTGAACATATGAAGGGGTGCATGTGCCAAAAAAAGGTTGAGAACCACTGGTCTAGGACAACTGGGAATGAGTTGGTGGCAGAAATAAAAAAAATAGGCAAGTGAAATATTTATACAAGACATCATAAGTAGACAGTGAACATTTTTGGCCACATTATGAGAATATTTGTGAGTGGCACCTTGCCGCCTTGACAGACAAAAATATGTGGATTGGAATTAGGCCAAAATCCCATCACACAATGCCTGGGCATGGATTCAGAGAACATGTGTTACCCATGCAGCATGATCCCTCTCTTGGCCTTGCCATGTTTACTCCAGAGGAAAGGATAACCAGTACATCTGGAACAAGGTAGGCTGCAGACGCTGGCGGCTCAGCATTAAATCCCCAAGAGCCAGAGGTGAGTCTCACCTCCAAGAGCAGGAGGTGAGTGGTGGCCAGACCCTCGCAACCGTGGGACATGGCTTAGAGGCGTTCAGCCATATCCCGCAGAAGAGGGCCTTAAAGCAAGTGTTTAGACCTATATGAGCGCGTACACCTCTCATTTGTAAGTGTCCGGACCAATATAAGCATGTGCTACCATCGGACTCCCTGCCTGACTTTATGAGAATAATTAAAGCATATTGTAACATCTGTTATTACTGATGGGGAAAAGAAACTAAAGAAGGCGGAGAGAAAAGAATCTGGACAACCTTGCATCATGGCATGAAAAGATATCGGCACATGAGTTGATGTAGTGTGCCAGAGAGTGGGGACATATTGTAGCCAACACCAGCCTGCTAGGCAGTAGATGATAATGATGATGATACAACTTGAGGGTGATTGCTTGCAGTAGAAGTATATGTGTGTGAATGAGCTAGAGAGGGGAAAAATATTGTAGCCAACACCAAGGCTGATGATGATGATGTTAATGATTATGTTGATGATGATATCACTTGAGGGTGATGGCTTGCAGTAGAAGCTTATGGGTGTGAACGAATTTATGTTGAGCTTCCAAGATGGACACACATGAAGCAGTTTCTTAAAGAAGCTTTCTTTGAGTCTAAGGACAATGGTTATTCCTGGCAGCAAACATTCCAGAGATCAGGTGAATGACTTCAGCATGTGCACATCATTTACAGGTCTTCCTGTGGAACTTTTAAATACAGCAGCCACAAACATTGATTGATTGATTGAGCCACAAACAAAATATTGCATGGTTTCTTGCATGACATTTTACGCTACATCTTGTCAGATGCTTACTGCAGAGTTGTATATCACATTAAGTGAATAAATGAATAATACTTCGGCAGAAATACTAAATACATAGTCACTGATAATTTTTGAATGCGTAGTATGTTATCCCCATGGTAGACTAAGATTTAAAAGAAAGTCCGTCTGTTTGCATAGCAGTGGCTGGAATTGCCTAATCAATAATGCTTCAATATATTTCAGCAATCAGTTATTGTTCGCCAGATTCAGTATACAAAATGCATATTGTTTATTAACTGTGATTTCCTTGTAACTTTTAAATCTTACTCTGCTGTGGGGATACCATACTCCACATTCAACACAATATTAGTGACTATGTATTTAGTATTTCAGTTAAAGTATTATTTGTTTATTTTACTTCATACGATATATAACTCTGCATGGCTTTTATTTATTGTCAAAATTATTCAATTTAACACACTGATGCTTATGGGATAGTGTTTACTTCTTACATTTAATGAACACATTAGTGCCAAAATGATAATGTTAACTTCTGTCACAAACATGTAATAAACACATTAGTGCCAATATGATGTTTACTTCTGTCACAAACATGTAATGGACACATTAATGCCAATATGATAATGTTTACTTCAGCCATAAACATGCAGTTAGAACATTGATGCCTACTGTAAAATGTTGCATATAATATTCACTGTATATACCACACATGCTTGATTGAGCCCATATTTTTCTGGTAAAATGGAAATTCCAGTAAAATACACGCCATCATTTTTCAAGATCTTATTTTATGAAACACTAGCTGACCCGGCCCGGCTTCGCCCAGGCCCTGGAGGGGATCTATCTATCTATCAGTCTGTCTGTCTGCTTGTTTGTCTGTCTGTCTGTCTGTCTGGCTGACCCGGCCCGGCTTCACCCAGTCCCTGGTGGGGAGCATCTCATTTAATTAATATAAGTAGTCATATAAGCTCTCCCGTTCCCGACTATCTGTCTGTCTGTCTGTCTGACCCGGCTTCACCCAGTCCCTGGTGGGGAGCATCTCATTTTATTCATATACGTAGTCATATAAGCTCTCCCGTTCCCGACTATCTGTTTGTCTGTCTATCTGTCTGTCCCGGCCTGGCTTCACCCAGTCCCTGGTGGGGAGCATGTCATTTAATTCATTCATATAAGTAGTCAAATAAGCTTCCGTTCCCGACTATCTGTCTATCTATCTGACCCGGCGTGGTTTCGCCCAGCTCCTGGCGCACAGTAACTTAAAAGAATGTCCTTCCACACACCATTCATTATTTTTAATGAAAACTGAACTGACATGACAGTTGATAAGTTTTGTAAGCAGAAAAAGATGGGTTAAAATATTATGCATAATGCATTATTTTTATGCAAACTTTAAAAATACCTTAAAGATTATATCATTATTTAATATAACTCATATGCCTAAAAATAACTATAGACAAAGAGTTTAACAATAGTGCAGGTAAGTCCAACAATATGACTATAAAGTATATAGAAATGTTATTAAAAGTTATGCCCCTTGAAATAACTTTTCTAGAGTGAAGTCCCCCTGCTATATAGACATTATATAATGAAAATGGAAAAGTAAATGTTATTAAATAAGTAGAAGATTTTATATTAAGAAATTATTATAGTCGGTTGCACAGGAATGAAAGGAAGACGTGTAGACAATTTCATCTCAATCGGATGTACCGTTATCGAACGCATCCAAGACCCACAAACCCACAAACATACACTCTGTTTTATAGATATAGACTAGCTAACCCGGCCCGGCTTCGCCCAGGCCCTGGCGGGGATCTATCTATCTATCTATCTGTCTGTCTGTCTGTCTGTCTGTCTGTCTATCTGTCTGTCTGACCCGGCCTGGCTTCACCCAGTCCCTGGTGGGGAGCATCTCATTTAATTCATATAAGTAGTCATATAAGCTCCCGTTCACGACTATCTATCTGTCTGTCTGTCTGTCTGTCTGTCTGTCTGTCTGTCTGTCTGTCCCGGCCCGGCTTCACCCAGACCCTGATGGGGAGCATTTCATTTAATTCATATAAGTAGTCATATAAGTTCTCGTTCCCGACTGTCTGTCTGTCTGTCTGTCTGTCTGTCTGTCTGTCTGTCTGTCTGTCTGACTCGGCCCGGCTTTGCCCAGTCCCTGTCTGTCTGTCTGTCTGTCTGTCTGTCTCTCTGTCTCTCTGTCTGTCTGACCCGGCCCGGCTTCACCCAGTCCCTGGTGGGGAGCATCTAATTTAATTCATATAAGTAGTCATATATGTTCCCGTTCCCGACTGTCTGTCTGTCTGTCTGTCTGTCTGTCTGTCTGTCTGTCTGTCTGACCCGGCCCGGCTTCACCCAGTCCCTGGTGGGGAGCACCTAATTTAATTCATATAAGTAGTCATATAAGTTCCCGTTCCCGACTGTATGTCTGTCTGTCTGTCTGTCTGTCTGTCTGTCTGTCTGTCTGTCTGTCTGTCTGTCTGCCTGTCTGTCTGACCCGGCCCGGCTTCGCCCAGTCCCTGGCGGGGATCTGTCTGTCTATCTATCTATCTATCTATCTACCTACCTACCTACCTACCTACCTACCTACCTACCTATCTATCTATCTATCTATCTATCTATCTATGTTCGGCCCGTTCCCGTAAAAAACATAGATCTATCTATAGCCAGGGGACTTTACTTAAGATATAACAATGCTACTAAAAGTTATGTCCCTTGTTTTATATTTTCTTATGTTCAGTCATGTAATTACAAAATTAAATTTTAGTAAGGTAATAGCTGATAGCTGATAGATAAAACTATGACAGTTGGTTGCACTGGAATGAGAAGAAGACGTGTAGAAAATTTCATCTCAATCGGATGGACCTTTCGCGAACGCATAAAGAACGGACGGACATACACACATCGCCTTTTATATATATATATATATATATATATATTTCTTCAGTCATGTGATGAGAAGAGAGACATTGGAGGGCATTATGATATCTGGAAAGATCAAGGGGAAGAGAGGCAGAGGCATACCAAGAGAAATGATGCTGGATGGATTGAGACGGTGGCATGGAGGCATATCATCAGTAGAGATGATCCAGAACACCAAAGACTGAGATCTGTGGAGAGCCATGAACGTCTACGCCATGTGTGTTATACTTGATGATATATATATCAGGAGGAAGGAGAGAGGAGGAGGAGGGAGGAGGCGGAGGGAGAAGGAGGAGGGAGAGGGAGGAGGGAGAGGGAGGAGGAGGGAGAATAAGGAGGGGGAGGAGGGAAAGGGAGGAGGTGGAGGAGGAAGAGGGAGGAGGATGGAAGAGGGAGAAGGAGTAGGAGAAAGAGGGAGGGGGAGGAAGAGGGAGAAGGAGGAGGGAGGATGAGGAGGAGGAGGTGGGAGGAGAGAGGAGGAGGAGGTAGAGGGATTAGGAGGAGGGAGGAGGAGGAGGTAGAGGGAGGAGGAGGAGAGAGGAGGAGGAGGAGGGAGTTCGCCATTCCCAATTCATACTCGTCTAGGTTCTGTGATTTCGGTCCTTCCATTGATTGTTCTTCCCTTGTACATGACTGTAGATAACTTCTTTACACATAAAAAGATGAGTTGTTATTGACATTGCCATGTGACGATTCTGTGTAGTCACGTCATTTTCTTCGCTTTTCCTAGCGTTGTGGTTCAGGGATTCTTTCATCATCATCATCATATATTTACGTACGTATTTAGGGAGGGGGAGGAGGGAGGAGGAGGAAGAAAAAAAAAAACTATGACAGTTGGCAGCGCGGGAATGAGAGGAAGACGTGTAGAAAATTTCATCTCAATCGGATGGACCATTCGCAAACGCATAAAGGACATACACACACACACACACATACATACATCCTTTTTTATATATAAGAAGATTTGTGAAAGTAATATCTGACACATAGAAAACACTTGACATATTCTATTTCGCCTCATTTTCACTGTCAAATTGTGACAAAAACTTCACAGACATTCCCACGTTTTTCGTCCTAGGGAACACAATTTACTAGTACCTCAGAAATCAAATTGGGTTCACCTGGCGGTGATGGACACTGGTAATAGAAGTAGCTAATCCACATGCAAAAATCAGTCCAGAAGTAATAGCACATGTATGCACTATGTTTAAGTTCAAAGCGAACCAATGCAAAACACAAAACAAACATAATAGGAAGCAAATGATATGCACACAGCTTATATATATATATATATATATATATATATATATATATATATATATATATATATATATATATATATATATATATATAGAGAGAGAGAGAGAGAGAGAGAGACTGCCAAATATTTAAGCATCCTTCATAACTTGCTAGTTAGGCCCCAATGATTTTACATATTTTAAGTCTTGCAGAATCTTTGATTTGCGATATTAACCAGATTTCTAAAATGACAGGATTAGATCACTCTAGACTACAATTTTGAGGTTCAAGCACTGGTTAAGGCCCATCTAACAAGAATATAATGCCAGCATGTGGGGGTGTTTGTGTGTTGTTAACTTGGTATTGCTCTAACCTGCACATATCACACCCCGGCATATATCACACCCTGGCATATATCACAACAGCACATTTCACACCCTGGCACATATCACACCCGGAATATATCACGCATATGTGGTCTGCTTTGTTTAATTTGCTTCATGTCACCACCTGCTTGAGAACAATAAATATCCCTGTCCCATTCACCTGTTGCCACACAATTAATTAATGCAGACTATGAAGCATTATGTAATGATGAATACAGTGGATCATTAATTACACATTAGCATGAGTGTTATACAGCATTTTTACATTTAGAAAGTTAATAAAAGTAATATTATTATGATTTCTACAACTAGGCTAATTGTTATAAAGACACATTTAGTTACATCTCTTGGCACACAGCTTTTAAGATAATCTGCAGCATAGATTGTTTTCAAGGGGATAAAAACTGGTGATTCTTCTTCTTCTTTCGTTCGCTTGAAATATGTCTATATCTGCAATGTTGTCTCTTGTATGAATCTAACAGTCTTTTTTAGTTCACTCAGCAGTAAACTGGTGATAATATCCTTGTTAATTCAACAGAATGCCATTTATAAGAATACCTAATGTGTACATTTGAATGTATATTAGCACAATATTAAGCTTATTTATACCTTTAATCAGATTTGAATCTCAGTTCCTAAGTAAACCTTTGGTTGATCACTCCAGTGATGATTGTTTAAACATGTTGAACGGAGATAAATCAACCTCATCATCATCAAGTGCCTTCCAGACTGGCATGGGTGATCATGTTTCTCCATATCTTTCGATCTTCAGTAGCAAGTTGATGACACACTTCTGCGCCATGACACAAGGTTGTTAAGAACTTCTGTCACTGTTGTCCTCTACCTCTTTTCCCACAAATCTTTGCAGCTGTCACAATATGTTTTATAAAAGCAACCTACCAATCACATACAACGTAGTCACTTTCTGAGATACTGAAACAGGCATTCCCACAATGAGATGTTAACTCTTTCAGTCTAGCAGGGTTCACATCTGATGCCCGAGGGGAAACAGGGTTGTGGAGAAAACTGCTGTGGACACAATCTCAAATGACTTTCAGAGAGGCTTCGTATCTACAATTTTTGGCAGTACACAGAATTTACTGAAGAAGGCAGAACATTTCTAGGATAGCCAACATGAGTAATCTAAATGTTTTGAAGGAAGCTAGGATGTAAAGAGAGCTTCACAAACATCAGGCAGGAATAGTCATCATTTTGTGGTCACATGATGAGAAGAAAAACATTGCTGCTACAGTTTGTGACAGCTGAACAGATTTATGGTAAGAGAAATAAAGGAAGACAGCAAGGGAATATTTGTCACAGCATGGAAAAGGGTCAGCACATGAATTAATATATGCTGCTGGAGAAGTATCATCGTCTATGCCAGCAGCAAGACACTTGATGATGATGACATAAGTACTGAGCATTTGTATTAAGTAAGATGACAGCATGATGTGATTGTTGGGGCTGATTGAGAAAAGCCAATCTTGTACCATTGATTGGCACTGACAAAGTCATTTCTGACACACACAGACAGTTTTTATCACGTGACTTTAAAAGACAGACGTGAGAGATGTGACTGACTGTTTACCAGCTGTCTGTGATTTCTTCTTTCATCCTTGTTTGCATTCAGACCTCTACATTAATGTCTGTGATAAAAGTAGAAGTTAGTGGCATGAACCTGAAACTAAGAGAAAAGGTGTTAAAAGGCTGCAGTATCGACTTCATTGCACCGGGTTTTATCCAGTGAAGTGTCTCGTGGCTGTGCAGCTAATCATCTGCTGAATGCAGTGCACAGAGTATGGACTTTGTAGTTCCAGTGACATCGCCCAGTGGTCTCTGAAAAACTTCACTTGCGAACCGATTGACATCCGAAAACAATCCCATGACTTCATGAGCACAAGGCAGACTTCAGGTTTTTCTTCTATTGCTCCTTCCTTAGCTAGTCAATCAGCTCTCTCATTTCTAGGTGCTTCACAGTGAGGTGCTATCCGCTGTATGGTGATCTTACACTGGCTGCCTAGTTCAGAAAGTAGTGTCCATATTACCGGCAATTTCCCAGACTGGAGCATCTCAAATACTGATTTTGCATCTGTCGGTAGCACCGCATGTTGTGTACCATGGTTGATATTTAGTAATTTCTCTCGCTATCTTGATTACCTGGATTTCTGCATCATAGTTACGGCAGTACTTTCCTGTTGGTATTCTGGCCGTGTCTCTAGTATTAAGTGGACTGCCTCAGTGAGTTGCAGCCGTGTTAGCATAGTAGCTAGCATGCTTGCCTGCCCACTCAGTGCCCATGTGGTTTAAACCCTCTCAAAACAGGGATTAAAAAAGAAATAATCTGGGCAGGCCCAGCCTAAAATTGGTACCAGGAAATATTCTGGTCAGTAAAAGCGGCCGGCATGATGTTGACAACAGCACAAATCATGTTCCGGGATGGAGGCTGGAGGCGGACATGGAAGAAATCCAGAAGTTCATGGACTTTGCTCAGAGTCAGAGTTTTCAGAGAGTAACTTGTGGAGATGAGTCAGTAGGGAGTCAGTTGATGAATGGTTTGTATGAGAGTGGATGGGTGGACGTATAGAGAAGATAACTAAGAATCTGTGAATTTTTAATAGACAGTGGTTGCGAGGACAAGAATTTTGATAGTCTCTTTAGTGTGTGGAAATTGTGGAAATCTGAGATGTGAAGTCGACAACAGTACTGAAGAAATTGGTGAGTTGGTCAAGTTCATCTTTTTATATCTATGCCATCTTCTTGATTATGGTGCTCTGACAATGAAGATAATGATAGTGCAGCGATGAATGTGGTTATAACAATGATGATGATTTAATGATGTTAATAATGAGTCTGTGGTATATATAATGGGTCATCATGCCGTCATGTTACAGATGTATTCCTTCTAGTTATGATGATGATGTTGATGATGATTCAGTGATGTTAATGATGAGTCTGTAGTCTATGTAATGGGTCATCATGTCGTCATGTTACAGATGTATTCCTTCTAGTTATGATGATGATGTTGGTGATGATTCAGTGATGTTAATGATGAGTCTGTAGTCTATGTAATGGGTCATCATGCTGTCATGTTACAGATGTATTCCTTCTAGTGATAATTTGTTTTGTCTCCTTCCAGATCTAAAGAACCTCAGTGGAACCAAGGTAACTGGAAATACTGGTTGTTATTTGTGTATTTTGTGTGTTGTATTTGTTTTTCTCAAGTCAGTGTGAAATACTGAGGTTATTTCTTTCATTTGGTTACTACACTTGTTTGTTACAAGTGAATTTATGTTCTGTTATTTTTTGTGTTTTATTTTATTTTGTTATTTCGGAAATTCTATGGTTTATAGCTGACTGTTGTTGGCTATTTTTGTTGGTCACCAGAGAATGTGAAATGTTGGTCACCAGAGAATGTGAAATGTTGGTCACCAGAGAATGTGAAATGTTGGTCACCATAGAATGTGAAATGATGTTCATATTTCTGTCTGTTTGCTGCTCTTGCATTTCAAAAGGTAAAATACAATGCTGACTAAACCCCTAATCAAGGTAATAGATGAATAAATTAGTAGGTATTGATTGGCTTCTGTATAAAAAAAAACATTTTGCACATTCTTGGCAGGATACTGCAATCAACCCCAACATCAGGTTGATTTCCTAGACACGTTTATTTTCAGTAGTTTTCCACTGCTTTCTGAACCAGAAGTCAACAATTAACTCCAACTGACAAGTGTAGGGAATGGTCTCCCTACCCTGCCATTAGTGCACTGGACGTTTTAGAGGGAGTGCTCTGATCCATTGATCTCTGACTTCAACATAAGGGGAAGTGTCTCTGTGGTAGCATGGTAGCTCATCAGTCACGACCAGTGGTTGTTAGGGGTTCCCAACTGAGGTGCTTTGCAGGTGGTAGTTAGTCAGATCAGGGCTGTGTGTGTATAAGGATGATATGATAGATGACCTCGTGATACTTCTACATCTGATACTTCTACATCTGATACTTCTACATCTGAGGGTAGAAGAGGAAAGATTCAGCAAAACTGCAAGCTACATGTACAGCCTAACTAGAAGAGGAAAGATTCAGCAAAACTGCAAGATACATGTACAACCTAACTAGAAGAGGAAAGATTCAGCAAAACTGCAAGATACATGTACAACCTAACTAGAAGAGGAAAGATTCAGCAAAACTGCAAGATACATGTACAACCTAACTAGAAGAGGACCAGAGGCCTGCTGTTCCATCATTTGAGTGTTCTTGTCTATCTTTCCTTGAAGAGATTAGAACAAGAATTGCTATGGCAAAGGCAGCGTTTTGCGAAAGGGAAAACATACTGACCAATAGAAAGATGTCAATTGCAATGAGAAAAAGAGTATTGAGGTGCTACATAGAACCTGTACTTTTGTACGGATGTGAAACATGGATGATGAGCAGACAAGCTGAAAAACATCTAATGACAGTGGAAATGTGGTTTCTGAGGAAAATGCAAAGAATACCATGGACAGACAGAAAAACCAATGAGCATGTCCTACAAGAAACCATAAACTGATTAGGGAAATTAGATGTATACAGTCAACATTATGGGCACATTATGAGAAGAAATAAACTGGATAACTTGGTGACAACTGGCAAGGTTGAGGGGGAAAAGAACAAGGGGAAGGCAGAGAAGTAAACACCTAGATGGCTCGGCTACATGTCATGGCCCAGACAAGAACACAGAGCTGATACTCGACTCTGGTGATCACGTGAGAAGGCAAAACATGACCTCCAATACTTATCGGCATGACTCATGATTATGATAATGATGTAATTCAGGGACAACAATGCCGTTGATCCATGTGACTAACCTTGATTACTCTTGTACTTCTATCCTGCATTATGTGGCTCAGTCAGAGGTAGGTTTTATTACAAGTTAATTATTCACCATATTTCTTTATTGCATGTGTTCACAGCTGGGGTGAGCAATATGGCATATTTATTTCATATTTAGCATGGTTTCTACATAAAACTTGACATATGATTAATACTTGTGCGGTTGCAGTTTGGGTTTGCTTATAGTATACCAGGTTAGGGACTGTGTGTGATGCCTAACCATGACCGTCCGGGCTTGTCGGCATGGCACATGATGATGATGGAGATGGACTTTGGCTGACTGGACAGGTCAGCAGCTAAGTTCACTCATCACCACACTCTTCAGCTCATTTGCATACGAGAGGGCTTAAATGAAAATCTTAAATGTTTTTATTTCTTTTTTGGTGAATATATTCTGAAAAAGTACAGAACAAATGTATCATTTTTTGGTGTAATCATCACTGCGTTCAATGCAAATCCCCCAGCTCCGATAAAGTGCTTGGTTTCCTGTAGAAAAATCAACTCTGGGGTCACTACTCGGTGGGCCTGACCTGGTCGTGAACAGTCTGTTACAGAAGTCACACCGTTTTGAAACTTCCTACTCCACTCATACAGTTGCTGGACTGACAGACAGACATCACCATACTGAACCTTCGTTCGCCGATGAATGTCTATAGGTTTCACCCCTTCACTGATAAACATATGGATAACAGAACACTGCTCCTCTTTAGTGAATGTCAAAAGTTGGGTGGCCATCTTTAAACTCCTTATCACGTCACCTTGTTCATCTGCACTGTAATGTCATGTGCTTAACATTCTTGATATCCTTAACAACAATATTGACAGGTTACAAGACAACGGCATGATTATTGTAATTTCTATCACATGTTTAAGGTGTTCACATGAAGCCCTTCTTACTTGTACTTTACTGATTTACTATCCCGCTGGTGCTGAGGTGTTCAAACCCTGCCTAGTGGTATGACTAATTCTTGACTGGTACGACCTAGGAGTTGACAGTCTCATGGAAAGGGATTCCTATGGAAAAGTAAGCAGACTGCCTGGCATTGATTTTCACAATGGTAACAGTTTCGGTTGTTCAGAAAGCAATGACAAACTGCTGGACGCAAAATTCCCTAGAAAATCACAAACAGCCCAAAACTGCTGGGGTTGATTGTGATGTGCTATGCAGGACATTGATGGCTATGAAGGACATGCAGCCAGCTGTTTTTGTTTGTTTATGGATAAGGAAGGCCAGCTTGGCCTGACACTGACTTTATTATTCCTCATGTGCTTTTTGGCCAGGGCAAATTTGGGTTTGACAACACATACTGACTATGCCTGATTGGTCTGCACATTTGGTCACTTTTACTTCTTATATACACTTGTTGAACACTTTCATTGCACTTTTCATTTGTTTTGATAATTCATTCTCTACATTGAATTTCTGTATATACACAATGCACACAGAATATTAAGTTGAAAACATAGTGGTGTAGGTTCATATTCATTTTGTTACATTGTGGGAAATTGCAAGTACAACAGAAACTTGAATACTGAAATTATGAAGTCAGTGACAGAATATGTAAACACAAAGCAAGCTGGGAACTTGTGACCAGAAAGTAGTAAAGCATTCAATACAACTACGTATGACAAGAAGTTTGCAAAGAGTTCCTTTGTGAAGCGCGACTTCTGAATGCTGTATTCATTCGGAGCAGAGTCAGCTGCAATTTTATACTGAACATAAAATTGCCAAGAAAGTCACAAATGTAGTCAACAAATTAAATACAACTGTCTACGGCAAGAAGTATTTACAGAGTTTATTTGCTTGAAACTGTAAGGTGTGAAATAATTAATAGGTATGATTGTAGATAGCAGACAGTTTTGTAAGCAAACGTTTGTTCGTGTGGTTGTTACTTCCCATGATTAAACAGTATGTCACAAGAGCAATGATCTCTATGTAGAGAGCACCACGCACAAGGCAAACTGTCTGTGGCTGCACATGGGATGCCCTCAACAAAACAGTGAGAGATATGCTAGGTTTTACATCTGTGATGTGGCAAGTCCCACGGGAGCACCACGCACAAGGCAAACTGTCTGTGGCTGCACATGGGATGCCCTCAACAAAACAGTGAGAGATATGCTAGGTTTTACATCTGTGATGTGGCAAGTCCCACGGGAGCACCACGCACAAGGCAAACTGTCTGTGGCTGCACATGGGATGCCCTCAACAAAACAGTGAGAGATATGCTAGGTTTTACATCTGTGATGTGGCAAGTCCCACTGCCAGAGGCTAGGGCCTACATGCATACCACCAATGATGGCAGCCATTGTACAGTAACATGACTGGTCTCCAAGAAAGCTAAATACAGAGAGGAAGGTCATGCAAGATACCATTGGGTAGGTTACCTAGGTCAAATAGATGTACAGTGGGCAGGATGAATTATCAGTGGCAGAAAAAGAAGACAAGAAGAGGAGGAGAAGTAAAAGAGGTTGGCATCAGGTTGATGCAGGCTGACATATTGGTTGATGAATGGTATGACTAAGTATTGGACACCAATTGTGGTGGTATGGTAACACGTGGGGACAACATAGTTGTATTCATAATCAGCAAGCTTCATGTGCTACAGAAACAACCAGCATTGATAGACTCCAACATCTCCCGAAGAGATTGATTGATTTAGGAACCGACATCACAGCATTCGGGGCATTCCCATAAGCGCTCCGTCCCCATCCTCAGAAGCCAGCGAAGAGTTCCAACCCCAATAGTACCAGTAGCAATCTGATTATATGTGCGTCTCGCCTTTCCTCTAAGCGTTGAGCATCGGCCAGATTCCCTCGTCACTCCACGCTGTCGCATTCTTGCCAGACCATGGTGATCCATTTGCTCCTCCGAGGTGTGCATGTGCTCCCACAAGGCCACAACCATTTTCTGCTTTATCCTGAAGACTGGGCAGATATGGGTCTGTTCAGTGTACCATGACATTGGTTGAGTCTGTCCAGTCATTTCACTGCAAGTTACCATCTTTGCCTTATGGACATATCCATAGTTGCTTTGATCTCAACTGTAATAAATTAAATAAATTCATAATATATAAATTAATTCAAATATAATAATAATATATATTATAATAATATAATATTAATATAAATTAAAATAATAAATACATTCGTGTACAGCGGCTAACCAGGCCAGTTTGGTGTTCACTAGCAAGCCTTCTCTTGTGCTTTAAATAAATGGGGAGAACCCTTTGTGCTTGGTGTGCTGTTTTTTTTTTCTTTCTTTTAATTACACTGCTACTGGAATGATCAGCATGGAAACTCTTTGGTGGCTTTTTAGGAGTGGAAGAGCAAACTTGGAAATGTTCTACACCCAGCTATGTCAGTTGTGAAACAAAGTATTTAACAGGTGTCGTTTCTGGCTTCTCAAATGCTGCCATTAATTCTAGTTAATTAACCAGTTAGTAGGTCGGTCAAGACATCATTTTTATTCTAATTAATTTGATGCCTTTCAGAAGAAGGAAGCCTCAAGCTGAACATTAGAGGTCGTGTGCTGAACCTATGTGCCCCTTCAGATCTGCTGGACTACAACGTCAGTAAACTGGGTGAAGCTCCCTCAGAAAAGCTGCAGCTGGAATGGGTGTATCCTCTCTTTCTGTGTGTGTGTGTGCATGTGCGCGCCCGTGCCCCCCACTCCCCCTGGTTCTTGATCAGATCATTGCCATGACAAGATGCCAACCACACACTGAACAGACATGGCAAGATGGTAACAGCACACTGACCTGCCATGGCAAGATGGTAACAGCACACTGACCTGCCATGGCTGTCCGAGAGTGGGTCTCCTCTTGGTGTCACACCTGCATTAGTCCTGGCACAGCAAGACAGTCTGTGTGTATTTAAATGTTGTGACCTTTCCAGAACAGCCTGGGTTTCCACCCTTTGGCCCAATCTCATGTAGTTCAATCAATCAGTTAGGTTCCATCTCCACAATGAAGGTTGGCAGCAGCATATCTCCAACACTGTCTGTCTCGTGCCTTGATTGTACATTCTGTCAGACTGCTATTAGTCAGTCTCTTGAAGTTATCTTCCCACTTGTATTGTTGTCTACCTCTGGCATTTAGTTTTATTATGTCAAATGTCTCTGCACATTGGTCGTTCCCATCAGTGCTCTGATGCAGAAGCCATCCCTAAGTATTTCTACTCACTGTTACCATGGAGAGTTGGTTATGTTATCTCCTTTCTTGACTTTGAAGGAGGCATTAATGTGCTTGTCCTGGCTTCACTCCCAGGTCATGTAACCAGGCTAATTTTGGAGTCTTGTAGGTATCCGTCTGCCAAGTCCATACCACATTGATAATATCAGCCCAGTCCATGCTTCTTACCCCCTTTGTATTGGTGCATTATTTGCCAGCTGGTCTGTGTGTTCATTACCTCGTACTCTGGCACGTCTGGCCGCGTACATCCAGATGAGTGATCTGTAACGTGACCTCGGAATGCTGTCTGTTCATTCGATGCTGAGTGTGAGATTAAGTTTTATCTAGTATGTTCATGGAATCTGGTATGATTATCATATGTGTCACTTTCTGTTCTCTGCCCATGCAGGTGATCTAGAGACAGCAGTGATCTCTGATGTCAGGCTTGATGTAGTTGTCTGGATCTCGCCTGTTCTTTGATTCTTTTCCTCATCCTTTGTGCTGTGCAAGCTTATGCTGACCCTGAACCACACTTTACGGACCTATCTGTGTCGGTGATGATGTCTTCTGGATGTCAATGTTGTGACCAGTTCCATCACCTCAGTGTGGAATGATGCAGGCAGCTGACTTCTGCAACCTCTCCCTAGTGTCATCACAACCTAAGAGTGTTTTTACAAGTCCAGGTGTTTGTAAAGTCTCACTACACTTTGTATGTAGAACAAATTTGAAAAATGAAGTCCATGATGTCATAAAAAATGGGCTCCACAGTCCATCGTTAGACCATAACGGTGACTATTGTAACTAATTTAATGCATTTTTAAGCACATTTTTTAATGACATCATGTACTTAATTTTTTCAAATTTGTTCTACATACAAAGTGTAGTGAGACTTTACAAACACCCGGTATAAAATGATGGTGCTTGTGGTGGCAGCGGTTGAGGTGTTACTAAGTTCTTGGATTTGAACATGAAACATCTGTAAGTTACTTGCCCTGACTCAGCTGCCAACAGATACGGATATCGCGGTAGAGACTGCAGGTCCAACCTCTACTATCTACCGACCGGTGAGATCATCTACTTCACAGCGGCGGTGGTGGTTCTACACAACGTGGAGGAGCAGACGCAGCGGCATTACTTGGGCCACACTGACGACATTAAATGGTGAGTGGACGTCACAGCAGTCAGCCACTGCTTCAATTACTGTCATGTCAGCATTCAAGTACTGTCATGTCAACATTCAAGTACTGTCATGTCAACATTCAAGTACTGTCATGTCAGCATTCAAGTACTGCTATGCCAGCATTCAAGTACTGTCATGCCAGCATTCAACTACTGTCATGTCAGCATTCAAGTACTGTCATGTCAACATTCAAGTACTGTCATGTCAGCATTCAAGTACTGTCATCTCAGCATTCAAGTACTGCCATGTCAGCATTCAAGTACTGCCATGTCAGCATTCAAGTACTGTCATGTCAGCATTCAAGTACTGTCATGTCAACATTCAAGTACTGTCATGTCAGCATTCAAGTACTGTCATGTCTGCATTCAAGTACTGTCATGTCAACATTCAAGTACTGCCATGTCAGCATTCAAATACTGCCATGTCAGCATTCAAGTACTGTCATGTCAGCATTCAAGTACTGCCATGTCAGCATTCAAGTACTGTCATGTCAGCATTCAAATACTGTCATGTCAGCTTTCAAGTACTGTCATGTCAGCACTCAAGTACTGCCATGTCAGCATTCAAGTACTGCCATGTCAGTATTCAAATACTGTCATATCAGTTTCCTCTTTCTTCCTCCTCCTCCCCCACCTCCTCCACCGCCACCACTGCTTCTCTTTGTCATTCATCTTCATTTGGTCCCCAAGTGGAATATAAGTCCGCAACCAACTTATGCCAAGCCCTTTTTTCCCTTACCTATCTACATACCTGTATGCCAACAAATTTACCTATCTATATACGTACCTACTTGTCTGCCTTCATGCCTATAATTCTATCTGTCTGGCTATCTCTGAGCAACAATGATAATAATAATGATGATGATAACAACAATCAACTGGAAGATTATCCAGATCTTAGTTTCCAGTACCAAGATTACTATAGTTTTGTTGTTGTTTGCTTTTGTTTGCTTTAAACTCAAGCATAGTCCATACAAGTGCTACTACTAGTTAGTGCGCTGGACTGATATTTGCATGTTGAATAGCTTTCCCTATTACCAGTGTCCCTCATCGTCAGACGAACCCACTCTAACTTCTGAGTTAGTTGTAATTTACATCCCCAAGTCAAAGGTGAGAAGTCAGCATTTTAGTCAACTCACCGGTGTAGGGGGCGAACCCACTCCAGCTTCTGAGGTAGTTGTAATTTACGTCCCCAAATCAAAGGTGAGAAGTCATTTAAGTCAACTCACCGGTGTAGGGGGTGAACCCACTCCAGCTTCTGAGGTAGTTGTAATTTACGTCCCCAAATCAAAGGTGAGAAGTCATTTTAGTCAACTCACCGGTGTAGGGGGTGAACCCACTCCAGCTTCTGAGGTAGTTGTAATTTACGTCCTCAAATCAAAGGTGAGAAGTCATTTTAGTCAACTCACCGGTGTAGGGGGTGAACCCACTCCAGCTTCTGAGGTAGTTGTAATTTACGCCCTCAAATCAAAGGTGAGAAGTCATTTTAGTCAACTCACCGGTGTAGGGGGTGAACCCAATACCTCGGCACCACCCAACCAGAAGTTTAAGAGCAAGTGGTCTTATCCATTCGGCCATGCCGGCCTGATTATAACCGATGTACATCTATGTCCTCAGCCTGGCCATACATCCAGACAGAATCAAGATTGCCACAGGTCAAGTGGCCGGCCACGAGGTCAAGGAAGGCAAGGTATGGACACTGACTGCCTGGTGTACATCCTTCATTTGATAATATGTTGTGAGTCTGTTGGTCACTTTGGAAACTTGTTGTCACGTGTGTAGCGCTTGAGTTTCATTCTTACTATGTGCTGTCAGAATCCGTATCTGTCAGTATGATTGTTCATCCATCCATCCATCCATCCATCCATCCATCCATCTGTATGCATATCGATTGATCTGCCCATCCATCCATCCATATGCCTATCTATTGATGTGCCCTCCATCCATCCATCCATCCATCCATCCACCATCCACCTGTATGCCTATCGATCTACCCATCCATCCATCCATCCATCAGTATGCTTATCTATTGATCTGCCATCCATCCATCCATACATCCATCCATCCACCCATCCATCCATCCATCAGTATGCCTATCTATTGATCTGCCCTCCATCCATCCATCCATCCATCCATCCATCCATCCATCCATCCATCCATCAGTATGCCTATCTATTGATCTGCCCTTCATCCATCCATCCATCCATTCATCCATCCATCCATCCATCCATCCATTCATCTGTATGCCTATCTATTGATCTGCCCTCCATCCATCCATCCATCCATCCGTCCATCCATCCATCCATCCATCCATCCATCCATCCATCCATCTGTATGCCTATCTATTGATCTGCCCTCCATCCATCCATCCATTCATCCATCTGTATGCCTATCTATTGATCTGCCCTCCATCCATCCATCCATCTATCCATCCATCTGTATGCCTATCTATTGATCTGCCCTCCATCCATCCATCCATCTATCCATCCATCCATCCATCCATCCATCCATCTATCCATCCATCTTTATGCCTATCTATTGATCTGCCCTCCATCCATCCATCCATCTATCCATCCATCTATCCATCCATCCATCCATCCATCCATCCATCCATCCATCCATTCATTCATCTGTATGCCTATCTATTGATCTGCCCTACATCCATCCATCCATCCATCCATCCATCCATCCATCCATTCATTCATCTGTATGCCTATCTATTGATCTGCCACCTGTCTCCTTACCTACCTACCTTTATGCCAATATACTAACCTGCCTATACACTTACCTAGTTGTTTGTCTGCCTGCCTGTTTTTCTGTCTGTCTGGCTGTCTCTGAATACTAACTTGCATCTTTGTCTTTCTCTTTGCTTTTATTATCACCACAAAACACCATCTTTATCCTTCTCTCTGCATTTATCATCACCAGAAAATGATCTCTGCCTTCATCATCACCACAGAACACCATCTCTGTCTTTATCATCACCACAAAACACCATCTCTAACTTTATCATCACCACAAAACACTATCTCTGTCTTTATCATCACCACAAAACACCATCTCTAACTTTATCATCACCACAAAACACTATCTCTGCCTTTATCATCACCACAAAACACCATCTCTGACTTTATCATCACCACAAAACACCACCTTTAACTTTATCATCACCACAAAACACCATCTCTGCCTTTATCATCACCACAAAAGACAGCAGAGAACACAAACATGCAGAGCATGCCTTCCATGTTCATGATTGTCAAGGAGTGGGGAATGTGTGAATAAAACTCACACATGCACGATAGTTGTGAGGCATGTTTTGTGATGTTTAGGAGAAATGTCTCTCCTGGAATGGGAGTGCGAGTTCGGACACCATCCATGTTGGACACGTTGTGAATTAGGATAGCAATGACACAGAAACGGTGCCACTTTTGTGCTTTAGTTTTATCATGTTAATACGATTTTATGCACAAATGATATTGTGAAGATGTGATCATGTGTAACAGCGTTATGATAATAGATGATAAAAACTGTTTTTTTAGTGTTGTTTGATTATTCATCTAACTCTGAGAGATGAGGATAGAGAGTAAGCTATAAGTTGTTAGCGAACATGGTCAAACTATAAAGATCTAATACCAAAGTACACTAAATCATAATAACCAGGGTGTAGATAGATCAAGAAGCCACGCTATAAGCAAGTTATAACCATTGTAGCCGTGTACAGATGACCTAGACAACGAGCTACACGTCGCCCCATGACAATGATCATGGCCACACTCCATCATGTCCTCACCCCTCTACCAGATGGTGCAGTAATGGCAACAGCTGATTGACCTGAGCACTGAACTTAAGGACATCACTGCACTCAGGACATCTCCACATCTGTTCCGTCTCCCTCTTCAAAAGCCACCAAAGAGTTTCCATGCTAATTATTCCAGTAATGATGGGATTAAAAGTCAGCCTGGCTTTTTCTCTTCGCTTTGAGTATCATCCAGACCCTCCCATTCACTCCCGTTCGAGCAGTGGTTCCAGACAGGGATATTCCATCTGTTCTTCCTCTAGTATCATCCAGACTCTCCCATTCACTCCTTTCCGAGCAGTGTTTCCAGACAGGGATATTCCATCTGTTCAGCGGCACTCTCCATCCAATTCTGCAGAGCCTTTATGATAAAATAGCTCTCTGCCCAGAGAGTCAGCAGCAGCCAGTCTATCAGCCTGTTCATTCTCCCAGAGATCGGCATGACCTGGGAAGAAACTCCATGCTATGCTGGCCAGTCTGTTCCCTGTGAAGTGGATGCCAGCCACTCCACCCGGAACATGCCAGGGTTCACTTTGTGGAGCATACTTCATGAATCCATTACAAACCCAACATGTCTGGCTGGTATGAGTGACTTAATACCAGAGTGTACAACAGTAACACCAGCAGACAAGGAAGCAAACACCAGGTGTAAAATTAACAGAGACTGAAGAAGAGATAAGAGCGATCAGCGACTCATTCAGTGATCTCAAGAACCTAATATCAAATGACGAGTTCATATGTACAGTTCAAGGCCAGGACTCCTTGTCGTGCCTTGTAGTGTATTGGCTATGTGGTGCTAGCCACATGTTTGAGACTCACTGGCATTCATTCAGTAAGGGATTTTTTTTTTGGCACTTGCTTGCTTTGAACTCAAACGTAGTCCATACACAATATTTTTATAGTAGTGTTGGACTGAGTTTTGCGTGTGGGTTAGCTTTCCTTATTAATAGTGTCCCTTGCCATCAGGTGAACCCACTCCAACTTCAGAGGTACTTATAATTAACGTCCCCCAAGTCAAGGACGACAGGGCAACATCTTAGTCCAGCTGTCCGGTGTAGGGGTTGAACCGCTAACCTCGGCATCAGCACACCGGATGTTTAAGAACACCGTTCTTATCTATTCGGCCATGCGGACCTGTCAATATGTGATTTAGTCAGTAGCCTGCTGTCCACCTCTACTTCTGAGGAAATGTCTTGGTATCTATTATAGGGTAGGCCAATCAACAGAAACATGTGCCTTGAAGGGGATTCTGTTACGTGAACACCTGGCCAGTGGGCAAGTATGATAGAGTTAGAATATCCCAGGAATGCTAACCTGGTCAAAAATGCACGCAAAAACACTCCGGATGAACGAAAAGAAGAAGAAGAAGAGTTAGAATATCTGGCCAGAGAAACAGATACATGCGTCAGTGACTCGGTGACGTCATCTTGATAGAGTAGGAATATGTAGATAAAGAAATGGATACATTCATCAGTGACTCAGTGACAACATCATGTTAGAGTTGGAATATCTGGCTAGAGAAATGGATACATCAGTGACTTAGTGACAACATCATGTTAGAGTTGGAATATCTGGCTAGAGAAATGGATACATTAGTGACTCAGTGACAACATCATGTTAGAGTTGGAATATCTGGCTAGAGAAATGGATACATTTGTCAATGTCTCAGTGACAGCATCATGATAGAGTTGGAATATGTGGATAAAAAAACACATACGTTCGTCAGTGACTCAGTGACAACATCATGTTAGAGTTGGAATATGTCGATAAAGAAACAGATACATTCATCAGTGACTCCGTGACAAAAACATGCCACATCACCACACTTTTCTCACAGAATCATACATTACCACACTTTTCTCACAGAATCATACATGACCACACTCTTCTCACAGAATCATACATTACCACACTTTTCTCACAGAATCATGTATCACCACACTTTTCTCACAGAATCATACATCACCACACTTTTCTCACAGAATCATACCACATCACCACACTTTTCTCATGCACTTTACTCTGCTAATTCACTGAGACTATTTTTATATAGTAAAAATGCTTTATTTATCAGTGTATTTATTTATGAGTGTTGAATGTACTTTAGTTTCATTCACTTTTTAAAATATTAGAGCACATCCATTATTTCACTTTCTAGCAAACTTTTTTTAAAAATTTTCTTACAACACATTTATCTTACATTTGGTAGTCGGTTTTACTTAGTTCTGGAACTACTTCACTCAACTATGTAAATTGTTTTGTCTGTCTTTTATAGCAAGGAGTGTAATTTTCTACAGGGTGTGCACACTGCATATTTGTGGTTCTGTTTTCACTTGCTTTGATTTGGTGTTTTGTTTTATTGTATCAAGCACCAACAAAAGAAAAAATCTGGCTCACCAGACATTGTCCCAGATGAAACTTTTGTAAGTACCCTAGTTTTGTGTGCGTGCGTGCATGTGCATGTGTATGTGTGCGCGCACGTGTGTGTGCGTGCTTCACACAAGTGGGGAAAGGGTGTGTGTGTGCATGCGACACAAGCATACATACATGCTACATTTGTGTATGTGCAACATTACTTCAGTTGACACAGCTGCAGTATTTGCAAATTGTTGTTTTTGTTGAGTCAAGAACTGACATCACAGCACTCAGAGCATTCCCATATGTGCTCCATCCTCATCTGCAACAGCCAGCAAAGAGTCCCAGTGGTACCAGTCGCAGTCTGATTATGTGTCTGTCTCACCTTTCATCGGAGTCTTGAGTGTCAGCCAGATCCTCTGGTCACTCCCTGCAGCACCATTCTCTCCAGGCCGTGATGATCTATCCGTTCTTCTGTATTATACTCACTATTCAAAAGGGCCCCGATCACATCTTCGTTGTCATGCACCAATAACCCATCAAGCAGTGCAAATCCAGCCAATCCGTCCGCCTGCTCGTTTCCTACCACACCAGCATGTCCTAGAGAAAAAATCTGACAGATGCTCTCTGTTTTTGATTGTTGAATTGAAACCTGCCACTCTGTCCAAAGCATGCTGGTCTTCACCTTTTTCTGGCTGGCGAGCTTCTAGCCACTACACTACTATCACTTCCAGATACCAATGGTTCTGGCGAACATTCCCAGCCCTGTGGTGGATAAAATCCAGTATCTTCTGAGCCTGGGTCAGACATAGTAGCCTCTAAGCGATGGCTTTCTCCGGCCTTTCAACTGGCAGACACAAACATTACTGAAACAACTATGCGGACAATGAGGACAATAGAAAGATATGAGGTGGTTTCAAGTGAAAATCTGACGTGTTTTTTTGTGTGGGGTGAATTTATTCTGAAAAAGTAACGAACAAATGTGTCATTTTTCGATGTAGTCACCACTGCGTTCAATGCTAGTCCTCCAGAGCTGATAAAGTGCTTGGATTCCCGCAGAAAAAAATTCTCTTGGTCACGTTTGCAACCACTTACGCACCACCTGCTATATTTCTTCATTGGACCGAAAAGTCTGTCACAGAATTCACACATTTTGAAACTTCCTACTCCACTCATACACTTGCTGGACTGACAGGCATTCATCACCATACTGGACCTTCATTCACCAATGAATTTCTATAGGTACCATCCTTCACTGATCAAAAAACGGATGGCGTATGTCAAAAGTGTGGTGGCCATCTTTAAACTGTGCTTATGACATCACCATGTTTATCTGCACTGTGATGTCATGTGCTTATAACTCTTGACTGACTTATCAACAATATTGACAGGTTACAAGATAATGGCATGTTTATTGTAATTTCTATCACACTTTTAAGGTTTTTATTTGAAGCCCTCTTGTAATTTTACTACACTTATCCAGATACTTCTGTAGATTAATGACACGATAGGCCTCCATGATTACTAAACCTAGACTTTATGATGTAAGATTTGACGGTGTAGTCGTTAATGCAGTTGTGTAGCCATGTGTTCGATCCCCAGCTGTGGCAGGGATGCGTGGATGGGGAGGGGGGGGGGGGGATTGGCCAGTCTCATAAAATTATAACAGAGAATTCTCCACGGAAGTTGAGGTATGAATAAAATTAGTGGAACTGCGGTATAGCTGTGGAGATGTAAACAATATAAAATAACACGAAGTAATGCAGCTTTACAGAACACAATTACGGAAAACATAGGATGTTGCAGCGACAAGCCTTCATCAGCCAACAAATACACAACACACAACATATAAACACAGGGAAGACATTACAGTGACTACATTAAGGCGTAATTATCAAATAAGAACAATGAAAAGATGGAAAAAAAATGAGAACAATGAAAAGAATATGAAAAAAAATGTGCTACTTTGAAACTCACATGAACCTCGATGTTAAGGCTCTTATGTAGCCAACCGTCAGATTGTGTCATGACATTGAAACAAGGGTAGGGGGATGGCAGCGGTTAATGTAGTCGCTGCAGTGCCTTCCCCACGTCTATACTTTGTGTTTTCTTGTATCTGTTTGCTGATGAAGGCTAGTTGCAGAATGTCTTTTGTTTTCCTTGGAAATTAAGATGGCAGATGTACAACTGACACCAGGCCTCTCGTTTAATGCCGGGTCATGAAGAATATGAGCTGAATGCCTTATCCTCAGTAGCTTATTTGCATGTAAAAGGACTTGGCTTAATTAGACTTTATGATATGTGGTGACTTGTTTTCTTTCTGTTTCTGTTTTTGCTTTGCACATTTTGCACTTTATTGAAACACGTTTTTATTAATGCTAATTGTTTGATCTATGCACATTGTTTAAAAGGCCTTGTAAGGAGTAGGGGGATAGGAACGGTTGTTATGCTGTAATGTAGTAACTGCAGTGTCATCCCCATATTTATATGTTGTTCTCTTGCATCTATTTACTGGATAGGGGTCAATCCATCTCTTGATGTTGTCAATACACATGTTACTACATTGTTCCTCCAGATACAAGTATTACATTGTCTTTCAGTCCATATCCTGATGCTGTCACTCCAGATGTTACTTTGTCTTCCAGTCCATCTCTTGATGTTATCCCTCCATATTGTCTTCTCATTGCACTCTTCGCTGATGCAATTCTTAATCAAAGTAGCTCAGTCACCTTATATGCCTGGAGTATTTGAACTGTGTAACTGTGATCTCACTCAGTAATCCTTTCTTCACTTCAAGTTTCTGAATCTCTTCGATGTTTGTTTCCTTCTCTGGCCCTGAGATTCCTTCTATTTGCTGACTTGCTTACATGTCTGGAGCCTCAATGTTGACCCCACAGTCTCAATTCATCAGACATTTGTTGATGTAAATACTTAACTCTTACAGGATGTTTTGCTTTGTTGCAGAATTGTTCTCCGTGAGATTTACTAGGCTGTGTTAGATTGAGAGTTAAAGTATTCAGTGGTTTTCATAGCTATACAGACATTATGAATTGTGTTCAACTAGACAGGTCAAGTCATGGACATTTTTATACCCCCAAGGCATGCTGGGAGCATGGTGCTAGCTCTATATAGACCCTCGGCAGTTGAGAGGGGAAGTGGTTGGTATAATACAGGCCACCTTTATCTCCCAGGACATTTCCTCATACCCATGTGAAGCTGAGTTGACCTGAGAGGCTAGGTAGATTTGATGAAATCCACCTCAGTGGCAGATATTTTACCTAGTCAGAGGGATTAGAACAAGAATCCCTATGGCAAAGGTAGCCTTTTGCAAAATGGAAAACATACTGACTAATAAAAAGATGTCAATTGCAATGAGAAAAAGAGTGTTGAAGTGCTATATAGAACCAGTAATTTTTTATGGATGTGAAGTGTGCGCGATGAGCAAATATGCTGTAAAACATATAATGGCAGTAGAATTGTGGTTTCTGAGGAAAATGCAAAGAATACCATGGATAGACAGACAAACTAATGAACAAGTCCTATAAGAGGCAAGTTAAAGCTGTAAACTGATTATAGAAATTAGATGTAGACAGTCACATTTGGGGGGGGGGGGGAATGAACAAGGGGAAGGCAGAGAAGTAAATATTTGGATGGCTTCCACATGGCATGGTCGAGACAAGAACACAGAGTTGATCCACGACTCTAGTGATCGTGCAAGATGGTGAAGCATGACTGCCCACTGTTACCAACATGGCACTTGATAAATGAATGAGAGAGACATGAAACAAAGCATTGAGTTCAAGTGTCTCATCATGAACATCTAGACATGTTGGATCTAAATCCTGACCTCCGACATTTATTAACATGTGTGGGTGGGATGTGGTGGCGGTTATGGTCTGTGAAGTGACTAGGTTTGAATCCCAGCACAGGGCGTACATGAACCAGCGGTTTCTAATGATGTCTCATGGCTTCCTGAGCTTTTGTGCAGGAGATCACATTCCTAGCCTTCTCAAGGACAGAAAACAAAATTTGGTTGTGTGTGCAGGTCGTACACGTCACAAATTACATGGCAATTGGTACTTGCAAAATGTAGTCCATAAGGCCACAGCCCTGGTAAAGTTATTGGGAAAGAAAAGCTGCTTACAACAAGACAGAGCCCGTGATCCTAGGTGAAATCTGTTTAGAGGAAATCTTCTTTACACAAGCACATGCTGATCTACACACTAATGTCCACACACTAACATCCACACACTGATTGTCCCACACACTGATTGTCCCACACACTATCACCCCACACACTGACATCCCACACACTGACTTCCCACACACTGACATCCCACACACTGACTTCCCACACACTGATTGTCCCACACACTGATTGTCACACACTCTGATTGTCACACACACTGATTGTCACACACACTGATTGTCCCACACACTGATTGTCCCACACACTATCACCCCACACACTGACATCCCACACACTGACATCCCACACACTGACATCCCACACACTGACTTCCCACACACTGATTGTCCCAGACACACTGATTGTCACACACACTGATTGTCACACACACTGATTGTCACACACACTGATTGTCCCACACACATCCCACACACTGACATCCCATACACTGATATCCCACACACTGACATCCCACACACCAAAATCCCACACACCAAAATCCCATACACTGACTTCCCACACTGATTGTCCCACACACTGACATCCCACACACTGATTGTCCCACACATTGACCTTTGAGTTGGGAAGATGTATAGCAGTGTGTGATGCACCCCGCTGGATAGAGAAACAAAGAAGAAGAAGAACAATGTATGTGTTGTCCATTGACTTAAGAAACAAGTGTATAGACCACTGTGATACAACAAGTTGTGTGTAGTGATTGGTGTGTCCACAGCCCCACGTGAGAGTCTGGGATTCAGTTAGTCTCAATACTCTTCATGTCATAGGTCTAGGCATCTTCCAGCGAGCTGTTGCCTGCCTGAGTTTTTCCAAGCTGGTGAGTTCCTCTTGTGTTCTTTTTTTTTTTTTTTTTATTTAACGGAATTAGTATGACCTTTAAATTTGAAAATAATTGTTGTTGTGAAATATCTTTAAATAAGCAAGCGTTTCATTTTGTGCATTGTCTACAATATGTGCCTAACTGTGGATAATATGTGACAGTTTGTGTTGTCTTCAACATGTGCCTAACTGTGGATAATATGTGACAGTTTGTGTTGTCTTCAACATGTGCCTAATTGTGGATAATATGTGACAGTTTGTGTTGTCTTCAATATGTGCCTAATTGTGGATAATATGTGACAGTTTGTGTTGTCTTCAATATATGCCTAATTGTGGATAATGACAGTTTGTGTTGTCTTCAATGTGTGCCTAATTGTGGATAATGACAGTTTGTGTTGTCTTCAACATGTGCCTAACTGTGGATAATATGTGACAGTTTGTGTTGTCTTCAACATGTGCCTAATTGTGGATAATATGTGACAGTTTGTGTTGTCTTCAATATGTGCCTAATTGTGGATAATGACAGTTTGTGTTGTCTTCAATATGTGCCTAATTGTGGATAATGACAGTTTGTGTTGTCTTCAATATGTGCCTAATTGTGGATAATATGTGGCAGTTTGTGTTGTCTTCAATATGTTCCTAATTGTGGATAATGTATGACAATATGTTTTGTCTTCATGATGTGACTAATTGTGGATAATATGTGATGGTTTGTGCTGATTTAATGTGTGCCTAATTGTGGATAATATGTGACAGTTTGTGTTGTCTTCAAGATGTACCTAATTGTGGATAATATGTGACAGTTTGTGTTGTCTTCAAGATGTGCCTAATTTTCGATAACATGTGACAGTTTGTGTTGTCTTCAAGATGTGCCTAATTTTCGATAACATGTGACAGTTTGTGTTGTCTTCAAGATGTGCCTAATTGTGGATAATATGTGACAGTTTGTGTTGTCTTCAAGATGTACCTAATTGTGGATAATATGTGACAGTTTGTGTTGTCTTCAAGATGTGCCTAATTGTGGATAATATGTGACAGTTTGTGTTGTCTTCAAGATGTGCTTAATTGTGGATAATATGTGATGGTTTGTGCTGATTTAATGTATGCCTAATTGAGGATAAAATGTAACAGTTTGTGTTGTCTTCAAGATGTGCCTAATTGTGGATAATATGTGACAGTTTGTGTTGTCTTCATAACGTGACTGATTGTGGATAATATGTGATGGTTTGTGCTGATTTAATGTGTGCCTAATTGGGGATAAAATGTAACAGTTTGTGTTGTCTTCAAGATGTGCCTAATTGTGGATAATATGTGACAGTTTGTGTTGTCTTCAAGATGTGCCTAATTGTGGATAATATGTGACAGTTTGTGTTGTCTTCAAGATGTGCCTAATTGTGGATAATATGTGACAGTTTGTGTTTTCAAGATGTGCCTAATTGTGGATAATATGTGACAGTTTGTGTTGTCTTTAAGATGTGCCTAATTGTGGATACTATATGAAAGTTTGTGTTGTATTCATCAGATGCTTGATTCTGGCTGTCATGCTGTCATTTCTTTCATCACTCTCAGGATGGTGGCCTTCACCTTGTGGTCATCGATGAGGCCAATGAGCACACCTTGTCTGTGTGGGACATCAGCCGAGACAAACCTCACAGGATCACAGAGACCAAGGTACACAGATATAGAGACAGTGAGAGGCAACAAACAAAATAAAGTAACGAACAAACCAACTTTATTTTGAAAGGGTTAAGAATTGGGAACATAGGTCGGCCGTTCAACATGCCCTGCGTTTCAACAGTCATATTAAAAATTCCATATAAGTCATATATAATGGAAGATAAACTAAAGAAATTAAGGGCAGAATAGGGTACGCAAAAGCTGCATTTCAGAAGTTGAAAAGTATCTTATGCAATAAGTCACTAACATTAAATGTAAGAAAGAGAGTGCTGAGATGCTATATAGAACCTGTTTTGCTGTGTGGCAATGAATCTTGGAATATAAATGAACAAATTAGAAAAAAACTTAGAAGCAACAGATGTGGTTTCTGAGACGATTGTTGCAAATTCCTTGGATTGCCAAAGAAACTAACGATTGCCTGAAAGAGGCTAATGAAACTAGAACATTATATACAACAATAAGAAAGAGACAAGCAACTTTTTTTGGTCATGTGATGAGAAGATAGGTATTGGAGAACATCGTAACAACTGGAAAGATCGAGTGGAAGAGAGGCAGAGGCAGACCAAGAGAAATGATGCTGGACAGATTGAGCCGGTGGCATGGAGGAATGTCATCAGCAGAGTTGATCCAGAAAAACAAAGACTGAGATCTGTGGAGAGCCATGAACGCCATCATTAGCTGGTGGGGCACATGATGATGATAATGATACAAGACTTATCAACTTAACTGCTAAATCGTGCATTAATGCATTTTATAATGTTCATAAATACAGAGTCTTACTTTCATAAAGTTCTCAGTGAATTTTAAATATGCTTTTAAAAGATAAACATGCTACAACATTTAAGAGATACAGTTCACAACATTTTTAAATACAATAGACATGAAACAGGAGATGAGAAAACACCCAAGCATGTCTACTGTTTAGTTTAGATGTTTGCCTATTACCTGGGTTTAAATTCACTTCAAGGCATATTTGTAAAACGGACCCAGGCTCCCAGCTGACCTAGCCTAACATGTGTGCCAGGATATTTCTGGGGAAGTGAAGATGACCACTGTGAGACTGAGCACCCGCTGATGAGTGATGAGTGCTCTATTACAACATGGATCTAGCACCATTTGTCCAATGTGCCTTACAGTGTGTAGAGGGGTCTTGTACTTCTACATTCATATTATCATCATCATCTTCCACTTTTACCGTCAAGCTTCAAGGGGAGGAATAATTGGCGCTCCAACACCCGATAGGTGGCACTGGATAATTTCATTTTGTGTGATTGTACAATGTCTTTGATTTTGTCAATTCATTTTCTTCTTGGGCGTCCACTTGCTCTCATATCAGATCTTCTTTGATGTAGCGTCATTGCTGGTAGTTGATGGTGTTGCATTCTAACAAGATGGCCAAACTGTTTGATCTTCTGTCTTTCTATAAATGTGGCTCAAGGTGTTGATCCCACTGTCTGTCTGTCTATCTGACTTACATTTTATAATGATCTTATACATCTTATGTATCTAAGTTTCATAAAACTGGCAGTGAATGAAATCTTAATTTAGAAGATAAACATATTGCAAGAAATCATAAACAGAAAAAAAATGCTGGGGTTGACTGTGACAAAGGATATGCAACTGACTTTGTTGAATGGCATACTGGAGATTCAGGGATCTGCTCACCAACAAACACTTGGTGTCTGCCTGTGATTGAATATTCACAAGAGAACCCATATGTGGAAAGAATGAGATTGCGGGGGATCGGCAGGGGTTCTGGAAGAATCTCAAAACTGAGAGGGAAGA
>OY992881.1:128345361-128447861 GCA_963921405.1 Cepaea hortensis | reverse complement strand
ACATTATTTTGTGTTTGTTTGATAGTTACCAACAGAATTGTGAATGCCATGTTTGATAGGTAGCAATAGAATTGTGTTTGTTTGATAGGTACCAACAGAATTGTGAATGCCATGCTGTCTGCCCATGAGGGTGGGGTATTCTCCTTGTGCACTTTGAAAGATGGAACATTGCTGTCTGGGGGAGGAAAGGACAGAAAGATCATACAGTGGGACAGCAGTTACAGGAAGACTGGACAGGAGACAGAGGTGAGTCACCAGAGGAATGTCTTTTTTGTATTCTCCTTCTTCTTTGTTTTTAGCTTCCAGGTCATTGGGTAATAGCACGGAGTTTGCAAGGAGTTTGTCAGGCCTTAGTCAGATATGACTGAGCTACCGTATGACAGTCAGGTCTTAGGCATGACTGAGCTACTGTATGACAGTAAGATCTTAGTCAGGTATGACTGAGCAACCGTATGACAGTCAGATCTTAGTGAGCTATGACTGAGCTACCATATGACAGTAGACAGTACTACCTGCTCTCTTGGGAGTCTCCGTGGTGAATTGGTCAAGCCGTCTAACTCGGGCTCCGAAGGTTGTGGGTTCGATTCCGGGCCACGTCCTTCGGTTCACGAGTGCATTTTTATTGGAGACTCCTGGGGTCATCGTTGGAGCTACGGAGTTTGTGCTTTGTGTGACGCTTTCGGCAGGTGGCTGCGGAAAGAGACTGAGCCATATGGGATAAAAAACCGGTGCAGTGAAGTCGACCCTGTCGCAGGTCCATAGGGCCAAATGGATAAGAACGTTGTTTTTAAACATCCGGTATGCTGATGCCGAGGTAAGAGGTTCAACCCCTACACCAGACAGCTGGACTAAAATGTTGACCTGCCGCTCTTGACTTGGGGGACATAAATTACAAGTACCTCTGAGGTCGGAGTTGGTTCGCCTGATGGCGAGGAACACTGTTAATAGGGAAAGCTAACCCACACGCAAAATTCAGTCCAGCACTACTATAAAAATATTATGTATGGACTACGCTTGAGTTCAAAGCGAGTGAGCGCAAAATAAAAAGCTTTTAAACGACTTTAAGCGATCTGCTTTCTTACTTGCAAAATTTGTTCGGTATTCACCAAACCCGACATCCCACATTGTGCCAACAGTTTCGGTCAGAGGAGCACAATTGGGAGGGTACAAGCCTTATCCTGGCGTGAGGTAAAGCAACCTAAAGACAAAATGTCATGGCAGGGCAGACCAGGTCCTAAGCCTTCGTTGGCAGCTGGTCTAGGATTGAAGCTCCGACAGGCGGACAATTAGAGCAATGCTTTGCTGATCCGGCAGCTTCTGCAGCTTGTCTTGTTCCAGATGTATTGGTGTTACCTTTCCTCTGGAGTAAACTAGACAGGCCGAGAGAAGAATCATGCTGCTTGGGCAACACATGGTCTCAAAATTCAGCCCAGACTTTGTGTTACGGAGAGGTATACCTCAATTTTGCAAACTATAGTCTATCAAGACGGCAAGGCTCCAGTCAGTGAAAAATCCGTGATTGGAAGGGCTGAATGTAAGATGGGCCTGCATGCCCAATTTGTGACCCTTTAAAAATAAATTTTGTTCGTTCTACCATGGTAGTACATGTACAAATGAAATAAATGACATTAATTTCTTTACTTCTGCAAACAGATTTCTGTATCATGGTTAAGTGCCTGATGCCTTTTCTATATCATTGTCAGGTGCCTGATACCTATGGAGCAGTTCGAACACTAAGCCAAGGCAAAGGTGGACTCATCCTGGTGGGCACAACCAGAAACTGCATTCTCCATGGATCCTTGCAGTTGGAGTTTTCTGTCATTGTCCAGGTGGGTACCCCTAATGATGCTCCAAGTAGATTTATGTGCCCTAGTATTCAGATGACTCCAGGGCCTTAGGTAAGTGATTTTTGTGCAGTTTTTAATAATGCTGCATCTGTCTGTGTTGTGTATGCTGATGAAGGCTTTGCAGCTGCAACATTCATTCTGTCACATGTGAATGTGTTCTTGTAAAGCTGAAATATCCACTGTTTGTTGATTATCTCTTTAGACTGATCGTCTACCTCTTCTGCCCTGTCATCTAGCGTGAAGCATGGGCCCTGTCATCTAGCGTGAAGCATGGGCCCTGTCATCTAGCGTGAAGCATGGGCCCTGTCATCTAGCGTGAAGCATGGGCCCTGTCATCTAGCGTGAAGCATGGGCCCTGAACCAACATGAGCCCAGCCCTGTGTGGACATGTTCATGAATGGTTGGATTCTGCAGCTAAAGCTTTCTATGGGATGAGGTATCCAGTCTTATTCCAACTCTCCCTAGTTACCTCTTAAGACATGTATGGTAGGTTGCAGTGTTATAGTGCATTCACAAATGTTTGCCCTCATTCACGTTCAATATTTTAAAATAGTATCTGTTGTGTCTTTATGAAAGTTTTCCTGCCGTCTTATATTTATTCCCACTCATGGAATATGTCTTTGATACGTCCAACGGTAACTGAAATCATGGAAAGCGACGGAAATGTCTTTGATGCTTTGGCGAAAATGTACTGAATTCACGCTAACAAACTTGTTTTACAGTAATGCATGTCCATTCAGGTAACGACCTTTGAACAGTTCCGTTCCACTATGTGACGTGTCTCTCATGAGGAAATTCCTGTGCACCATGGAGAATATTCATTATTGAACACTGATGTTTCCATGTGATGATATAATACATGTCATAATATGCACTTCAACTGTAACCCATAAATTATATACCACAAACAAACATTGAGATCTTCCTTACAATCTTCAGAACAAAAATTATTTTGTTGGGTGTGCATAACGGTAAGGGTATATGCTAAATCTCATCATTTTCCCTCAGTTAGTTACTGGGTTATGGATTTTTTTTAACGGTGGCAAACATTTGTGAACCCACTATACTATTTTTGCTTCCCTTATGGGACCCTGGTAATGCATGGCCGTTTGCACTTATGGGCCTACGGTTAATGGTGAATGGACATATAATACGCCAGGCAAGCACATAGGTGCCCCTGCTCACTCAGCAAATGTCACATGGTATGATTTTTGACCATCCCTACTGATTGGTTGTTGGTTTTGGTCAAGAATCACGTTTATTGCAGTCAGATATCTCCATAAGTGCTCCAGTCTTTTGCCATGGACCACACCAGGAGAATCTCAGCACACTGCACACCTTCTGTATCCCCAATGAGGATCATAATGTTTGTTTACCTGAATCATTATCATCTTGTCATATCAATAAGTATGGGCTATCGCGGTCATGTGTTGCAACCTCACACGATCACCAGAGTGGTGAATCAGCTCTGTGTTCTTGCCCCGACCATACCACGTGGCCAAGTCATCCAGGTATTTACTTCTCTGCCTTTCCCTTGTTCCTTTCCCCTCAATCTAGACAGTTGTCATCAAGTTCTCTAGTTTATTTCTTCTCATAGCGTGCCCAAAAAATCTTGACTATATACATCACATTTCTCGAATCAGATTGAAAAAATCTTGACTATATACATCACATTTCTCGAATCAGATTGAAAAAATCTTGACTATATACATCACATTTCTCGAATCAGATTGAAAAAATCTTGACTATATACATCACATTTCTCGAATCAGATTGAAAAAATCTTGACTATATACATCACATTTCTCGAATCAGATTGAAAAAATCTTGACTATATACATCACATTTCTCGAATCAGATTGAAAAAATCTTGACTATATACATCACATTTCTCGAATCAGATTGAAAAAATCTTGACTATATACATCACATTTCTCGAATCAGATTGTGGTATTCTTCTGCTTCTTGTAGGACTTGCTCATTGGTTGTTACCAGAATTACACATACTAGAGATATTCTGTTGTGATGCGTAAAGCTATATGTGATATTCATTCTTCTGTGGGTCAAAGTATTAAGTCAAGGTACCCGTTTCAAGCCATGGGATATGTTAGGTATACAATTCTAGCCTTATAGTTGTAGATCTGTGTAGCCTGGTGATCAGTATCATGTTTACTGCCTTTGCTTCCCAGGAGATTTACTGGTACCCATTTTATGCTGGGAATGTTGGGAGCCCAGGTCAATTAAAAAGATCTCCACCTTAAAGGAGAATCGAACACATGAGCTCTGTGCCAAAAGACTGGCATGCTAGCTACTGTGCTACTATGACCTCCCTTTAGTGGGTAGGTTTTACTAATTTTTAAATTGGCTGGGCACTGGTATTTGCAGTCCTTACCCTAGAAGGCTAGCTTTTGAATCTATATCCCTGGATCAAGGGAGAGTACAACATTCTCTAGTCCCTTATTGTGCAAAATCCCACAGAGTGAATTGCCCTTGGTTTACTAGAGTCAGAGGCAGCCATCATAACTAAACCATTTCATCCCCATCTGAAATGAAATACAAATCCTATCCTGCACACAGCAGGGTGATTGCCTGGGCAGGCAGGTGTAAAATCCTAGCAGTCATGCTAACGGGTACAGTAAGCTGAGATGGTACAAATTATCACTTGTGATAGTAAGTTAGTTAGTTAGTCGCGGTTCCAACTTCACAGCAACGGGTCGTCCCCATTATGCTCCGTTCCTGTGCCAGTGAATATCACACAAAATGCCTCCCACTGCCCAATGTGAAAAGTGGAAAAGACAGGAGTCTCGACAAACAGCCCGCACAGATACACTGTGCATAATGCCGCCGCCAGAATGTCAACACAATAGTCCCCCACGAAACATCCAGTTAATCTCTGATGGAATCGGCAGTAATTTTCCCATCTGAATGTTTCCTAGATGTTCACCCACACAGTACATGAAAATACAGTTCATCGTTGATGGCAGTGGCAGTCAACCAGAAGCCCAGCAGCCACGCATTTCTGCATAAGGCAAAAACCGGTCAACTCTGGGACATAGCCAGCTGCTATCGCTCCGAACATGCAGTCACGTTCCAAAAAACCTCGGGCAGGTTCAGAAGCATTTCACTCAAAACTCACAGCTCACAGTGTCGCGCCACGCACTCACTCAGTAGCAGGGCGACGGAACCATCAAGCCTCCTTAGTTGCCTCTTACGATATGCGTGTTACAGTATTGCTATTCTTTGCTTCCCTTATGGGCCCCGGCAACACACGAGAGACTTGTGATAGTAACATCTCTCTCAGTGTATACCTCAACTGTCTCTGCCTTATGTTTGGTTTGCAGGGTCACACAGATGAGTTGTGGGGCTTGGCGACCCACCCTACCCAACACCAGTTTCTCACCTGTGGCATGGACAAACAGCTCTACCTGTGGGACTCACAGTCCAGGACAGTTGTCTGGAGCAAAGAGATGAATGTGAGTCTAGATGTCTTCCTTTGTTCACCAGATTCTTAGCATCAGTAAACTGTTAACATTACAACACATGGCCAGCATCTATAAATTGTTAACATCAACAAAGTGTAACAAACTGTCAACAGAAATACATTTTTATCATCAAAATATATCTAGCATCACTGTATTACTAACATCAGTACACCATCAGCCGTAATATATTGTCAGTTGTAATACATTGTCAGCTGTAATACATTGTCAGCTGTAATACATTGTCAGCCGTGATACATTGTTAACATTAATTCATTCAGTAGCATGTCCTTTGCAGAACCTTGCTCACATAACAACCTTCCGGAAAACTTCTCGATCACAAGCAAGATGTCCCGCGTCCGATACACCCATCTGGAGATCATCCGCCACATCCTGCACTTATCTTCTCTTTGGCCTTTCTCTTCCTCTCTTCCCGGGCATATACTCCTCCATGATTGTTCTCTCTAAACTTTCATGACGTTTCAAGTGACCCAAATATTTCAATTTTCTTTGTTTTATCATCTTTAGTAGCCAACCTTATGCAATATTCATATCTTGTCATATGGATTCATTTGTTCTTTTCTGTATCCAAGATATTCTTAGAACCCATCTATAACATTTATATTCAAAGGCATTTATGCGCTGTTCAGTTTGTTTAGTAAGTGTCCAAGTCTCATAGGCGTATGATGCAATGGGAAAGATACATGCTTTTAAAAATCTAATTTTTGTAGTTCTATCTGTCCCCCTCCACAATTTATTCAGTTGTTTTATTTTTTGACATTTTGACATTAATACATTGTGAACATCATTATATTGTTAGCATCATTTCATTGTCAACATCATGTGGAGAAACATGATTGCCCACACCAGCCGGTAACTGGATGGTGCTGAGACACAAAGACCTTAAATATGTTCTGTAAATTGTTAACGACTTCTATTTTTCTCCACAATTGTGGACTTCCTGTCTTACCTGGCTGTCAGTCTATCCTTTCATGCTTGTATTAGCTGTACTGTGTTGTGTACAGACAATGTATGTTTTGGCACTCGTATCAGCGCCTTCATTTTGTCTGAGTTTTTGTTCCTCTGTATTGTTTCTTTGTTGATTAAAACTTTGGTTGCAACGTTCAATTTTAAAATATCTCTTGTTTGTTGAGCTTCCTGATCATGTGTTAAGTTTCATTTTTGATGTAAACTTGACGGCAGTTCCCTTGATCTTATGATACCAAATATTTTGAATATGTTTACTTTGATTGTGTCAGTAATGATGCTCTGACATAACATGCACACACATTTGCTTGCTGAATATTTTTGTGTAGTCTGTTCTTGTGTCAGCATGCCTGTGCTAGATGGTGAGTAAGGAATATGGGGTGCAAGGTGGAGGGTGAGTAAGGTGGAGGATGAGTGAGGTAAATGGTGAGTAAGGTGGACGGTGAGTGAGGTGAAAAAGAAAATGAGGCGATGATGGTTTTATGTAAAGAATGTAAAAAGTATGAAGAGAATGTAAAATACCAAAGAAACAGATAATACACATGCAAAGTAAATGGGGTTTATTTTGGGGCAAGTGCAGAAATTCAAATATCTAGGCACATGGATAACATCAGATGGAAGGTGAATCACAGAGATAAAGATCAGAGTAGGACAAGCACAAACTGCATTTTATAGAATGAAGAACATTTTATGCAATAAATCCTTGACATTAAAGGTTAGAAAAAGAATTCTTGCATGTTACCTAGAACCAGTCCTAACATACGACTGTGAATCATGGACAATAAGTAAACAATCTCTAGAAGTTTCTGAGATGTGGTTTTACAGAAGAGTGGTGAAAATTCCTTGGACAGCCAAATTGAGTAATCTAAACATTTTAGGGGAGGCTAAAACAGAAAGACGACAACATCATAAACATCAGAAAGAGGCAGTCATGACTATTTGGCAACATTATGAGAAGACAAAAACTAGAATATTTTTGACAACTGGAAAGAATTGCGGAATAAAGAGATATAGGAAGACAGTGAGAGAACATTCTTGCCAGCCTTGTTTCATGGCACAGAAGGATGTCAGCAAATAAATTGGTACATGCTATTGGAGATGGTAAGATGTGGAGAGGCATGATCACCCATGCCAGTTGTCAAGGTACTTGTTGCAAATGATGTTGAGAGAAAACAAGGACAGAGAAGAAAACAAACACTGAGGTATTGGAAGGTGTGGGTGTTACAAGATTGCACATCAGAGTCATAAAGAAATTACGAATGAAGTTCATAGGGCATAGCAAAAGATGTGGAACAGAGAAATAAGCCTCATGTGGGGGGGGGGGAACTAGGCCAGTGAGACAGAGGAAGATGGCGAAAGATGTATGTAGAAAGTGTAAATAGCTGGGCGCATGCAATAACATAGATGATATCAATGTCAGGATGTCATTTCACTGTTGTGTTTCTTTAATGCCAGGATATCATTTCTAATTGTGTTTCTGTAATGCCAGGATATCATTTCACTGTTGTGTTTCTGTAATGCCAGGATATCATTTCACTGTTGTGTTTCTGTAATACCAGGATATCAGTTCTAATTGTGTTTCTGTAATGCCAGGATATCATTTCACTGTTGTGTTTCTGTAATGCCAGGATGTCATTTCACTATTGTGTTTCTGTTTATGCCAGGATATCATTTCACTGTTGTGCTTCTGTAATGCCAGAATATAATTTCACTGTTGTGTTTCTGTAATGCCAGGATGTCAGTTCTAATTGTGTTTCTGTAATGCCAGGATATCATTTCACTGTTGTGCTTCTGTAATGCCAGGATATAGTTTTACTGTTGTGTTTCTGTAATGCCAGGATGTCAGTTCTAATTGTGTTTCTGTAATGCCAGAATATAATTTCACTGGTGTGTGTCTGTTAATGCCAGGATGTCATTTCACTGTTGTGTTTCTGTAATGCCAGAATATCATTTCTAATTGTAGTTCTATAATGCCAAGATATCATTTCATAGTTGTGTTTCTGTAATGCCAGAATATCATTTCTAATTGTAGTTCTATAATGCCAGGATATTATTTCACTGTTGTGTTTCTGTAATGGCAGTATGCCATTTCAATGTTGTGTTTCTGTAATGGCAGTGTGCCATTTCACTGTTGTTTTTTGTAATGCCAGTATGTAATTTCACTGTTGTGTTTCTTTAATGCCAGGATATAATTTCTAATTGTGTATCTGTAATGCCAGGATATAATTTTACTGTTGTGTTTCTGTAATGCCAGGATGTCAGTTCTAATTGTGTTTCTGTAATGCCAGAATAACCTTTCACTGTTGTGTGTCTGTTAATGCCAGGATATCATTTCACTGTTGTGTTTCTGTTAATGCCAGGATGTCATTTCACTGTTGTGTTTTTGTAATGCCAGAATATCATTGTGTTTCTGTTAATGCCAGGATATAATTTCACTGTTGTGTTTCTGTAATGCCAGGATATCATTTCACTGTTGTGTTTCTGTTAATACCAGGATGTCCGTTCTGATTGTGTTTCTGTAATGCCAGAATATCATTGTGTTTCTGTTAATGCCAGGATATCATTTCACTGTTGTGTTTCTGTAATGCCAGGATGTCAGTTCTAATTGTGTTTCTGTAATGCCAGAATAACCTTTCACTGTTGTGTGTCTGTTAATGCCAGGATATCATTTCACTGTTGTGTTTCTGTTAATGCCAGGATGTCATTTCACTGTTGTGTTTTTGTAATGCCAGAATATCATTGTGTTTCTGTTAATGCCAGGATGTCATTTCACTGTTATGTTTCTGTAATGCCAGGATGTCCGTTCTAATCGTGTTTCTGTAATGCCAGGATATTATTTCACTGTTGTGTTTCTCTTAATGCCAAAATATCATTTCACTGTTGTGTTTCTGTAATGCCAGAATATCATTTCATAGTTGTGTTTCTGTAATCAATCAATCAATCATGTGCCATGCTGGAAAGCGTGGGCGGTCATGATTCGCCATTTCACTCGATCACCAGAGTCGTGGATCAGCTCAGTGTTCCTGTCTCATCCATGCCATGTGGCCAAGCCATCCAGGTATTTTCCTCTCGGTCTTCCTCTTGGTCTGTTCCCTTCGATCTTGCCAGCTGTCACTAAGTTCTCCAGTCCATTTCTTCTCATAACATGTCCAAAAATTTTTGACTGTCTACGTCTAATTTCTCTAATCAATCTACGATTTTCATTTGTCTCTTGTACCAAAAATTTTTGACTGTCTACGTCTAATTTCTCTAATCAATCTACGATTTTCATTTGTCTCTTGTAGTACTTGTTCATTGGTTTTTCTGTCTGTCCATGGTATTCTTTTGCATTTTTCTCAGAAACCACATTTCTGCAGCCATCAGATGTTTTTCTGCTTGACTGCACATTGTCCAAGTTTCACATCCATACAAAAGAACAGGCTCTATGTATCCCCTCAACACTCTTTTTCTCGTTTCAATTGACATCATTTTATTGGTCAGAATGTTTTTCATCTTGCTAAAGGCTACTTTCGCAATGGCGATTCTTGTTCTAATCTCTTCAAGGCATCTGCCATCAGATGTTATGACTGTTCCGAGATAATTGAACCGATTCACTTGTTGAAGAATATTCCCATTTACTTGTATATTACATTGTGGTACTTCGTTCTTCCTAGTGACGACCATAACCTGTGTCTTCCTACAATTTAATTCCAACCCCAGCTGCTCACTGTGTACAACCACAGCGTCTACTAATTGTTGCAGATCCTGTGCATTGTCTGCAATCAATACTGTATCATCTGCATATCTAATGTTATTTATGTTTCGTCCTCCAATGCTGATTCCATTTAGGTCTTCTACATTTCTGAAAATATTTTCACTGTATAGGGAAAAAAGATCTGGAGACATTACACATCCCTGCCTAACACCTCTCTTAATAGGTTGGTATTGTCCTACTTCATTATCAATCCTTATGGCAGCTTGTTGTTTCCAATATATGTTTTTTATAAGTCTAATGTCTTTCCCATCAATTTGTAGATCTGCAAGCATATCCACAATGTTGACATGTCTAACTCTATCAAAAGCCTTTGTGTAGTCAATAAAGCAAAGATGTATATCCTTGTTTACTTCTAAAGCACGTTCAATAACTGTAATGCCTGGATGTTATTTCACTGTTGTGTTTCTGTAATACCAGAATATCATTTCATAGTTGTGTTTCTGTAATGCCAGAATATCATTTTTAATTGTGTTTCTATAATGCCAGGATGTCATTTCACTGTTGTATTTCTGTAATGCCAGAATGTCATTTCACTGTTGTGTTTCTGTAATGCCAGAATGTCATTTCACTGTTGTGTTTCTATAATGCCAGGATGTCATTTCACTGTTGTATTTCTGTAATACCAGAATGTCATTTCACTGTTGTATTTCTGTAATGCCAGAATGTCATTTCACTGTTGTGTTTCTGTAATACCAGAATGTCATTTCACTGTTGTGTTTCTGTAATGCCAGGATGCTGTCCATAGTTGTTGCTTCCATCCGAGATGTGCAGTTGTTGCTGTTGGCACTTGTGTGGCCCGATGGCTTGTCCTTGACCTCTCAACACATGAAATCATCTCTATTCACACGGATGGTAATGAACAGATTGAGTGCATTCAGTACTCACCAGGTAAGTTTGGGGTGTCATTGTGTACACTGTATACCTGCCAGGTAAATGTGGGGTGTGAATGTGTACACTGTATACCTGCCAGGTAAATGTGGGGTGTGATTGTGTACACTGTATACCTGCCAGGTAAATGGGAGGTGTGATTGTGTACACTGTACTTGCCAGGTAAGTGTGAGGTGGGATTGTGTCACTGTACTTGCCAGGTAAGTGTGGTGTGTCATTGTGTACACAGTATACCTGCCAGGTAAATGGGAGGTGTGATTGTGTACACTGTACTTGCCAGGTAAGTGTGAGGTGTTATTGTGTACACTGTACTTGCCAGATAAGTGTGATTAAGCCTGTGTCAGTCACGTTTCCTTCAGGATTTTAGTTATTTTGTTGTCAGCTGATTCCAGTCAAATGCCCAGATGGATATGGTTACTTGTTAAATAGTCATGTTTTATTTGAACCCATTAAATTGAACTGACATATTCTAACCGAGTGCTCAGATGGATACATTGACTTGTTAAATAGTCTGTTTGTAATTGAACCCATTCAATTGACTTGACACTTGGTCCCCTACAGATGGATCCATGCTGGCCATTGGTTCTCGTGACAACTTTATCTACCTGTATTCAGTGTCTGAAGATGGCAAGAAGTACTCCAAAATTGGACGCTGTTCTGTAAGTATCTGTGATCTTGCTTAAGCATTGAAACCGGCTACATGAAGTGAGTTACCTCCCACTCGTGTCTCCTGTAAAGCGGCAATATAATTTTTGTACACTAAGCTTTCCAGAATGGGAAAGAAGATTAATAAACCAACACAGAACTGGTGTCGTGAGCTGCTACACACTGCAGGATTTACTGAGGAGGGGATCCGAGCACTTATGGACTGAATGGTTCGATGTGAAATGAGGATGATCTGTCGACTAACTAACTAAAAAACTAGCTTAAGCATTGATGATCTGATATCTGTGAGACAAAGAAATATCAGTTGTGGAACAGTTCAAGAATACATTTGCATGCAATTGTTGGCACTGATAGAAGTAGAAGAAAGCAGAGACTGAGATTAGAGGACACACTAGACAACATAACAATTGAAAACTGTAGTTACTGATCAGAATTCCAACCTGTCACCTCCAACTGGTGACTGCACCTCTCTGCTGGAACAAGTGTACTTCGACGAATGATGACCTAGGTCACCCCTCGATATTTGTGTCTCTCTAGTCCATGGACAATTAACAGACAAGCTGAGAATGGGGGTGGAAGTGTGGGTTTTGAGAAAAATGCAAAGGATACCATGGATGAATAGAGAATCAAATGAGACCGTCCTTCAAGAGACAAAAGAGAGATGGAGAATTACTGGGGAAAACAGACGTAGACAGTAAAAAAATTTTGACCATGTTACGAGGAGAAATGGACTTGAAAATTTGGTGACAAGTGGCATGCTTGATGGAAAGAGAGCATGTGGAAGACAAAGGGATAAATACCTTGAGGGTGTTGGCATCATGGCATGGTCGGGATAAGAACACAGACCTGATTCGAGACTCTGGTGACTGTGCGAGATGGCAGCCCATGACCGCCCATGCCTATCCACATGCACTTGATGATGAGTCCATGCTAAAGGAAGTTAAATATAGAATAGCTCACATACAGGCAGCATGTCACAGGATGAAGAATATTGTATGCAATATGTATTTGTCATTTGAAGTGAGAAAAAGTTCTTAAGAGCTATATTGAGCCAATCCTGATGTATGGAAGCAAATCATGGACATTTAGCAGACAGTTGAGGAAGTATGTGAAAGTTGTTTAGATGTGGTTTTATAGAAGAATGATGAGAACAGAGTGAATGGATAAAAACTGCAATGAAAATATCTGGAATGAACTGAATGGATAAAAACTGCAATGAAAATATCTGGCATGAACTGAGCTCAACAAGAGAATTGGTTATTTGCAACAGAAGAGGACATTCCACATTTTTTGGGCATTGTCATTGAGAAAGGTAAAGCTAGACTAGGTCATCACAATGGGAAAGTTGGAAGGAAAGAGAGGCAGGGGAAGACCAAGAAAGAAGATGCAGGACAGTTTGAAATCATGACATGGAGGAACATCAGTATCACAAATGATTGGCAATACACGAGACAGAAGTTGGTGGGCAGAAATTATGACAATCCACACAGCGTAGAAGAAGAAGAAAGGAAAGAAATACATGCTAGCTGACTTATTCGTGTTCTGTATTTCTTCTTGTGGCACGTTCATGCCAGCTACCAACTCTAAGCCTCTTACAGTAACTGTTGATTAACATCATGAATTCCAGCGTACAAGTGGGCTTCACATGAAAACTTTACAAGTGTGACAGAAATTACAGTAACCATGCCATTGTCTTGTAACCTGTCAGTATTGTTGTTAAGGATTCAAGAGTTTTAAGCATATGACATCACGGTGCAGATGAATGCAGTGACGTCATAAGGACATTTTAAAGATGGCTGCCCCACTTTTGACATGCACTAAAGCGGAGCAGCGTTCTATTATCCGTTTAAAAAAAATCAGTGAGGGGGTGAAACTTATAGAAATTCATTGGTGAACGAAGGTCCAGTATGGTGATGCATGCCTGTCAGTCCAGCAAGTGTATGAGTGGAACCGGAAGTTTCAAAACAGCATGATTTCTGTGAAGAGGTACAGCAGGTGGTGCATGAGTGGTTACACACACGATCAAGATAATTTTTTTTATAGGAATCCCAAGCACTTTATCGGTGCTGGAGAACTTGCATTGAACGCAGTGGTGACTACATCAAAACATGACACATTAGTTCTTTACTTTTTTCAGAATATATTCACGCAAAAAAACATTTAACGTTTTCATTTGAAGCACCTTGTAATAAGATCTGAGACAACAGACAGACAACACACCACTCTACTGTGTACCCACCTTGTAGCAGTAGCATGTCTGGCACATTCCAGTCACCCCAAGAGCTATGTCCATTGTAGTCCAGCTACTGACAGGGTCTCTCATGTCGGACGGGTGAAGGAGTATGACCAGATGAAGAGAGACACAAACCTGCTGCCTGATAGGTAGACTGGGGACAGTCAAAGGCTAGGGACCAGATGAAGAGAAACACAAACCTGCTGCCTGATAGGTAGACTGGGGACAGTCAAAGGCTAGCAAAAGCAAACCTGAGAAAATGCTTGTCGAAGTTGTATGCACTGAGTCACAGGCTTGACAAAATAGTGCAAATCTCATCATCTCATCTCATCATGTTCCTCCTGTACCTTGCGGTATCGAGGTGAAGTATAAACAACGGGAGAGTGCCCGCTTATGGGCTTCATGTATCGATATTCCCATGGACTCTGTTATTCTCTGCTTCCATCGTTTACGTGGTCGGCCTCTTCCTCTGCTTCCCTCTGGTCTGTACATCATTGCTTGTTGTGGTATATTGTTATTTGGTAACCTACTTGCATGGCCTAACCATTTTACTTGCTGCCTTCTAATAAAATCTAGTGCAGCTATAACCCCAACTTTAGTCCTGATTTCTTCATTTCTGATCTTATCTCTTCTTGTTACATTGAGTATTCTTCTCAGGAATCTCATTTCTGTTGTTGTGATATTTCTTTTCACTGTTTCTGTCATTGTCCAGGTTTGGCATTGGTAACATAGAGTTGGCAGGAAGATTGTGTTGTAAGGTACTTTCTTAGTAGTTATTGATACATGTTTGTTCTTTAGTATTGGTGCCACTTCTCCAATGAGTTGGTTTGCCTTATTGCATCTATTTTCTATCTCATCTTCTGATTTGTCATTTGATGATATTATACTTCCTAGGTGCTTGAAACTGTTTAAACAGTGCAAAGCAACTCGTTAAAAGTGAGACCGACAATGTGGGTATGTGTTGGGAAGTTCATATGCTGCAAAACAAATTATGGTCAAAGTCACATCTTGAATGTGGAAGATACCTGGGAAGGTTAACCCGGTCAACAAACGCCAGCAGAAGTCAGATGTGTCGGCCTAAAGGCGCAATATTGCAGCTCTGCTGTAAACAGGCACAACACAATTACATCCGAGTGGGAGTCGTAAAGTCCTTCGAAACACCAGGGAAGGATAACCCGGTCAACAAACGCTTGCAGAAGTCGGATGTGTTGGCCTAAAGGCACAGTAATGCAGCTCCACGGTAAACAGGCACAACACAATCACATCCGAAAAAAGATGCAGGATGAAAGCAGCAGAACAAGAAGAAGAAGAAGAATACTGCATTGATTTCCTAACAATAAGTGTATAGGCAGTTACAAGGGTGGATGTCTGGTTGCATGATATGATCAAAATGTGGGATATTTACTAACTCCATCTTTTCCATTATGTGAATCATACCCAGTCTGCTCAAACTAGAGCTGAACATTGTACTTCTAAGCCACTTCTCCTGTAGTTATTGCTCAGCTAATAATGAGAGGTATAGTATATGATGAGTTAAAATATATTAAGTGTAGAATGAATTGACATATTTGTTTCATTGAATTACATGCAGTTAACATATTCTAAGTACAGAATGAGTGAAAATGTATTAAGCACTAAATGACTTATTATTTTCTACCCAGGGTCATTCCAGTTTCATCACCCACATTGACTGGTCAGTAGATGGACAGTACCTGGCTAGCAACTCCGGGGACTATGAATTGCTGTACTGTAAGTTGTATTTTAAGCCTGGGGTTTAACATTAGAATCCCCATCTTGTGAGGCTATTTGGTCACCATGCAGTGGGTTAAAAGAGTGAGTTTGTTGCATATGCTTTTTCAGATTATCGCACTCAACCCCAGCATTTTTATATTGTTTGTGACCTCTTATTAGGTTTACGTTTAGTAGTTTCTCATTGCTTTCTGAATGACCGGTACCCATACCATTTCGTAAAAAACCCAACGCAAGGTGGTCTGCTGCCAAATCACCCACAGCTGTGTTTCGAACGTGGTATGCAGGATTATGAACTGCGCCCATAACCCCTTCGCCATGGAGCTGGCATGGAGTGGGTGACCAACACAATTAGGTAGCTAAAACAAGTGGCTAAGTGGAGTGGTGACCAAGTGTGACGTCTCGGGACGCCCAGCTCCTTTTGTGTCTATAAATTATATATTTAGTGTATATTATGGTATATGTATAACCTGTATTGTTAAGTTTATTTGTCTACCACCAAATCGAATGGTTTGGCTCAGCCAAGCACATTTGGTTGATTGGTCCTTCTGCCCGGGCGAGACAGTCGGATAGCGAGCATTCCTACATGTAACATTGTCGGGGGAAGTTGCGAGTGAGACCTAGCACTATATTCAACTTTAGTAATATACAAAGTTACTTCAAGGCTCCTGTTGGCCTACATTTGACAGTTAAGAAAGTAGAACAGCTAGTGGCAACAACCCCGCAGCTGAGGAAGGTGATGGCAAGAAAGGCTGGATTATTTGTGTACCCAGCGCCAATATAAACCACATATGGCTGAAACACCACATCAACTAACAACAATAATAATAACAACTATTCATCAGGGCTTACTTGCCACTGGTGATTTTTCATAGTAATAAATTATAACAATAAGTGCTGCTTCGCACTGATGTTAATAGAACCCAACCACAGAAGTAACTGTAAATAACAAAACATTGACAATGTTATCCTAAACTAAGAGCAAGGCTGACACCAGTGCGGAAAATTGTGAATCATCGTCACCAGAGAGGAAGGAGGAGAAACCAGACATTGAAATCCACAGCTGCTAGCTGCGAAGACAGGAAGCTGAAACTAAGTGCCCGACCACCCGTCTGAGACATCAGATCAAATTCCATTTCACAATTGGTCTAGGGCCACGTGAGAAGTCAATGATTAAATAAAATAGCTCAACAACATATATGAGATTAGAACAGTCGTCACAACTGATGGGAGATGTCTTGAAGAGATTAGAACAAGATTCACTATTCTTCTTCTTCTTTCGTTCGCTTGAAATATGTCTATATCTGCAATGTCGTCTCTTGCATGAATTGAACTGTTTTTTTCAGTTCACACAGTGGTCCATAGAGTTTATCTTCCACTGTCGTCTCTCTAGGCCAGAAGGTTTGCCTAGATATGTTATATTTTGGGCAGTCTTGGAGTATGTGCTCTGCTGTCTGCGACCCCAATCCACATGTGCACATGGCTGTTTCACTAATCTTGAATTTTGTATACATGTGGTTGCGTAATCTATTGTGTCCTGTTCTGAGGCGCAGAATAATGACTTGTTCTGGTCTGTCCATAATGTGGTAGTCATCTTGAGCAGGTTTTGGTGGCTTTCTGACTGATTTGATCATTCTTTTCTTTTGGTGGTATGTAACGGGCACATCAGGCTGTTCCTCTTTGGCTCCTTCCTTAGCCAATTGATCAGCTCTGTCGTTTCCGGGTACTCCACAGTGGGATGGTATCCACTGTATGGTGACTTTATGCTGACTGCTAAGTTCAGAAAGTAGTGTCCTTAGTACTGGCAATTTCCCAGAGAGGAGCGCCTCGAGTACTGATTTTGCATCTGTTAGTAGCACCACAGGTTGTGTACCATTGCTGTTATTTAGTAATTTCTCTGTTGCTATCTTGATTGCCTCAATTTCGGCATTATAGTTATGGCAGTACTTTCCTGTCGGTACTCTGGCTGTGTCCCTAGTATTATTTGGGTATTCTATGTACACTCCCGCTCCTCCATTTCGAACAGCATTTTGTGCTGACCCATCTGTGTAGACTCGGATCCAGAGGTCCTGTGGGTATTCTTCATCAAGGAAGCTGAGAGTGGCTGTTCTGCGCTGCACACTGTTCTGTTCTTCCTTGTCAAATATTCCTCTCACTTTTGTCTGGATTTGTAACGATAGTCTATGCTCATCTTTCCATGGAGTTCGCTCTGGAATAGTTGTTAGGGGGATACCAACTGTGGGCAGATCAGTGGTTTCTCTGCAGAGTCGTTTGGCCTGGTGGATAAAACTACTTCTTTTCAACCGCCCCATAGCTAGGTTTTCAAATCTGTTCTTCATAGGGTGGCCTGGCAAGCTGAGGAACTTTTCTGCTTGTATTAGCGTTTTCGTATCTCTGCGCTCACTCAGTGCCTGTGTCCTCCCCATCTTCTCCATTTCCACTATAGGGGTTGATCTCATCCCTCCTGTGGATACTCTAAGTGCTTGATTTTGCACCTTGTCCAGCTCTTGTAGTGTGGTATTTGATGCTGAACACCACGCAGTTGACCCATATTCCAGGTGTGGTCATATGCTCTGTTGGTAAACTTTGCTAAGTATTTTCGTACTGGCTCCCCATGTGGTTCCACTTAGCTTTCTCAGGATGGCTATTTTCCTTCTGGCTTTTGCTACTGCTTTGTTGATGTGCTTTCTCCATGTCAGCTTGCCATCAAATGTTACTCCAAGGTATGTTGGTTCTTTATCTTCTCTTAGGGGTGTTCCATTTATCTGGATGATCCCTGCCTTTTGTTTTGGAGAGAGGGTAAATAGGGTGGTGCTGCACTTGTCAGTGTTTATGCTGACACACCATCTATTTGCCCATGCAGCAAATGTATATACAGCTCTTTGTAGCAATCTGGTGGCCACTGATGCATATTCATTTGTGCTCCATAGAACCAGGTCATCGGCGTACATTGCCGCTTTAATTCCATGCGGTAGGTGAGCAACAAGATCATTGATGAAGATTAGAAAAAGTGTGGGGGACAAGACTCCGCCCTGGGGGACACCGTGACGCAGTAGTACTTTCCTGCTCTTGAGTCCGTCTATCTGTACTCGGGCTCTTCTGTTGTGCAAGTATGCTTTCACCCATTTGTACATTCTTCCATTGACTTTGCAGTTTCTCAGTTTCTTCATCAGACCTTCTTTCCAGACTTTGTCAAAGGCTTTCTTCAGATCTATCCATGCCGCAAGCACCAGCTTCTTCTCTTGGAATGCATCCTCAATTTCTTGAGAGAGGTAGGTTGTCTGATCTTCCGTAGAGTAGCACTGCCTAAAGCCAGCCTGCTGTGGCACAAGGATGTTTTTACTTTCAATGTACCACTTCAGTCTGTGATTGATGATGCGCTCCAGTGTTTTGCAGAGACAGCTGGTGAGGCTAATTGGTCTGTAGCTAGAGGCAATGGAACCATCTTTCCCTGATTTTAGGAGGGGTATCATGATTGCTTCTCTCCAGGCTTGTGGAACACTGCCTAAGGTCCAGCTGTTATTGAAGATCTGCAACAGCTTTGTTTTGGCCTCTGTTCCTAGGTTCCTGATCATTTCATTGGAGATACCATCAGCTCCTGGTGACTTTCTCATTTTCAGTTTTGATATGGCTAGCTCCAGTTCGCTGATTGTGATGGGTGCCTCCAGAACCTCATGTACTATTTCCTTCTGTCCTGTATGTTGTCGTTTCTCTCGAATCTCTTGTTGTTTCTCTGGACTAATTTTGATATTGCTATCTTGTGCGAACGAGTCCGCAAAATGGTCGGCTGCTTGCTTTCTTGTTAAGATTTTTCCATCTTTATGTAGTGCAATTTTTGAGTTTCTCCCTGTGCCCTCGTCATTAAGCTGTTTTATTAGCTTCCACAATTTCCTTGTGTCTCTTTCAAAGTTCAGAGACTCCGTTTTCTCCTGCCAGCTTTTCCGTCTAGCCTGCAGCTTGGCCCTTTGAAATTTGGCTTTTGCATGCTGGAATTTATTGTGGTGCTCTTGGCTGGGTGTGGCCTCTGCTTGCTTTCTACACACTTCAACATCATTATGCAACTGTTTCAGTTCACTACTCCAGTAGGGTTTATATTGTTTACGGGCTCCTCTTGGTACTGTTTCTCGCGCTGCCTGTAGTATGCATTTCCCAAACTCTTCAACTGCTTTATTTATGTCTTTCTCAGTGTTCAGGTTTCTAACCAGTATGCTGGTGCGATGCTTGTACATTGCCCAGTCTGCTTTCTTGTAGTTCCACCTCGAGAGGGTGCTGCTTTCACTTACAAGCTCATTTTCTACGGTTAGAAAGACTGGCCGATGGTCACTGCCACCAAGTTGTTTCCCAACAATTCGTGTAATGTTCCACTCCAGGTCTGGTGAATGAAAAGCCAGGTCAGGTGTAGTTGTAGAGTGCCATGATCTCGAGTAGAAAGTATGTGGGTCGGACAGCTTGTTAATCAACATGAATCTATTCTCATCCTGCCAGTCTTCCAGTCTCTCTCCTCTCTGGTCCATGTGATCATAGTTGAAATCGCCACACACAATAATTTTTTCTTTTAGTGGTAGAGTGTCCAGTGCCTGTGGGCGGTCACTTGGACAGTAGTAATTGATCAGATGTAGATCTGTATTACCTGTCTTAAGTTTAAGTGTCTGATACTCAGCCCCTTCCATGTAGACTTTGATTTGGGAAGCCATGATGTTATTTCTTACAAGGGTCAGTATCCCACCTTTTCGCCTGTCCTTTCGGTCAGATCGGTAACACTGGTAGCCTCTGATTTTGAAGGCTATATTTTCATTGAGGTGAGTTTCTTGCAAGCAACATATGCTTACTTTTTCTTGGTCCAAGATTTTTTCTAATTCTATTTTTTTGTTGCTGACTCCCTCCGCATTCCAGTGCATTATTTTAAGTCTTCGTTTAGTATGGCCAGTCGTCCTATTCTCATGTCCCCTGGCTCCACAGGACATCTGAGAAGGACCTCCAGTAGTTGGGGTTGGACCCTTTCGAGACATAGGGCCCGGCACTGCACCTGCCTGGGGGTCCAGAGCAGGGCAAGCACCATAACGATTAGCAGTAGTCGACATATTCCATTTTGCGTGATTGCGTGGCATCCTGATTTCTGTGGTGCGCCTCTTGGCTGGTTGCCTCCGTCTTCAGCACCTTTCTTTGCTAGAGCAGACTGTGGTCTCACTCGAGTGTAGATGTGTACGCGCGCACACGCCTGTCTGCGCATGCATGTACGTGCATACACATCTAGAGCATACTGGTTATTTTCCGGCGCCAGAGACTCGCCGTCGCCCCTTCTCCTGTTAGTTTAAACAGGCCCGCCACGTGAAGGCCAGGAGTTGGACTTTTGCTGCATAGGTTATGTATTCACGAGCCATTGAGGTATTTGAGCAATGTTGGGCGCTCACCCCAACACCGCGCCTCGGCTACATACAGCAACATTTGGAACCCAAGATTCACTATGGCAAAGGTAGCCTTTTGTAAGATGGAAAACATACTGACCAATAAAAAGATGTCATTTGCAACAAAAAAAAGAGTGTTGAAGTGCTACATAGAACCGGTATTTTTGTATGGATGTGAGGTGTGGACAATGAGCAGACAAGCTGAAAAATATCAAATGGCAGTGGATTCTGAGTAAAATGTAAAGAATACCATGGCCATATTGTCAAATGGAGCCACTAAGTCAATGCCTTGTGCTGTGCTTTCGACTAGTCACTCAGCGGAAAGGGATAAAGCCATATGGGCATAAAACCCGGTGCAATGAATCTGATCCTCTTGTCGTTACGCCTTTTTACCACTGATCAGTTGGACTAAAATGTTGACTTATCATTCTTGACTTGAAGGAGTAAATTACAAGTACACCAGAAGTCTGATTGAGTTCACCTGATGGCGAGGGACACTGGTAATAGGGAAAGCTAATCCACACACAGAAATCAGTCCAGTGCACTAGAAGTAGTAGCACCTGTATAGACTTCTTAAGTTCAAAGCGAGTGCAATAAAAAAACCAAACCCTGTAGACTGCTGAACTGAATTGAATCCCAGAAAGCTGCTATGCAATCTGTGTTATCACATCATAATCTGTTTTGTTTTAACATCAAGATCACAATATGATCTGTGTTTTAACATCATGTTCAGTGTTCACTTCACAAACAGTATTTTCATGCTCATTCTGTGTGTTCAGAGCATTATCAGTGTTCGCATCGTGGTAGTGTTCAGATCATTGTGCTCACTGTTCACTTCATTGTCAGTGGTCATATCATAATTGTGTTCACAGCATTGTCAGTGTTCACATTGTGGTAAATGTTCACACCATTTTCAGTGTTCACATCATGCTTGTGTTCACATCATGGTTGTGTTCACATCATGGTCGATGTATGAATCATGGTCAGTGTTCATATCATGGTCAGTGTTCACATCATGGTTAGTGTTCACATCATTATCAGTGTTCACATCATGGTCAGTGTTCACATCATTATCAGTGTTCACTCATGATCAGTCTTAACATCATGGTGAGTGTTCACATCACAAACAGTGTTTACATGTCATGATCTGTTTTCTCATACCACATTTAATGTTCACTTTATGATTAGTGTTCACATCATCATCATCATCATCATCATCATCATCATCATCATCATCATCATCATCATCATCATCATCATCATCATCATCATGTGCTCACATCATCATCATCTGTGTTCACATCATCATCATCATCAGTGCTCACATCATCATCATCAGTGCTCTCATCATCATCATCAGTGCTCACATCATCATTATCAGTGTTCACATCATCATCATCATCATCATCAGTGTTCACATCATCATCAGTGTTCACTTCATCATCAGTGTTCACTTCATCATCATCATCATCATCATCATCATCATCATCATCATCATCATCATCATCAGTGTTCACATCATCATCAGTGTTCACATCATCATCAGTGTTCACATCATCATCAGTGTTCACATCATCATCAGTGTTCACATCATCATCATCAGTGTTCACATCATCAGCATCAGTGTTCACATCATCATCAGCATCAGTGTTCACATCGTCATCAGTGTTCACATCATCATCATCATCAGTGTTCACATCATCATCAGCATCAGTGTTCACATCCTTATCAGTGTTCACATCATCATCATCAGTGTTCATATCATCATCAGTGTTCACACCATCATCAGTGTTCACATCAAGATAAGCATTTACATCAGATTATGTTCATGTTATGATCAGCATGTACATGTGTATTTCAGGGAGTGTGAGCAGCTGTAAGATACTGACCAATGCCGCAGTGATCAGAGAGATCAAGTGGGCCACACAGAACTGTGTCCTGTCATTCAACACCGCAGGTGAATGATGCACTTCTTTGCTTTATCTCTGACTTGTTGCAGACCAGACCTGCCTTATTGTAGCCCACATTGTACATTCTTGGTCATTGTTTGTCCACAGCCTCCTGTCTCTCTTCTGATTGTCCATTCTGTATGGCTATGGTCATCATGATTGTCCACAGCCTCCTGTCTCTCTTCATATAGTCCATGCTGTATCACCTAGGTCACCATAATTGTCCAGTTTCTTGCCTCCTTTCTTATCGTCCATGCCAAATGGCATTTTCATACGTGCCCAGTTTTCTGTCTTTCTTCTTATGGCCCTTGTCGTATGAAGTTGCCAGTCTGATGTCTCCACCTTGAGGCGTCGAGCAGCTTGCGTGTTTTATTGACTCCAAGAGCTATGCTGCTCTCCTCATCTCATGACCAAAGAATGCTGTTTGTCTCTTTCTTATAGTTGTAAATACTGTTATACTTTCATGAGTCCCTTCCAGACAATTGTTGTTAGCTGCTCTAGCTGTAGAACGCACATTAATCCCAGGAACGATATCTCAGTTGCTTCCAAGCATTTCCTAATTGTTCATTCAATATGATTTGATTCAATATAGCATTTCAGCTCTCTCTTTCTGACATTCAATGATAGTGACTTATTGCATCAGATACTTTTCATTTTCTGAAATGCAGATTTTCCTTGACCTATTCTGCCTTAATCTCTGTTAAGCATCCTCCCTGTGCTGTTATGATTGCCTCTTAGGATTTAAATATTGTGCATTCTAGTGGCAATATTGTACATCTAGTCTAACCTGATGGCCCCCCAGTTACAAATGTGTATCATCAATCTGACACTCACAAGAATTTACAATCAGAATAAACATTGAAGTCAATAAGGAAGTCACAAATGACTAGAAAAGTAATTAAATATGATTACAATTTGAAACCAGTTTATTTTTATACAAGCAAGTACATTGTCCCTTTATTTCTCAACATAATTTCCACCAACATTGAGGCACTTATCCCATCGTTTTATCAGTCCTCCCAAACCCGCTGCATAGAACTGCGTGCTCTGTTTTCTAAACCACGTTTTCACTTCACATTCAACTTTGGCGTCATTCGTGAAATGCTTCCCACCAAGGTGGGTTTTCAGTGTTTATGCTGACGAATGTTTGTCCCATAAAGCGGTGCATAGATGGGTAGAAAAAGTTACGAGGGTGAGTCAATAAGTAAGTCACACAGTTCTGTGAGATGGCCGGTAAATGAAAACAAAGCATGCAGTTCAATGCAGTGGGTTTGGGAGGACTGATAAAACGATGGGATAAGTGCATCAATGTTGGTGGAAATTATGTTGAGAAATAAAGGGACAATGTATGTATAAAAATAAACTGGTTTCAAGTTGTTATCATATTTAGTTATTTTTCTACAGCCATTTGTGACTTACTTATTAACTTACCCTCATACAACAGAAATCCGAAATCTTAACAATCAAAGTAGCAATCATTATAAATCTTCATTATCACAGTCATAATGATTATAAATCTTGATTTATCAACATTGGGGTGTAGAAGTGAAACAAGGACAATAAACTAATGAGCTGATAAATATGTAATGGGAGTAGTAATGTGGTTGCTGGGGAAAAGCAAAGAATCTATGGATGGCAGAAAAAATGAATAAGGCAGTTTTTCAAGAAGTGAAAGAAAATCGTAATTTGATAAGATAAATTAGATGTAGACAGTCCAGATTTTTTGGGCATGTTGTGACTAGGAATAAACTGGAAACATTGACAATTGCCAAATTGATTGGAAAAGTTAGCGACTACTGCCAAATTGATGGGAAAAGTTAGTGACAGCTGGCAAGATTGATGGGAAAAGAGCAAGGAGAAGACAGAGAGATACATACCTGGATGGCTTGACCATGTGACATAACTGGGACAAGAAGACAGAGCTGATCCAAGACTGCGGTGGTCGTGTGAGATGGTCAACTGTGGCCGCCAGGGCTTATTGTCATGGCACGTGATGATGGTGATGTACAGGTCCAGTAGAGAGTTCTCGTATACAAAGAGCCTGGAGTGTCAATGACTGTATTTTTCAAACAGGTATCTGGCAGGAAGGACTGGACGGCACGGATATTAACGGATGCTGCAAGTCTCACAACGAGAGGCTGGTGGCCACGTGCGATGACTTTGGGAAAGTCAACCTGTTTGCTTTTCCAGTATGCCAGCCCAAGGTAAGTTTTATTATAAATGAGACTAGTTGTATCCTGTTCAACCTTGTAGGTTATAACTTGGATATGGTTTGTCCATTAAACTGATATCAGTGGCTCAGGGGATAGTGAGACACACAGTTTCATCACTCCCTGTCATACCGAGTCCAGGGTTTGAAATCTGCCACATGTGATTTGGATTTGTTGATTTCCATGGGATGAGACTTTGGCCGTTCAGAAAGCTATGGCAAACTACTCAACTAAAATTGTCAAGTAAATCAAAAACAGCCAATAAATACTGGGTTGAGTGCAGTGTCCTGTAGAGGACTTGTGACTAGCTTTGTCTGTTATGATATCAGATAAGGGATTTTTTATCAGTTTTAATTTTGAAAAGTTAGATTATTATATTGTGCACCAAATAGGGAGTAACATAAATATTTTCAATGCGGTCAAGACATGAAGACAATCTATCATAAACATCAGAAAGAAGCAGTCAGCATTTTTTGGCCACAATATGAGAAGAACAGATTTTCAACACATTGTGACAACTGAAAAGATTTGTGGAAAGAGGTCAGGGAAGGCAGATAGAGAAGATTCTTGACATGTTGTAGCATGAAAGAGGGTCAGAATATGAATTGATGCTGTCCTGTTGGTGATAGCAAGATGTGGAGAAACATGTTCACCCATGCCAATAGGCACGACACTTGGTGATCATGTTGATGGACAGAAGCAGTACCCAGCCATTTGTATAGCTTTATAGGTGTGAAGAACAGGTATATCATAAACATATAGTTCAGATAACTAGCGCACAAATATATGAGAATGTTATGCTGGGAGCCATGTTACAGAGTAGTTAGTGCACTAGCCTGCCGAGAGAGTGGTCCGAGTTCAATCCTCACTAGAGACAGGATGATTGTCTCTGTCCAGTACAGCCCTGGAGTTGATTTAGCCTTCCTTATGGACATGGGTAGCAGACAATTTTCAGAATTGTATGGGAAAGAAAAGTTATGAGAAAGGCAACTAGCCACCCATCTCATATGTCATGACTGAGAATATATGAAGGCCTGACATTTCATACCCCATGTCAGTATCTTCTGTGGAAGTGCTTTACTGTTTTATGTTGGGTCAGGTGTATCTATGAACATTTAAAGAACAGATATGATTAGTTGGTTTAATTGTGTTTACATTATAATTTATATAAGAAACATGATTGGTTGGTTGGTTTAATTGTGTTTACATAATAATTTATATAAGAGATATGATTGGTTGGTTTAATTGTGTTTACACTATAATTTATATAAGAAACATGATTAGTTGGTTGGTTTAATTGTGTTTATATTATAATTTATATAAGAGACATGATTGATTGGTTGGTTTAATTGTGTTTACATTATAATTTATATAAGAGACATGATTGATTGGTTGGTTTAATTGTATTTACATTATAATTTATATAAGAAACATGATTGGTTGGTTGGTTTAATTGTGTTTACATTATAATTTATATAAGAAACATGATTGGTTGGTTGGTTTAATTGTGTTTACATAATAATTTATATAAGAGATATGATTGGTTGGTTTAATTGTGTTTACACTATAATTTATATAAGAAACATGATTGGTTGGTTGGTTTAATTGTGTTTACATTATAATTTATATAAGAGACATGATTGATTGGTTGGTTTAATTGTGTTTACATTATAATTTATATAAGAAACATGATTGGTTGGTTGGTTTCATTGTGTTTACATTATAATTTATATAACAGATGTGATTGGTTGGTTGGTTTCATTGTTCTTACACAATAATGTAAAGAATCAACATGAGTGGTTGGTTCCGTTGTTTTACTCATTACAAAGAAATATCAGTCACTGGGGAGCCAGTGAGGGCTTTGGGATGTTGTGTATTTGACTTGACGACTGATATGTTGTGGAGCCATGCTAGTGCAGTAGCTAGTATGCTTGGCTGCTGACCTAGTGGCCATGTGCTCAAATCCCCATCGAAGCGGGGATTTAAAAGCAATGTAGCTAGGCTTCCATGTCAACCCAGCCTTCGGTTAGTACCAGGAAATGCCTTGGGAAGTAAAGGCAGCTGGCGTGATACTGTAGATCAACTACTGTTTGGTCTGTACAAATTCAAGGCATGCACCATATACCCAATACACTGCCAGATATAGAAATGGCTCCTTTAATGTTGTTTTACTTGTATCAGTGTGCCCCGGGAAGGTTAACCCGGTCAACAAATGCCCGCAGCTCTGCTGTAAACAGGCACGACGCAATCACATCCGAAAAAAAAATCCGGATGAACGAAGAAGAAGTATCAGTGTGCTACTGCTACCATTAGTATTGGGACTCTTCACTGGCTGTTGAAGATGAGGACAGAGCACGTATGGGAATGTCCTGAATTCTGTGAACTCAGTTCTGAACTCAACTTTGTTTGAACTGTATTTCACACACCAGATATCTTGCTCTGATCTGTGGACCACACGTACAGTCTGTTGCAAAGTCTTGACCCATACGCAGCTTATATTGGACATAAACTAAGGCTGTTAGAACCCATTTTCATGCTGTAGGGCCCATTTGGTATCTGTTGCAAGCCCCATATTGTCAGACCAGTCAGCACTTGGTGGGTAATGGGGTCAACATTACGCCGGCCACACATTCCATTAGATTGTCAAGAGTTCATCTAGGGCAGAAGATTAATTAAATACAATTAGTTGCATATCCTTTCCATGGCCTCGCAGTCAACCTCAGAATTTTCTGGCTGTTTGTGATTCCTGGGCAAGTTTACGTTCAATAGTTTGCCATTGCTTTCTGAACGACCAGCACTCATACCATTGTATGGAAACCAATGCAAGGTGGTTTGCTGGCAAATCGTCCACATCTGTGTTTCGAATGCTGTATGCAGGATTAGAAATTACATTCGTGACCCCTTCACTACAGAAATAAAGGGAAAGAAAATATCGGTCTTTTCAAAGTCTAGGTGGAGGATCAAAATCATTGTATACAATCCCATGGAATAGCACTATCACGTGCCACATATCAGGTGCTGGAAGATCACTTCTTGCTCCCCATGAATGCTGACAGTAAAAGTTGCACATGATGATGATAATATAGAGGATTTTAGTGGAACCTTTTAAGTATTTCTCTTTTCAGAGTTCGTTCCATTCTTACAAAGGTCACAGCAGTCACGTGACATCAGTTGACTTCCTGTTTGACGACTCGCGCCTGATTTCAACTGGTGGGAAGGACACAACCGTCATGCAGTGGCAAGTAGTGCAGTAGTAGCCTCCAAGGAAATGATCAACACTCTAAAAGGGCATTGTGTATATTACTGGAATATATTTCAAATTGCACTTATTTTAAAACTGAAATTTGTGTGTACTGCTGGCGATGAAAATTCAGTCTCTATTGGCATAGTTTTTGAAGGCAGGTTTCCATTATTCCTGTGGCCATTCTGGCAGTCTTGAAGGATGTTCTCTGGTTCTTGGATGCTCCACGGTTGAAGCTGACAGGGTCTTTGAGACCCACCCTCTGCGTAATTTGTGAAGTTATCTCGCAGATGGTCAATCAATCAGGTGATGCCTCCATAATGAAGGTTGGCTGCAATGGATCTCCAACACTGTCTGTCTCCCCTGACTGTACATTCTGTCATATTAACGTTCGTTCATCTCTTGATGATATCTTCCCACTTGTATCGTTTTCTACCTCCTGCTCGCTTGCCCTCAACCTTGCCCACCAGTATGGTTTTTATAAGATCACAGATGTTAGGCTGGGTAATTTGTGAAGTTATATTATTGATGTTACATTGAGTAATTTGTGAAGTTGTCTCTGAGATGTTCGGCTGAGTAATTTGTGAAGTTACCTCAGAGATGTTAGGCTGAGTAATTTGTGAAGTTATCTCACAGATGTTAGGCTGAGTAATTTGTGAAGTTATCTCACAGATGTTAGGTTGAGTAATTTGTGAAGTTATATTATTGATGTTACATTGAATAATTGGTGAAGTTATCTCACATATGTTAGGCTGAGTAATTTGTAAAGTTATCTAACAGATGTTAGGCTGAGATGGAAATATGGTTTCTATTATCCCAGGAACTGGTCACCGGTCTACAGGCTAAACAGAAATATCAGTTAGGGAACCTTTTGTTATTATTCGGAGCTGATGGGTTTGAATCTCAGTCAGTAACCATAGCTTTCCATTTTTATGTTTTCATGTGCATCCTCTCTAGTCTCTACTTCTTTCTACTACTTCAGTGAGCACCTAACAATACATGTGTGTTTGTTTATAAGCATGTGTTGGCTGGTGTGAGCATGTTTAGAAGAATCAGAAGGTGTTATGACAAGTGTTAAAGCTGTCAAGATGAGTTGTAAAGATGTTGGGGAGAATAGATAGACATCGAAAGGAGGCTGAAGGGTGTTGGGAAGACCTGGAAAGGTTTCCAAAAGAACTCAGAAGGTATCTAAAACTGGAAAGGTGTCAAGGAGAATTCAGAATGTGTCAAAGATTGGACAGGTGTCAAGGAGAATTCAGAATGTGTCAAAGATTGGACAGGTGTCAAGGAGAATTCAGAATGTTTCAAAGATTGGAAAGGTGTCAAGAAGAATGCAGAATGACTAAGATTAGAAAGGTGTCAAGAAGAATTCAGAATGTGAAAGATTGGACAGGTGGTTAAAAAGTGTACATGTTGCTAGAATGAACTGGCAAGGTGTCAGCAACTGAGAATGTGCCATAAAGGGTTTGGAGATTGTCAGTTCTAATTTGGCAGACATTTGATGAAGAATATAAAGTTGCTTCCAGGAAGAATATTCTGCATCTGTCAAGGGCAGCACATATTGAATATTTCACTTGTAAACTGACAGATTCAGTCTATTTAAAATAAAGCGTGTATTTTATCTGTTTGTGTTTAATCATTCACGCAGCAGCAAGTTTCAAATACACAAGTAATTTTTTAAAATTGTTTTATTTGCTCGCTCACTTTTAATTTGAACATTGTCCACAATGGACTGATTTTTGCATGTGTATTAGTTTTCTCTATTACCAGTGTTCCCCGCCATCAGGCTACCCCTCTCTGACTTTTGAGGTACTTGTAATTTATGTCTGGAAGTTACGGACAAGAAGTCAGCATTGTAGTCCAGCTGACCAGTAAAGGAGTTGAGCTCGCCATCGGCACGGCACACCGGAAGTTTAAAAGCATGGTGAGGTTAGATGAAGTGCAACTGTGCCCTCATACCCTATCAAATTATGGTTGCTGTGATATTGATTTTGCTACTATCAGCTCAGTTTTTGCTTCACCTCCAGTAAGTAATTTAGAATCTCACCATCATTATATCGATTCATGGTTCTCCACAGATCTCAGTCAACAGTGTTCTGATTCAACTCTGTTGAAGATATTCCTCTGTGCCCCCGTATCAGCCCATCCAGCATGGTCTCTCTCTGTTGGCCGCTTCCTCTTCTACCGCTGATGTTTCCAGTTGTCACGGTATTCTCCAGCACCTCTCTTTCCATGACATGACCACAGAATGTTCGTTTATTCCTGAAGTTGTATTTCATGAGTCTGTTTCAGGCACTTGTAGTTGGCTGCTCTCACATGGCCAGCTATTCACAACACACATCTCTATATCTCTATAAGCCGCATCTGTTGCTGCCAAGCTCTTCCTCATTTGTTCATTCACATTCCAAGATTACTGCCCTACAGATGAACAGGTTCAATGTAGTTGTTCAGTTTTCTTTCTGACATTTAGTGACAGTGACTTATGTTAGTTAGTTAGTTAGTCAGTTAGTTAGTCGACATCATCCTCATTGCACATCGAACCATTCAGTCCAAAAGTGTTTGGATCCCTTCCTCAGTAAATCCCGCAGCGTGTAGCAGCTCACAACACCAGTTCTGTGTTGGTTTATTAATCTTCTTTGGCTTCCTGCGTAGTGTTCTTGTCTGGCACCCCTCTTTTAACTTGCCATTCTCGCAGTCTGACCATGGTTGACAGAGACTTATTACATAAGATGCATGTCATTTTCTGAAATGCATCTTTTGCCTGGCCTGTTTAGTCCTGAACTGTTGTCACTTATCTGCCAACTGATGTTATGTTTGTCTCTAGTTATTTACATTTATTGACTTGCTTAAGCATTTTCCCTTGTATTGTAACATCACATTTTCGTATTATCTTTTTCTTTGATATAACCATTGGTTTTGTGTTCCTGATGTTCAGGGACAGTCCTCTCCTTTCATTCTATATCCAAAGGTTTGCGCAGATCTTTGCCATATTTAGCTGTTGATTCTTTAACAAATGCATAACATGGGATGTTTATAAGCTCCAACTTGTGTTCCTGGTCAGTCTGATCTCTCTCATGATTATTTCGCCATAGAGAGAGTAGAGATTCCGGTGAGAAAACATCCGTGCCTTGCTCTTTGCTTCATCTGTTAATAATGTCCCATGTTATTTACATTCTCATCGCTGCTTTGTGGTGTCGTGGTCGAAGTTTCAAAATACTGATATCCCAGGTTCAGAGTCAGCCGCAGTCAGTTTAACAATGGTAGAGCGTCTGCCGTTCAGACAGGAGTGGCAAATTATTGAACGCAAAATTGTGTAGAAAATCACAAACAGCCAATAAATGCTGAGATTGATAACCATGTACTGTAAAAAAAAGTAAATTCTTATTCTTTACAGGACATGGCAGTCAACCCCAGCATTGTTTAGCTATTTGTGATTTCTTGCCAAGTTTGCGTTAAGTAGTTTGCCATTGTTTTCTGAACGGCCGGCACCCATACCATTTTATAAAAAAAAAAACAACTCAAGGCAGTCTGCTTCCAACTCGCCTGCAGCTGTGTTTTGAACGCGGTATGAGGGATTGCAAACTGCATTTGTAATCCCTTTGCTACAGTGCTGGCTGTGTCCTGTACAGGAAATGGATCTACTTGTTTCCAGTCGAGCCTCTGTGTCTGTCAATGTTGAAGCACTGTTGGAGATGCATGTCTGCTGGCTAACGTGTGTCTTGTGTTGCCTGGTGGTGTTCATCAGTTGCTTCAAGTATTTTAATATTAACATAACTAACCGTGTTGAACTTTGAGCTACCTCATGAGTGCTCCGTTTCTTTCAGCAGGTGATCAGTGTTACACCTGAGACATAGATATCATGTAATCCAACTCTTGTGTTGATACCTGGGAACCGTAAATATAATACACTTTCTGGACAGACAGATGGAATTGAGGTGGCACAGTGCTTTGTTTGCTTGCCAGATGATACAGTGGTATTGATGTCCTTTGTGTGCCAAGCTCCCATAGTCACTTCTGTGACAGCTGTGTTGTGTGTTGACATACATATTTACTCTTTGTACCCAGTGTGTGTTCAGTATACATTTGTTGTAAATTGCATTTCCTTTTTTTTAAAAATTAAACATTGTTTATTCCTAATTATGATTAAAATTGCCACTTTCATATACTTCAGTTTTTGATTTCTAAACAAAGGTATGTTATAATAAGATAAACAAATGAGCAAGTAGTTCATGTGTTTTGTAATGCCTCATAACAAATACTGACCAGGGCAGAACTGGCAATATTCAGGGGATTCAGTCATGAATCATTTCATAATCAAAACAACTAATTTTTGCCAGATTTCATCTGATATTTGTGTTTCTTGTTTTTCTTTTACTTCTGTCTCTTTTTCCTTCTCATTGCTGGGGGAAGAGTGGCTTTTAGATGCCACGCCCATCTCTGACTTGAGAAGTACCGGAATGAATGCACTTACTGATGATTTTTCTGCAAAATACCCATTAATGTTTTTATCTCCCCTGATCCAGAAGCAATCAACAAATCTACCAATTCAGTTCTATTGCTACATGCGATGGGTTCAAACCATCACATTGTCACCTTTTATTTAAAATGCAGCACATGAATCTGCTCTATGTTGCTTTGTACATTTTTGACATGACCAAATATCTTAATTTTGCATTTCATGGTGTCCATGATTGGTGGCTATGTGTATAGACAGCATGAAGAGTTGTTTTGCTAACTTGTGTCTCACTAGATGGCTAGTCATATTATGTTGATGATTAAACCTGGAATAACAATGTGTTCCCATGACAATTACGAATTGTTTATATGTGATGTTTTGTAACTACATTGCATCTGTACCAAGAACACTGTGTGTGACCAGCTATTATATGTACCAAGAACACTGTGTGTGTGACCAGCTATTGTCTGTATGTACCAAGAACACTGTGTGTGTGACCAGCTATTGCCTGTCTGTACAAAGAACACTGTGTGTGTGTGACCAGCTATTATCTGTATGTACCAAGAACTATGTGTGTGTGACCAGCTATTGTCTGTATGTACCAAGAACACTGTGTGTGAGACCAGCTATTATCTGTATGTACCAAGAACACTGTGTGTGTGTGACCAGCTATTATCTGTATGTACCAAGAGCACTGTGTGTGTGTGACCAGCTATTGTCTGTATGTACCAAGAACACTGTGTGTGTGACCAGCTATTATCTGTATGTACCAAGAACACTGTGTGTGTGACCAGCTATTATCTGTATGTACCAAGAACACTGTGTGTGTGTGTGACCAGCTATTGTCTGTATGTATCAAGAACACTGTGTGTGACCAGCTATTGTCTGTATGTACCAAGAACACTGTGTGCGACCAGCTATTGTCTGTACCAAGAACACTGTGTGACCAGCTATTGTCTGTCTGTACCAAGAACACTGTGTGATCAGCTATTGTCTGTTTGTATGAAGAACATTGTGTATGTGACAAGCTATTGTCTGTCTGTACCAAGAACACTGTGTGTAACCTGCTATTGTCTGTATGTACCAAGAACACTGTGTGATCAGCTATTGTCTGTATGTATGAAGAACATTGTGTATGTGACAAGCTATTGTCTGTCTGTACCAAGAACACTGTGTGTGTGACCAGCTTTTATCTGTCTGTACCAAGAACACTGTGTGTGTGACCAGCTATTATCTGTCTGTACCAAGAACACTGTGTGACCAGCTATTGTCTGTATGTATGAAGAACATTGTGTGTGACCAGCAATTGTCTGTCTGTACCAAAAACACTGTGTGTGCCCAGCTATTGTTTGTCTGTACCAAAAACACTGTGTGTGTGACCTGCTATTGCCTGTTTGTACCAAGAACATTGTCTGTGACCAGCTATTGTCTGTCTGTACCAAGAACACTGTGTGTGACCAGCAATTGTCTGTCTGTACCAAGAACACTGTGTGTGACCAGCAATTGTCTGTCTGTACCAAGAACACTGTGTGTGCCCAGCTATTGTCTGTCTGTACCAAAAACACTGTGTGTGCCCAGCTATTGTCTGTCTGTATCAAAAGCACTGTGTGTGTGACCTGCTATTGCCTGTTTGTACCAAGAATACTGTGTGACCAGCTATTGTTTGTACCAAGAACACTGTTACCAGCTATTCTTTGTGTGTATCAGACAACACGTGGTGTGTTATAAGCCTGTTGTTGTGTTGTCTAGTCAATGTATACAACCTTGTGTGTTACAAAAAGAGTAATTTGTTTTTTCTTCACACCTGTTGTTTTATTATCTATCTGATTATGTAAATGATTAATGTGAGAAAAAAAAAGACATTTCTATTGACAAAAATAAACTGTTCAGTTAACTCTCAAATGTTGTATTGTGTTTGAGAATGAGACAATCTTGACCCGCTTGAACTATCTGGTCTGGAACGGACATCAGCAATTGTGAATCTCCCGTCCTCTCTCATATTTTATCTTGATGCATTTGGTGTTGCTTGTTGGGGTGGTGGTGGGGGAGGGGGCAGGCATGGCGGAGAAGCTATGGTGGCTTTTCCTTAAGACAGCATCTCAGTTGTACCCTGCAATGGTTGAACGGGAAGACAGCATCTCGGTTGGTCCCTGCAATGGTTGAACAGGAAGACAGCATCTCGGTTGTACCCTGCAATGGTTGAACGGGAAGATAGCATCTCGGTTGTACCCTGCAATGGTTGAACGGGAAGACAGCATCTCGGTTGGTCCCTGCAATGGTTGAACGGGAAGACAGCATCTCGGTTGTACCCTGCAATGGTTGAACGGGAAGACAGCATCTCGGTTCGTCCCTGCAATGGTTGAACGGGAAGACAGCATCTCGGTTGTACCCTGCAATGGTTGAACGGGAAGACAGCATCTCGGTTGGTCCCTGCAATGGTTGAACGGGAAGATAGCATCTCGGTTGTACCCTGCAATGGTTGAACGGGAAGACAGCATCTCGGTTGGTCCCTGCAATGGTTGAACGGGAAGACAGCATCTCGGTTGTACCCTGCAATGGTTGAACGGGAAGACAGCATCTCGGTTGGTCCCTGCAATGGTTGAATGGGAAGACAGCATCTCGGTTGGTCCCTGCAATGGTTGAACGGGAAGACAGCATCTCGGTTGTACCCTGCAATGGTTGAATGGGAAGACAGCATCTCGGTTGTACCCTGCAATGGTTGAACGGGAAGACAGCATCTCGGTTGGTCCCTGCAATGGTTGAACGGGAAGACAGCATCTCGGTTGTACCCTGCAATGGTTGAATGGGAAGACAGCATCTCGGTTGTACCCTGCAATGGTTGAATGGGAAGACAGCATCTCGGTTGGTCCCTGCAATGGTTGAACGGGAAGACAGCATCTCGGTTGTACCCTGCAATGGTTGAATGGGAAGACAGCATCTCGGTTGTAACCTGCAATGGTTGAACGGGAAGACAGCATCTCGGTTGGTCCCTGCAATGGTTGAACGGGAAGACAGCATCTCGGTTGTACCCTGCAATGGTTGAATGGGAAGACAGCATCTCGGTTGTAACCTGTAATGGTTGAATGGGAAGACAGCATCTCGGTTGTAACCTGTAATGGTTGAATGGGAAGACAGCATCTCGGTTGTAACCTGAAATGGTTCAACGGGAAGATAGCATCTCGGTTGTACCCTGCAATGGTTGAATGGGAAGACAGCATCTCAGTTGGAACCTGTAATGGTTGAAAGGGAAGACAGCATCCTGGTTTACCCTGCCACTGGTTGAACGGGATATGATTTGCTTTTGTGTAAATCTAACATTATGCTAATTAAAAACGATGAGTCTTTTCATAGGCATTGATGGCAGAGGTGATATCATTGTACTGCAGATAATTCAGTAGGTGCTTAGTCTCTGACAATAGATACGTAGGTGAAAGCAATCCAGTGATCATACCGGTGGACGAGCTGGGTGTCTGGTGGGCATATTGAGGGATTACATGTCTGATTGATTGACTGATTAATTGATGAACATACCAGTGAAGGAGCTGGATGCTTGATGGGCATATTTATGGAGTACATGTCTGATTGATTGGTTGCTGATTAATTGATGGACATACTGGTGAAAGAGCTGGGTTTCTGCTGGACGCATTGATGGATTACATGTTTGATTGATGACTGATTAATTGATGAACATACTAGTGAAGGAGCTGGGTGCTTGATGGGCATATTTATGGAGTACATGTCTGATTGATTGGTTGACTGATTAATTGATGGACATATTGTGAAAGAGCTGGGTTTCTGCTGGACGCATTGATGGATTACATGTTTGATTGATGACTGATTAATTGATGAACATGCTGGTGAAGGAGCTGGGTGCTTGATGGGCATATTGATGGATTACATGTCTGATTGATTGATTAACTGATTAATTGATCAACTTACTGGTGAAGGAGCTGGGTGTCTGGTGGACATATTGATGGTTTATATGTCGGATTGATTGATTGACTGATTAATTGATGAGCATTCTGATGAAGGAACTGGGTGTGTTTGGTGAGCACTGTTCTTAGCTTGAAGCAAGGCCTGTAGTTCAGTTGATGTAGTGGATCTTCTTCTTCTGCGTTCATCCGGAGTGTTTTTTCAGACGTAATTGCGGTGTGTCTAAGTTAGGCGCCATTGGGCCGAGACCCTTAGGCCATCACATCCGACTTTGGCGTGCATTTGTTTTTATCAGGTTATCAATCCTTGGGGACTCTCGCTGTTATGGTGCCGTCCACAGCCCAGCTGGTCAAGTTGGAACTGTCGAGGACTTCACGGTCAGCCCTCGAGAGAAGGCAGGGGCAGTCCATGGCATTTTCCGCCATCCAGGGTGGCTTCCATAGTTGCAGAGCCGACACATAGCGCCTTGGTGCTGGGCTCATCGAGGGAATCGTCACATCCTGCTCATGGCTGCTTTAATTCCTCACCTCAATGTATTGGGCATTTCATGCGTCACAGGCCACTCCTGCTCAAACCAGGAACGGTCAGTCTGCAGTCGACTTCCACTCAGCGAGCTTTTGGTTCAGATATGTACGGACGCTGTCCCCGGAAAACTATATAGTCAGAGCTGTTCCAGACAGAAAACTAGATAGTCAGAGCTGTTCTATTTCACGCAGACGTTTTTGCGTTGTGCCAATTTATTTGCACCCGTAGGCCGGCACATCCGACTTCTGCGGGCATTTTTACGGGTTTGCCTTCCCGGTGTTTCGAGGGACGTTAGACTCTTACTGCTGTGGTGTCGCCCACATCTCAGCTGGTCAAGGTAGAATGGTCAAAGACATCATGGTCAACCCTCAAGAGAAGGTAGGGGCAGACCATGGGCATTCCCCGCTATCCAAGGAGGTTTCCATAATTGCAGAGCCGGCACATATTGCTCTGATACTGGGCTCACCCGAGGAATCGCCATATCCTGCTCATGGCTGCTTTAATTCCTCACTTCCATGTAATAGGCATTTCGTCTGCCATTGGTCGCTCCCCGCACAAACCAGGGTCGGACAGTCTGCGGGCGACATCCACTCAGCAAGTTTTCGCTTCGGGCCTCTACGTAATGAATTCGCTATCCAAGCGTTCCATTTTGTGTCAGGAGGCACTCTTCCACCTTTGATTTCCCTCACTCTATGAGTATGCAGACTTTCATCGTAACCATTGCGTGCGACTGGGGCACTTTTCCCACCTTTAGTAACCGCTCACGATACCATGAGGTATCTGGACTAAGTATGTAGCGTGCTCAGCATCTCACCTCAGTTTTGCAGTAGGTGAGTATCGGCCCGGCTCTCACATCTGAGGTTTATGGCTTAGAGGCGTTCAGCAATATCCCTCAGCTGAGAGCCTTGCAGTATGTGTCTGGACCAAAGTTTAAGGGCATCGTACGTTTGATTTTTACTGCTATCCTCAGTCTACCTGCAGAGCAGCAGGTTGTGTCTCTCTTGGTCTGGCCCTTATCCCAAGACCTGCCTGACATGTAGTTGTGCTTCCATCGGCAGAGCTCTTTGGGTCATTGGGCCACGCAAGCCCGTCTACCACGTCAAGATGGAAAAATTTCAGAGGGGATGTGGTGGATCTAATCTATTTAGACATCTGATGACTGAGGCATCTCCTGTTCTCAGCTGGAAGATTGGGCTCTGTAGTTTAATTAGTGCTTGATTGGATGCGAGGAACTGCTGCTTCTCATGTTTGGCAGTTGTATGGTTTGGGATAGAAAGAGGTGAGCCATGTTAGCGTAGTGGCTAGTCGTTTGCTTGCCAGTCCAGTATGCATGGATTCGATTCCTCATGGGACCAGACTTTGGGGATTTATGTTGGCTAGTTCTTCCCCTCTGCAAGTTCCGAAACCAGCATGCTGTGCACGACAAGCACTGGAGCTTCACATCTGTGGAGAGGTGCATTAGGATGTAACTAGGTCATAATTCAGCACAAGACACGCAGACAGGGTGGGGTCAGGCTGTAAGTAGGTCATAATTCAGCACAAGACACACAGACAGGCTGGGGTCAGGCTGTAAGTAGGTCATAATTCAGCACAGGACACACAGACAGGCTGGGGTCAGGCTGTAAGTAGGTCATAATTCAGCACAAGACACAGTCAGGCTGTAAGTAGGTCATAATTCAGCACAGGACACACAGACAGGTTGTGGTCAGGCTGTAAGTAGGTCATAATTCAGCACAGGACACACAGACAGGCTGGGGTCAGGCTGTAAGTAGGTCATAATTCAGCACAGGACACACAGACAGGCTGGGGTCAGGTTGTAGGTAGGTCACAAGACATGCAGACAGGCTGGGGTCAGGCTGTAAGTAGGTCATAATTCAGCACAGGACACAGACAGGCTGGGGTCAGGTTTTAACTAGGTCATAATTCAGCATAGGATACACAGTCAGGCTGTAAGTAGGTCATAATTCAGCACAGGACACACAGACAGGCTGGGGTCAGGCTGTAAGTAGGTCATAATTCAGCACAGGACACACAGACAGGCTGGGGTCAGGCTGTAACTAGGTCATAATTCAGCACATGACACACAGACAGGCTGGGGTCAGGTTGTAGGTAGGTCACAAGACATGCAGACAGGCTGGGGTCAGGCTGTAAGTAGGTCATAATTCGGCACAGGACACAGACAGGCTGGGGTCAGGTTTTAACTAGGTCATAATTCAGCATAGGATACACAGTCAGACTGTAAGTAGGTCATAATTCAGCACAGGACACAGACAGGCTGGGGTCAGGCTGTAACTTGGTCAGGGGTTAGCACAGGATACATAATCAGGATGTAACTAGGTCATAATTCCGCACGTGACACACAGTCAGGATGTAACTAGGTCATAATTTAGCACATGATACACAGTCAGGATGTAACTAGGTCATAATTAAGCACAGGACACACAGTCAGGATGTAAATAGGTCATAATTCAGCACTGGACACACAGACAGGCTGAGATCAGGCCTGGGTGGGTATGGTTCCTCCACAGGTGGTGGGTAGTTGATTGTCTACAGTCATCAACATAACCGCCCAGAGAGAAACACTGAGGGATCCAGTAACAACTGAGCTTGAATGAATTAGTGTAACATCTAAATGAGACACAAGGAGTTAAGAAAAGCTAGGTAGTTAGTTAGTTAGTCGACAGATCATCCTCATTGCACATCGAACCATTCAGTCCATAAGTGCTCGGATCCTCTCCTCAGCAAATCCCGCAGCGTGTAGCGGCTAACAACACCAGTTCTGTGTTGGCTGATTAGTCTTCTTTGCCTTCCTGCATAATATTCTTGTTTCGCATACGCAGCAAACATGACCCATCTGCTGTTATTGACACCTGACACCTGATATCTTGACACCTGGGAGACTGCTGCTAAAGACCGTAATTCGTGGCGTATATCATTACATAAGGGTACAGTCACACGTGAAGCAACCAGGACTGCAAGAGCTGTGAAGAAAAGGCTGGACAGAAAAACCACTGCAGGAGATCCTCCTCCTGACTCCTGGAACGTCAAGCATACTTTGCCCACATTGTAAAAGAACATTTCGAGCCAAAATAGGCATTTTCAGCCATCTTAGAACTCATGTCCCCATACATTCAACCCCACTGGATGAAATAAATGGTCATCATCATTCTTGATGGACAAACAACACAAATACTGACATACAGTGACCTGTTTGTGTCACCACTAACGGTGTCTAACATTTCATGTTAATTTAGTGACATCGACACCACCAGCCACCCAATTACTTTTGATAAATACACCAAGTTAGTACAATAAACCCAGCACAGTAGCCCGCATGCTCGTCTGCAGCCTCACTAATCCTGTGTTTGAATCCCAATCGAGGGGGATTTTAGAACTGGGCCGCATGTCGACCTACTCTCAACTGGGCACCATGTCGACCTAGTCTCAACTGGGCACCATGTCGACCTAGTCTCAACTGGGCACCATGTCGACCTAGTCTCAACTGGGCACCATGTCGACCTAGTCTCAACTGGGCACCATGTCGACCTAGTCTCAACTGGGCACCATGTCGATCTAGTCTCAACTGGGCACCATGTCGACCTAGTCTCAACTGGGCACCATGTCGACCTAGTCTCAACTGGGCACCATGTCGATCTAGTCTCAACTGGGCACCATGTCGACCTAGTCTCAACTGGGCACCATGTCGACCTAGTCTCAACTGGGCACCATGTCGATCTAGTCTCAACTGGGCACCATGTCGACCTAGTCTTAACTGGGCACCATGTCGATCTAGTCTCAACTGGGCACCATGTCGACCTAGTCTCAACTGGGCACCATGTCGATCTAGTCTCAACTGGGCACCATGTCGACCTAGTCTCAACTGGGCACCATGTCGACCTAGTCTCAACTGGGCACCATGTCGACCTAGTCTCAACTGGGCACCATGTCGACCTAGTCTCAACTGGGCACCATGTCGACCTAGTCTCAACTGGGCACCATGTCGACCTAGTCTCAACTGGGCACCATGTCGACCTAGTCTCAACTGGGCACCATGTCGACCTAGTCTCAACTGGGCACCATGTCGACCTAGTCTCAACTGGGCACCATGTCGACCTAGTCTCAACTGGGCACCATGTCGACCTAGTCTCAACTGGGCACCATGTCGACCTAGTCTCAACTGGGCACCATGTCGACCTAGTCTCAACTGGGCACCATGTCGACCTAGTCTCAACTGGGCACCATGTCGACCTAGTCTCAACTGGGCACCATGTCGACCTAGTCTCAACTGGGCACCATGTCGACCTAGTCTCAACTGGGCACCATGTCGACCTAGTCTCAACTGGGCACCATGTCGACCTAGTCTCAACTGGGCACCATGTCGACCTAGTCTCAACTGGGCACCATGTCGACCTAGTCTCAACTGGGCACCATGTCGATCTAGTCTCAACTGGGCACCATGTCGACCTAGTCTCAACTGGGCACCATGTCGACCTAGTCTCAACTGGGCACCATGTCGACCTAGTCCTCAACTGGGCACCATGTCGACCTAGTCTCAACTGGGCACCATGTCGACCTAGTCTCAACTGGGCACCATGTCGACCTAGTCTCAACTGGGCACCATGTCGATCTAGTCTCAACTGGGCACCATGTCGACCTAGTCTCAACTGGGCACCATGTCGATCTAGTCTCAACTGGGCACCATGTCGATCTAGTCTCAACTGGGCACCATGTCGATCTAGTCTCAACTGGGCACCATGTCGATCTAGTCTCAACTGGGCACCATGTCGATCTAGTCTCAACTGGGCACCATGTCGATCTAGTCTTAACTGGGCACCATGTCGATCTAGTCTCAACTGGGCACCATGTCGATCTAGTCTCAACTGGGCACCATGTCGATCTAGTCTCAACTGGGCCTCTTGTCGATCTACTCTCAACTGGGCACCATGTCGATCTAGTCTCAACTGGGCCTCATGTCGATCTAGTCTCAACTGGGCACCATGTCGATCTAGTCTCAACTGGGCACCATGTCGATCTAGTCTCAACTGGGCACCATGTCGATCTAGTCTCAACTGGGCACCATGTCGATCTAGTCTCAACTGGGCACCATGTCGATCTAGTCTCAACTGGGCACCATGTCGACCTAGTCTCAACTGGGCACCATGTCGATCTACTCTCAACTGGGCCTCATGTCGATCTAGTCTCAACTGGGCACCATGTCGACCTAGTCTCAACTGGGCACCATGTCGATCTAGTCTCAACTGGGCCTCATGTCGATCTAGTCTCAACTGGGCACCATGTCGATCTAGTCTCAACTGGGCACCATGTCGATCTACTCTCAACTGGGCACCATGTCGATCTAGTCTCAACTGGGCACCATGTCGATCTAGTCTCAACTGGGCACCATGTCGACCTAGTCTCAACTGGGCACCATGTCGATCTAGTCTCAACTGGGCACCATGTCGATCTAGTCTCAACTGGGCACCATGTCGATCTAGTCTCAACTGGGCACCATGTCGATCTAGTCTCAACTGGGCACCATGTCGATCTAGTCTCAACTGGGCACCATGTCGATCTAGTCTCAACTGGGCACCATGTCGATCTAGTCTTAACTGGGCACCATGTCGATCTAGTCTCAACTGGGCACCATGTCGATCTAGTCTCAACTGGGCACCATGTCGATCTAGTCTCAACTGGGCCTCTTGTCGATCTACTCTCAACTGGGCACCATGTCGATCTAGTCTCAACTGGGCCTCATGTCGATCTAGTCTCAACTGGGCACCATGTCGATCTAGTCTCAACTGGGCACCATGTCGATCTAGTCTCAACTGGGCACCATGTCGATCTACTCTCAACTGGGCACCATGTCGATCTAGTCTCAACTGGGCACCATGTCGATCTAGTCTCAACTGGGCACCATGTCGACCTAGTCTCAACTGGGCACCATGTCGATCTACTCTCAACTGGGCCTCATGTCGATCTAGTCTCAACTGGGCACCATGTCGACCTAGTCTCAACTGGGCACCATGTCGATCTAGTCTCAACTGGGCCTCATGTCGATCTAGTCTCAACTGGGCACCATGTCGATCTAGTCTCAACTGGGCACCATGTCGACCTAGTCTCAACTGGGCACCATGTCGATCTACTCTCAACTGGGCCTCATGTCGATCTAGTCTCAACTGGGCACCATGTCGATCTAGTCTCAACTGGGCACCATGTCGATCTAGTCTCAACTGGGCACCATGTCGACCTAGTCTCAACTGGGCACCATGTCGATCTACTCTCAACTGGGCCTCATGTCGATCTAGTCTCAACTGGGCACCATGTCGATCTAGTCTCAACTGGGCACCATGTCGATCTAGTCTCAACTGGGCACCATGTCGATCTACTCTCAACTGGGCACCATGTCGATCTAGTCTCAACTGGGCACCATGTCGATCTAGTCTCAACTGGGCACCATGTCGATCTAGTCTCAACTGGGCACCATGTCGATCTACTCTCAACTGGGCCTCATGTCGATCTAGTCTCAACTGGGCACCATGTCGATCTAGTCTCAACTGGGCACCATGTCGATCTAGTCTCAACTGGGCACCATGTCGATCTACTCTCAACTGGGCACCATGTCGATCTAGTCTCAACTGGGCACCATGTCGATCTAGTCTCAACTGGGCACCATGTCGACCTAGTCTCAACTGGGCACCATGTCGATCTACTCTCAACTGGGCCTCATGTCGATCTAGTCTCAACTGGGCACCATGTCGACCTAGTCTCAACTGGGCACCATGTCGATCTAGTCTCAACTGGGCCTCATGTCGATCTAGTCTCAACTGGGCACCATGTCGATCTAGTCTCAACTGGGCACCATGTCGATCTACTCTCAACTGGGCACCATGTCGATCTAGTCTCAACTGGGCACCATGTCGATCTAGTCTCAACTGGGCACCATGTCGACCTAGTCTCAACTGGGCACCATGTCGATCTAGTCTCAACTGGGCACCATGTCGATCTAGTCTCAACTGGGCACCATGTCGATCTAGTCTCAACTGGGCACCATGTCGATCTAGTCTCAACTGGGCACCATGTCGATCTAGTCTCAACTGGGCACCATGTCGATCTAGTCTCAACTGGGCACCATGTCGATCTAGTCTTAACTGGGCACCATGTCGATCTAGTCTCAACTGGGCACCATGTCGATCTAGTCTCAACTGGGCACCATGTCGATCTAGTCTCAACTGGGCCTCTTGTCGATCTACTCTCAACTGGGCACCATGTCGATCTAGTCTCAACTGGGCCTCATGTCGATCTAGTCTCAACTGGGCACCATGTCGATCTAGTCTCAACTGGGCACCATGTCGATCTAGTCTCAACTGGGCACCATGTCGATCTACTCTCAACTGGGCACCATGTCGATCTAGTCTCAACTGGGCACCATGTCGATCTAGTCTCAACTGGGCACCATGTCGACCTAGTCTCAACTGGGCACCATGTCGATCTACTCTCAACTGGGCCTCATGTCGATCTAGTCTCAACTGGGCACCATGTCGACCTAGTCTCAACTGGGCACCATGTCGATCTAGTCTCAACTGGGCCTCATGTCGATCTAGTCTCAACTGGGCACCATGTCGATCTAGTCTCAACTGGGCACCATGTCGACCTAGTCTCAACTGGGCACCATGTCGATCTACTCTCAACTGGGCCTCATGTCGATCTAGTCTCAACTGGGCACCATGTCGATCTAGTCTCAACTGGGCACCATGTCGATCTAGTCTCAACTGGGCACCATGTCGACCTAGTCTCAACTGGGCACCATGTCGATCTACTCTCAACTGGGCCTCATGTCGATCTAGTCTCAACTGGGCACCATGTCGATCTAGTCTCAACTGGGCACCATGTCGATCTAGTCTCAACTGGGCACCATGTCGATCTACTCTCAACTGGGCACCATGTCGATCTAGTCTCAACTGGGCACCATGTCGATCTAGTCTCAACTGGGCACCATGTCGATCTAGTCTCAACTGGGCACCATGTCGATCTACTCTCAACTGGGCCTCATGTCGATCTAGTCTCAACTGGGCACCATGTCGATCTAGTCTCAACTGGGCACCATGTCGATCTAGTCTCAACTGGGCACCATGTCGATCTAGTCTCACCTGGGCACCAAGAAATGCCACAGGAAGTGAAGACGGTGGGGTGATCTTGACCACGTGACCCACCCCGCGCTGATTGGTCCCCGTACAGACATCGTACTCTAGCACCACGTACCCATACACTTGAACGTTAAGAAGATCGACTTCATTGCACCGGGTGTGATCCCATATAGTGCGGTCAAAGGCAGGGTGGCCTGCTGAAAGCGTCGCACAAAGCACGAACTCCGTAGCTTCAGCGACGATCCCCGGGAGTCTCCGATAAAATTGCACTCGTGAACCGAACAATGTGGCCTGGAATCGGACCCACAACCTTCGGAGCGTGAGGCCAGCGGCGTAACCACGTGCCCACGGGGGTTCCCCGACCAGCCTGCAGGCGTTTACCAGTGTCCTTGACCTCGCTTTAACTTGACACTGACCCCAATTAGGAGGTCAGCAGGGCTGAATGGACAAGAATGCTGCTGGGTGCGCTGATGCCAAGGTAGCGGGTTCAACCCCTACACCGGTCAGCTGAACTAAAATATTGACTTCTCGTCCTTGACGCGGGGACGTAAATTACAAGTACCTTAGAAGTCGGAGTGGGTTTACCTGATGGCGAGGGACACTGGTAATAAGGAAAGCTAATACACACACAATAATCAGTCCAGTGCACTCCCCAGGAGTGGTAACTACCAGAAGTCGTTGCGTGTCTATGGACTACGCTTGAGTTTAAAGCCAGCGGGAGAAAAAATCCCAGTATACGAAGGTGTGGTGAACATTGAGCCCTTGATCTTCGGCACAAAACTAGTAGGTCTTGCTGTCATCTACGTCATTATCGCGTGCCCTGCTAACTGGCGGGGGCGCTCATGTCTCTCCACAGATCTCAGTTCTTGGTGTTTTGAATCAACTTTTCTGCTGCTCTTCCTCCATGCCACAGTATCAATCCAGCATCATTTCTCTTGGTCGGCCTCTTCTGCCACTGATATTTCTAGTTGTTAGGATATATTCCAATTCCTCTCTTCTCATGATAAGACCAAAGAACACAATTTGCCACTTGCTTATAGTTGTATATCATGTAGTTAGTTAGTTAGTTAGTCGACTGATCATTCTCGTTGCACAAAGGACCATTTAGTCCATAAGTGCTCGGATCCCCTCCTCAGTAAATCCCGCAGCGAGTAGCGGCTCACGACACCAGTTCTGTGTTGGTTTATCAATCTTCTTTGGCTTCCTGCATAGTGTTCTTGTCAGGTCACACCTCTTTTAATTTGCTATTCTCGCAGCCTGACCATGGTTGTGGATTTACAGTCATCACTTGGTAATACCTGCCTCCTGTTAGACCCGAATGTTGGGTGCCGCACACCAAATCCGACACACAACATTGTGCCAACGGCTTCAGGCGGAGGAGTTCAATTGGGAGGGTACAAGCCTTACCCTGGTGCGAGGAAATGCAACCTATAGACTAAATGTCAGGGCAGGGAAGACCAGGCTCTAAGCCTTGGTCGGCAACTGGTCTAGGATGGAAGCTCCGACAGGCGGACAGTTAGAGTATTGCTATGCTGATCTGGCAGCTTCTGCAGCTTGTCTTGTTCCAGACGTATTGGTGTTACCTTTCCTCTGGAGTAAACTAGGCAGGCCGAGAGAGGGATCATGCTGCATGGGCTATACATGATCTCTAAATTGAGCCCAGGCTTTGTGTTATAGGGAAGTATAACTCCATTTTACAAACTATCGTCTGTCAAGACGGCTAGGTGCCAGTCAGTCACTTGGTTCTCGCAAACGACTTACTTCACGTAGAGCATTCAGTATAACAGCCTGGTCCATGGTTCGTCCTGCCTCCACAGAAACCTTACCTGCAAGCCCATCAGTCTGCTCATTTCCTTGCACACCTGCACGCCCTGGCACGAAAAGGAAACTAATCTTTGCCAGCCGTGACCGCTCCAGAGACAACAACCGTTGCATTCGGATCCACCCCATCTCTATCTTCCTCAGCATATTCATTGAGCCACTAAGAAACATGCGCAAGTAAAGATATGTGTCTCGAGTCATGTTATTGCTTTACTTACTACCATGATTTCCATCAGTCCCATCTTCTAGATAATCGGTGCTGATTTCTCTGCCAGTCCAAGCAAATGGCAACATTGGTCTAAAGACTACGCACAGAAAGAAACCAACAAACATGGCCTGGTGTGGTAGTTTAGTCCTTTACTCGGTGGTACAATGTTCCGGGTGCTGCCATCTGCCGCCATTTAATCAATCATTTATGTCCCACATGTTTTATTAATGTTCACATGTGCAACCACGTGATCGCGCAAGCACGACAGGTGGCCGACTGAGACTGCGATAACGGCCTGGATTATTGTAATTATGTGGGCCCCTGTAATTTTCACGGCCTTCAGGCGGATGCGATGGTAGAAAAAAAAACATATTATACAAACCTTGTTCAAAAGCAAAGCGATAAAATTATTGTCTCTACGAGAATTTGAAATTCAGATGTTCTTTTTTTTTTTTTTTAACACCAATGTGAATACAATAAACATTTTACTATAAGTGGAATACTTAGGGTAGCGGGGTAGGGGTATCCCCTATCAAAGGAGAAGTAAGGCGCCTCCTTCCTCCGCTAGCCTACGGGACACCCTTGGGCAAGGTGGAGTACCCGTTTAGCCCCCCGATCAGGGTTACGTGAAGCCATGGGTGCAGGTGGTGGATGAAGATGGAGAGCAGCCAACAGATAGTTGTAGGTTATGGTCTCCACCTTCACGACGGTAGGCAGAGGATCTCTTTTTTGAGGAGACAATGGCTACGGTCATTGACCAGTATGGTCACTGCTAGGAAGGAAAGCAATGGCAAACTACCTTCTTTACACATGCCAAGAAAATCATGTTGTGTGAAATCATCGATAATCAGAGAGAATACCACGGACAGCCAGAAAGACCAATGAACAAGTCCTTCAAGAAACAAATGAAGATCGTAAATTGATTAGAGAAATTAGACGTAGACAGTCAAAATTTTTTGGACATGTTATGAGAAGAAATGGATTGGAGAATTTGGTGACAACTGGTAAGATCGAGGGGAACATACCAAGGGGAAGACCTAGAAGCAAGTACCTGGATGGCTTGGCCTTGTGGCATAGTCGAGACAGAAACACGGAGCTGATCCACGACTCTGGTGATCGGGTGAGATGGCAGAACATGACCGCCCACGCTTACCGGCATGGCACATGATGGATGGATGGATGGAATACTAAATGAAATAAGCGTTGCTTCTTCCCTGGTCATATAAATACATCTCTTGTAAATATCATGTTATGATGATCAACATATCCGCACTTTGAATATTCCCGTGATGCTCAGCGCTCCAATGCAACAGCCACCTCAAAGTATCTCTACTCACTTCCCATGAGGAGTTTGTTGTAATGTCTCCTCTCTCGCCCATGAAGACAGCTTCGACATGCGTGACCAGTCTTCACTTCCAATTCCTTTAATGGCACTTTCGTTCATTATCGGACTGGTGGGTCCAGGGATTTGTAATGTCTCCAGATCTGTTTTCCCTGTACAGTGAAAGTATTTTCAGAAATATAGAAGATATGGAAGGAATCAACATTGGGGGACGATGCATCAATAACATTAGATATGCAGATGATACAGTCTTGATTGCAGACAATGAACAGGACTTGCAACATTTAGTAGATGCGGTTGTTACACACAGTGAACAACTAGGGTTAGAATTAAATTGTAAAAAGACACAGATTACGGTCGTCACTAGGAAGAACGAAATACCACAATGTAATATACAAGTAAATGGGAATATTCTTCAACAAGTGAGTAGGTACAATTATCTCGGAACAGTCATAACATCTGATGTGAGATGCCTTGAAGAGATTAGATCAAGAATCGCCATGGCAAGATGAAAAACATTCTGACCAATAAAAAGATGTCAATTGAAACGAGAAAAAGAGTGTTGAGGGGATACATAGAGCCTGTTCTTTTATATGGATGTGAAGCTTGGACAATGAGCAGTCAAGCTGAAAAACATCTGATAGCTGTAGAAATGTGGTTTCTGAGGAAAATGCAAAGAATACCATGGACAGCCAGAAAGATCAATGAACAAGTCTTTCAAGAAACAAATGAAGATCGTAAACTGATTAGAGACATTAGACACAGACAGTCACAATTTTTTGGGCATGTTATGAGAAGAAATGAATTGGAGAACTTGGTGACAACTGGTAAGATCGAAGGGAACAGACCAAGAGGAAGACCTAGAAGCAAATACCTGGATGGCTTGGCCTCGTGGCATGGTCGAGACAGAAACACGGAACTGATCCACGACTCTGGTGATCGAGTGAGATGGCAAAACATGACCGCCCACGCTTACCGGCATGGCACATGATGGATGGATGGATGGGTCCGTTCTGCATTGACGATACCGGTCCTGTGTGTGCTTCTTCCTGTGTGTATTGGTGCTGTACATATGCAGGGCTGATTGTGGCTTGGTCTGGGAAGAATGCTTTGTTTGGAAAGGTGGAACACAGTTTTATGCTGATGACGTCTTGGTATACAGACAAAGTAGGACAGTTATGTGAGAGTCAAACAGCCACCTTGTGAGATGGGGCCATGTGTTTGTGTCCGGCTTGCTTCCTCTAGACAGTTTCCTTCCAAAGTAAAGGGTTCTATCTACCCGTAGGTTCTATCTACCCGCTCTATCTACCCGTAGGTAGTTTTACTTTTCTAATAATTTTGTCAGACCAGGGGTCTTACGACCTACTCTTTAATACTTCTAACTGCCGTGGGATTTTTAACATTTCCAACTTGCGCAAGGGGTCTCCTGTTTTCGCTCTCATCAGAACAGGCTAGATAACCGAACCCAGTACCCAGGAGATTAGGGAAACGTGCTATAGTTAGACACCATTGGTTCTGGGGGAAATGTCAAACCCCCACCTGAGATGGAACCCAGTGTCTTCAAGCCTAACATCCCAACTCCTCGACTACTCCCCCCTCCAGCACACACATTTCTATGAACTTTTCTGTAACATTCAAGCTCAAAAGTCCCAGACTGCTCTCGTAGAGACTGCGAGATGGTCCATGACCCACTTGCGTAACTTGTCACACGGACATAAATCATTCACAAAGTTGATTGCGTGTTGTTTACAGGACGTCTACAATCCAACAACCACAGCATTTATTGGCTGTCTGTGATTTTCTAGACCATGTTACGTTCACAAGTTTGCCATCGCTATTTGAACAGCCGATGCTCATACCACTGTGGCAATCAACGCAATGCGGTCTGCTCCCAAATCGCCCGCGAGACCCGCGTTAACGTTGTGGCCAGACACTCGTCTGCTGACCTTGATGGTCCTGGGTTCGATACGCAGGTGGACCACTTCGGATTTATGCATATTGCTCTGGGAGACCCGCCTAACACGAGTACCAGGAATATATTGGGAAATAGAGGCGGGTGGTGTGAGCCTGATTGACAGCATCACCTTCCGAGGGTCGATTGTTCGATAAAATAAGAGTCTAGTGCAGTAAGCTCGTTATGCCTTCAGGTGAGTGGTGGGGTCCTTCAGGTGAGTGGCGGGGTCCTTCAGATGAGGGGCGTGGTCCTTGACTGGCTGACTTCAAACCCGTTATGACGGAATTATGAAATTCCTTTCACTACCGCAAGCAAGAAAACACAAAACAGCATGGAAGCCTATACATCAATAAAACATATACACCAAGAAAACACATGCATCAAGAAAACACACACAGCAAGAAAATACATACATCAAGAAAACACATACATCAAGAAAACACACACACACACACACACACACACACACACACACACACACACACACACACACACACACACACACACACATCAAGAAAACACACACACACACACACAACAAGAAAACACACACACATACACACAAGGATAAAAATACACATCAAGAAAACACACACATCAAGAAAAGACACACATCAAGAAAAGACACAACAAGAAAACAAGCACAACGAGAAAACACATACATCATGAAAACACATACATCATGAAAACACAAACATCAAGCAAAAAAAAAAACAACACACACACACAACAAGAAAACACGCACAACGAGAAAACACACACAACAAGAAAACAAACACATCAAGAAAACACTCACAACGAGAAAACAAACACATCAAGAAAACACTCACAACGAGAAAACACACACAACAAGAAAACACAAACATCAAGAAAACACGCACAATAAGAAAACAAAAACATCAAGCAAACACACACAACGAGAAAACACGCACAACGAGAAAACACATACAACAAGAAAACACATACAACGAGAAAACACACACAACAAGAAAACCCATACATCAAGACAACACACACAACAAGAAAACACATACATAAAGAAAACACACACAACAAGAAAACACATACATCAAGAAAACACACACAGCACGAAAACACACACAGCAAGAAAACACATACATCAAGAAAACACATACATAAAGAAAACACATACATCAAGAAAACACACACTGCAAGAAAACATACACTGCAAGGAAACATATACATCAAGAAAACACACACAGCAAGGAAACACATACATTACCATATGTAGAATTTGACGCAGTATTGTAGGGTATATGACAATTTAATCATGTCTTCCTATAACAAAACAAACTACATTTTAAAGCTCATTTGCGCTTCAGTCACTCCACTTGTACATTTTATTATGTAAATTATATAGAACTCGCATAATCACACTTCAGGCAAACCCCAAGTCTTCAGCCTCTCCCAGTGACCATGTATATTTGGGGTCTTGACATTTTGAACTGTTGAATGAACCTCACCGTTTGAACTCTGGCTGTCCCAAGCAGTTGTTACTTCAAGCTAAATGGCAGGTCCGAAGGAGTTACTGTAAGAACTGTATAGGGCAGAATACGTAACAAGTAATAAATATACCCAACTTGGTTAAGTGTGACAGGTGGCCGGGGGAGGCACAGTTAAGGACATCCACAAGCGGGGAATTATGCATGCTGTAAGCACTGTGACATTTGCTGTCTTTCTGTTCCAATCTAAACATGGTTTAATTGCTTTAGTTTTCGGAGAGCAATGTTTGTTCTGGTCGTTTCTGTCATCGCATGTCTATCGCCCGTCAGCAGTGAAGCTAGATATTCACAGCTGATGCACTAATTATGTTAGCAGCTCAATCCACGTTTGTGTTGGTTGTAATAACTAATATAGTGTTGTTGGTTGTAATATTGTATAATTGGTTGGATGTTGGTGTTGTTGGTTGTAATATTATGTTGTTAGCGTATGTATGTTCTACTTCTTATGATCCATGCCGTGTGGTGTTGGTGATCATATCTGTCCACAGCCTTCTGTCTCGTGTACTGCCAATCTTCTTGAGCATAGCCTACGATGGGTAGCGTTGTGGTGTTCTGTTGTGATAATTTGGTGTGTCCAGTGTGTGCCGCGTGGTTACACACCCGCTTCACACGTGTGATCCGGGACTGTTTCCAGATCCGGTCAGGGATATGCACTACTGACGAGCTCAAACAAGGGCGAAACTCGAGTATAGTGCTTCCATATTGACGTGGATAGGCCTTAGGTTCATACCGGAATGCGATCGGCGTTGCCAGTAGTGGGTTGTGCTCAATATTTAAATCTTCTTATAATCCATGCCGTGTGCCGTTGGCGATTGTGTCTGTTCACAGCCTTCTGTCTCGTGTACTGCCAATCTTCGTTTAGTTTAGGTCATGTGGCATGGTGATCATGTCTGTTCACAGCCTTCTCTCTCCTGTACTGCCAATCTTCTTATAGTTCATGCCGTGTGGCGTTGGTGATCATGTCTGTCCACAGCCTTCTCTCTCCTGTACTGCCAATCTTCTTATAGTTCATGCCGTGTGGCGTTGGTGATCATGTCTGTCCACAGCCTTCTCTCTCCTGTACTGCCAATCTTCTTATAGTCCATGCTGTGTGGCGTTGGTGATCATGTCTGTCCACAGCCTTCTGTCTCGTGTACTGCCAATCTTCTTATAGCTCATGTCTTGTGGCGTTGGTGATCATGTCCGCCCAGACGTCTGTCTCATGTACTGTCAATGATCACGGATACCAATGTTTCTTCATGCCATTATATCAGACTGTCCAACACCTACTCTCTGTCTAAGCTCTTGTACTTCTATTCCTCCCATTACAAAAAAGGTCACATTGTTCCTTGTCAATACGTTTTCTAACATTCTTAACGATGTTGTCAGTATACAAGTTGAACAGCCAAGTATAACCCCAATATATTGTTGACATTCATGGACAGAAATGGACCATTCATGTTTACCTTGGTGCTAAATGACAACGTAGAGGCGACAATCCTGCACCAGTCCGCACGTCATTTCAAACGTTAACAACTAACTGGTGTGAAAGGCAACAACGCACATCACTGTAAACAAAACACGCAATAAAGGGACACCCTTCGTCTTGTCTTCTTCTTGTTATTCATCGCCTTAGCCTCCCCCGCTTTCTCTTCTTCCTCCTCCTACCCTCCCCTCTTCTTGGATCATAATATGTGAAGATGCCAGCGTTATGGGGCAAGCCGTGTGACCTGTGAGCTAAACCTGCGGTATAGTGACTTAATCATCATCATTATGTGACAATAAAGTTCATTCGTTCGTTCGTTCATCAAGTGCCCTGCCAGCTGGCGTAGACGTTCATGTCTCTCCACAGATCTCGGTCTTTGGTGTTTTGGGTCAACTCTGCTGATGATATTCCTCCATGCCACCGTCCCCGTCCATCCAGCATCATTGACTGAATACCTGTAGAGAATCATCTATTGCTCCCCCGCTCCACTACAGGATCTGTGAGTGTACTCCTGGCACTGTACACACAGAAAAATAGAAACATGTAACTAGCGACTCAAAGCGTCACTGCTTGTGCAGGAGCCAATGAAGTAGAGTGGATTCAGATTTTACACCAGCCCAGTGGCGTTGCTGGGGGTAAAAGAAAGAGACAGGGGGTTGCAGAGAGAGGTCTCAGTTCACATACATTTCTCAAAATTAGCCCTAAAGTAAAATGTCCACGGACAAAACTACATACCAACCAAAAATCACAATCAACAAAGAAGACATTGAACATGTCACTTGCTGTGAATATCTTAGCGCCATAATCAACAGCAGACGGGACAGCTGACAAGCAGTTAGACGCAAGCTGGTCGCCATGGCCATACAGAGATTAAGCAGTATTAAGAACACGTGACATAAAACGAGCAAGCAAGTGACATTAAACTTGTTGACAACGTGCATCTTCCCTGTGGCAACAGGTGGATGTGAGTCATGGGCCATTTTGCCATCATTAAATAAGAAAATTTGCGCTTTTGAGCTGAAATGTTACAGAACAATTGTGAGAATACCGTAGTCCAAGTAGAAGAAGAATACTGAAATGTTACAGAACTATTGTGAGAATATCGTGTTTCGAGTAGAAGAAGAATACTGAAATGTTACAGAATAATTGTGAGAATATCGTGTTCCGAGTAGAAGAAGAATACTGAAATGTTACAAGAACTGAACATCGAAGAAACTCCCGCATAAACAGTATCGTGTCTCGGAAACTGAAATAATGTGGGCATAGTAAAATAATTAGTAGACGCTGTGGTTGTCCACAGTGAGCAGCTGGGGTTGGAATTAAATTGTAGGAAGACACAGGTTATGGTCGTCACTAGGAAGAACGAAGTACCACAATGTAATATACAAGTAAATGGGAATATTCTTCAACAAGTGAATCGGTACAATTATCTCGGAACAGTCATAACATCTGATGGCAGATGCCTTGAAGAGATTAGAACAAGAATCGCCATTGCGAAAGTAGCCTTTAGCAAGATGAAAAACATTCTGACCAATAAAATGATGTCAATTGAAACGAGAAAAAGAGTGTTGAGGGGATACATAGAGCCTGTTCTTCTGTATGGATGTGAAACTTGGACAATGTGCAGTCAAGCAGAAAAACATCTGATGGCTGCAGAAATGTGGATTCTGAGGAAAATGCAAAGAATACCATGGACAGACAGAAAAACCAATGACCAAGTACTACAGGAGACAAATGAAAATCGTAGATTGATTAGAGAAATTAGACGTAGACAGTCAAAAATTTTTGGACATGTTATGAGAAGAAATGGACTGGAGAACTTAGTGACAGCTGGCAAGATCGAAGGGAACAGACCAAGGGGAAGACCGAGAGGAAAATACCTGGATGGCTTGGCCACATGGCATGGACGAGACAGGAACACTGAGCTGATCCACGACTCTGGTGATCGAGTGAAATGGCGAATCATGACCGCCCACGCTTTCCGGCATGGCACATGATTGATTGATTGAGTAAATGTGACAGTGGATTGGAGAGAACGGCGATGGAGGGCGTCGCTCCTTGCAGAAGAGGCATAGGTAGGCCAGCATGATGACTGACACAGGAAATGACATATACCTTTGGCATGAGGGTGCATGAGGCGGGGCTCGGCCGGTACAAAGATGGACAAATAAGATGGCCGATACCTTCGTCATGAGGGTATATGAGGCGGGGCTCGGCCGGTACAAAGATGGACCAATACGATGGCAAACACCTTGGTCAGGAGGGTGCATGAGACACGAGGAATGGCCAGGGATAGAGAGGTTTTCGGCGCACCGTGATGAGAGCAACTTTCTGAAAAAACCCTCCTACTTGAGAAAGAGAGCCCCTGGTTAACTTGTACAACAAAAATAAGTCTTTGTGGAATCCGTCTTACAAGTAATACAAGTGTCATGGCGCTTTTTTTTGCTAGGCCACTACACTCCTACCCTAACCCCCCAAGTGGCGATCCTGGAAACAGCTCTTGCAGTCTAGTCAAACAAGTAAAGACCCTTGATGGACGCCAAACACTTATCCAAAAACACCAGGCAAGGTCGGATACTTACAAGAGAAAATAACACATTCTCGCTACGAACACACACATCGCAAAAGATGATTTTCAGAAAGAATGAAAAATAAAATGTGTCTTGTGAAACGAACAAGGAAACGACCATTTAAAAAAGATATTTAAACACGCACAAGATAACGACAACATTGAATAACACTTTGGCGACTCACACAAAACTGATATACGCAATAAATACTCGGGTACTGGTGGGCACCCCATGTACCCACAACTCAAGTCGGGTGTCACAGTCCTTTACTTTACTTACTGACTAGATAGATGGATTTATGGGGTCCCACTAGATAGATGGATTTATGGGGTCCCACTAGATAGATGGATTTGTGGGGTCCAAATAGATACATGGATTTGTGGGGTCCCACTAGGTAGATGGATTTATGGGGTCCCACTAGATAGATGGATTTATGGGGTCCCACTAGGAAGATGGATTTATGGGGTCCCTCTAGATAGATGGATTTATGGGGTCCCACTAGATAGATGGATTTACGGGGTCCCACTAGATAGATGGATTTGTGGGGTCCAAATAGATACATGGATTGTGGGGTCCCACTAGGTAGATGGATTTATGGTGTCCCACTAGATAGATGGATTTATGGGGTCCCACTAGGTAGATGGATTTGTGGGGTCCAAATAGATAGATGAATTTGTGGCGTTCCCCTAGATAGATGGATTTGTAGGGTCCCACTAGATAGATGGATTTGTGGGGTCCCACTAGATAGATGGATTTGTGGGGTCCCACTAGACAAATGGATTTGTGGGGGTCCCACTAGGTAGGTGGATTTGTGGCGTTCCCCTAGATAGATGGATTTGTGGGGTCCCACTAGACAAATGGATTTGTGGGGTCCCACTAGACAAATGGATTTGTGGGGTCCCACTAGACAAAAGGATTTGTGGGGTCCCACTAGACAAAAGGATTTGTGGGGTCCTACTAGACACATGGATTTATGGGGTCCAACTATATAGATGGATTTGTGGGATCCCACCATATGGATGGATTTGTGAGGTACCACTAGACAGATGGATTTGTGGGATCTCACCAGATCCTCATGTCACTGGAGAAACTGAAATTCTAAACTTCAAACTAAGGCAGTTTGTTTTCCCAACTAACAGACTGCACATTCCTGTAGGTCTGTGTTGTTACAGGCCACACCGTATCTACGTGTTTTGATAAATGTACTCAGGCGATTCCCCGACTACAACTTCAGCATTAATCATGTCCTCAAGGCATCTGTTTGTACTGAGACTGGTCTCTGGTAGTTTGTATCTTCCTGCTGATGACGTAGGCGATGACGATGATGATAACGACAGCACAGAGGCAGCAGGCGACGATCAGAGGGATGATGATCTCCTCCTGGACACGTGACTGGTCCTCCTGGGTACATATAGTCACATCTGGGGAGAGATTGGATATAGTCACACCTGGGGAGAGATTGGATATAGTCACATCTGGTGAGAGATTGGATATAGTCACATCTGGGGAGATATTGGATATAGTCACAATTTGGGAGAGATTGGATATAGTCACATCTGGGGAGAGATTGGACATAGTCACACCTGGGGAGAGATTGGATATAGTCACATCTGGGGAGAGATTGGATATAGTCACACCTGGGGAGAGATTGGATATAGTCACATCTGGGGAGAGATTGGATATAGTCACATCTGGGGAGAGATTGGATATAGTCACATCTGGGGAGAGATTGGATATAGTCACATCTGGGGAGAGATTGGGTATAGTCACATCTGGGGAGAGATTGGATATAGTCACATATGGGGAGAGATTGGGTATAGTCACATATGGGGAGATATTGGGTATAGTCACATCTGGGGAGAGATTGGATATAGTCACATCTGGGGAGAGATTGGATATAGTCACATCTGGGGAGAGATTGGGTATAGTCACATCTGGGGAGAGATTGGATATAGTCACATATGGGGAGAGATTGGGTATATTCGCATATGGGGAGATATTGGGTATAGCCACATCTGGGGAGAGATTGGATATAGTCACATATGGGGAGAGATTGGGTATAGTCACATCTGGGGAGAGATTGGATATAGTCACATCTGGGGAGATATTGGATATAGTCACATCTGGGGAGAGATTGGATATAGTCACATATGGGGAGAGATTGGGTATAGTCACATCTGGGGAGAGATTGGATATAGTCACATATGGGGAGAGATTGGGTATAGTCACATATGGGGAGAGATTGGATATAGTCACATCTGGTGAGAGATTGGATATAGTCACATCTGGGGAGAGATTGGATATAGTCACATATGGGGAGAGATTGGATATAGTCACACCTGGTGAGAGATTGGATATAGTCACATCTGGGGAGAGATTGGATATAGTCACATCTGGGGAGAGATTGGATATAGTCACATATGGGGAGAGATTGGATATAGTCACATCTGGGGAGAGATTGGATATAGTCACATCTGGGGAGAGATTGGATATAGTCACATATGGGGAGAGATTGGATATAGTCACACCTGGTGAGAGATTGGATATAGTCACACCTGGGGAGAGATTGGATATAGTCACACCTGGTGAGAGATTGGATATAGTCACATCTGGGGGGAGATTGGATATAGTCACATCTGGGGAGAGATTGGATATAGTCACATATGGGGAGAGATTGGATATAGTCACATCTGGGGAGAGATTGGATATAGTCACATCTGGGGAGAGATTGGATATAGTCACATATGGGGAGAGATTGGATATAGACACACCAGGTGAGAGATTGGATATAGTCACATCTGGGGAGAGATTGGATATAGTCACATCTGGGGAGATATTGGATATAGTCACATATGGGGAGATATTGGATATAGTCACATATGGGGAGATATTGGATATAGTCACACCTGGTGAGAGATTGGATATAGTCACATCTGGGGAGAGATTGGGTATAGTCACATCTGGGGAGAGATTGGATATAGTCAGTCACAACTGAGGAGAGATTGGATATAGTCACATCTAGGGAGAGATTGGGTATAGTCACACTTGGGGAGAGATTGGATATAATCACATCTGGGGAGAGACTGGATATAGTCAGTCACATCTGGGGAGAGATTGGATATAGTCAATTACATATGGGGAGAGATTGGATATAGTCACATCTGGGACGAGATTGGATAAAGTCAGTCACATCTGGGGAGAGATTGGATATAGTCACATCTGGGACGAGATTGGATAAAGTCAGTCACATCTGGGGAGAGATTGGATATAGTCACATCTGGGACGAGATTGGATATAGTCAGTCACATCTGGGGAGAGATTGGATATAGTAACATCTGGGACGAGATTGGATATAGTCAGTCACATCTGGAGAGAGATTGGATATAGTCACATCTGGAGAGATTGGATATAGTCAGTCACATCTGGGGAGAGATTGGATATAGTCACATCTGGGGATAGATTGGGTATAGTCACATCTGAGGAGAGTTTGGATATAGTTAGTCACATCTGGGGAGAGATTGGATATAGTCACATCTGGGGAGAGAGATTGGATATAGTCACATCTGGGGATAGATTGGGTATAGTCACATCTGAGGAGAGTTTGGATATAGTTAGTCACATCTGGGGAGAGATTGGATATAGTCAGATCTGGTGAGAGATTGGATATAGTCACATCTGGTGAGAGATTTGATATAGTCACATCTGAGGAGAGATTGGACATAGTCACATCTCGCGAGAGATCAGACATAGTCACATCTCGCGAGAGATCAGACATAGTCACACTTGGGGAGAGATTAAATAAACAAGCGCGCTATGTGGAGAGCGTTAAGGCCGACGCTCCCTACCAATGCAGATGCGTCATAGCTACTTAACATAGCAGTAGCAGTTTTAAACTCCACGACAGAAGAAGCATCGTAATAAACTCCATGACAAGTAGTAGTAGTGGTGGTGGTGGTGGTGGAGGCAGCAGCAGCAGTGGTAATAGTAGTAGTAGTAGTAGTGGGGGTGGTGGTGGTGGTGGTGGAGGCAGCAGCAGCAGTGGTAATAGTAGTAGTAGTAGTAGTAGTGGTAGGCCCGTCTCTCTGGCCGAGGGGTTACAATACTTTCTCCGTAATCCCGTTTATCACACAGAGTCTCGTAGCGGGCGAGAACTGGGAGCGGTTCTACCCCCGCTGGTGACTTGTGGGATAACTGAGCCGGCCGCTCAGAAAGCAATGGCAAACTACTGAGCGTAATCTTGCCAAGAGATCAACTGACAGCTGAAAGATGCTGCTGTTGACAACGATGTCCTGTAAAGGATACGCGAATTAAAAAAAAAAAGTAGTGGTGGTGGTGGTGGTGGTAGTAGTAGTAGTAGTAGTAGTAGTAGTAGTAGTAGTAGTAGTAGTAGTAGTAGTAGTAGTAGTAGTAGTAGTAGTAGTAGTAGTAGTAGTCATTGTTGTTGTTGTAAACCCATTTGTCAAACAGCCGCAATTAAGTACTGAATGAGTTTGTTGCGGTCCAAGTTGACCAGCTAGCAACCCTGTTTATAACCCAGTTACTAAACAGATCTGTCCATTCATTGAAACAGCAACTGCAACCATGTGTTATAGAACGTACGTGTTAAATAAAAATATTGCACCTTTTTTATCTGACGTTGCGATCAACTTCAGGTTGATAAACAAAGGGGATTGTATGCTCAGTACACTGCCAATGCTTTTTGAACGAGAATTCAACTGACACCCAGTTTAATGCCGGTGATATATGCATATATATATATATATATATATATATATATATATATATATATATATATATATATATATATATATATATATATATATATATATATATATATATATATAGCAGATGACTGCCTAATAAGATGATGTATATTTATGAAAATGAAATATGTTGGTAATATACAAAGAATGAATGAAGGAGTTACATAACTGTGGAACTATGGGATACATAATGTGGAACTATGGTATACGTTCTGTGGAACTATGGGATACACAACTGTGGAACTATGGGATACGTTCTGTGGAACTATGGGATACACAACTGTGGAACTATGGGATACGTTCTGTGGAACTATGGGATACACAACTGTGGAACTATGGGATACACAACTGTGGAACTATGGTATACGTTCTGTGGAACTATGGGATACACAACTGTGGAACTATGGGATACACAATTATGGAACTATGGGATACACAACTGTGGGACTATGGGATACACAACTGTGGGACTATGGGATACACAGCTGTGGAAATATGGGGTACACAACTGTGGAACTATGGGATACGTAACCGTGGAAATATGAGATCCATTACTATGGAACTATGGGACACGTACTGTGAGACGGAGAAGAGGATAGTACAATGGGATGGATTCAGAATGTGACAGGTATTGTACACGCTCCAGCGCCAGTGGTAAGACATGTAGCTTACCACAGAGAGGCTTTTCGAAAGACAAAGGTTCGACAAGGCACAAGACACTAGATTGTGATGATACTTACCCGGGCTCCGATCTTCTCAAACTAGTTTCGTACGTCTTAACCATTTCCGTGAGGACACACCTACATTTGATGACTAGCCAATGAAACAAGGAGAACATCACCTACCAGCGGGAACTCCCATGTCCCCGACCTTGTCTTTCGTACATGTACGCCACATCTTCCTGAGGACACGCCTACGCTGGGTGTACTAGCCAATCAAACAAGGAAAACAACACTTACCAGGGGAACTCAGATGTCTCGGACCTTGTCTTTCGTATATGTAAGCCACATATCCCCGAGGACACGCCTGCGTTGTGTGGACTAGCCAATGAAACACGGAAAACAACACTTACCAGGGGGAACTCCGATGTCTCCTACCTTGTCTTTCGTACATATAAGCCATACCTCTCCGAGGACACGCCTACATTGACGAAGAACCAATCAGACAAGGAGAACAACACTCACCGGGCGGGAACTCCGATGACGTCACTCCAAAAGCGGCTATTTTCACGTCATGAAAGATGACCAGGACTCCTATGTCGTTTGTTCCAACAACGACCTTGACCGGATGGTTGCATTCATGTGTGAACCCAACCGGTGTCGTAAACAAGGCCAAATGGTTTCTTTCAACCGTGACCGTCTCAGCTGTGGATGTCATAAACACCGTTATTTCCCCCTCTTCCTCTCTCAGTTTAAAAGGACTTTAGTTGGACAGTGTCCGATTTCAGCGAAGCTGTGATATGTGCACCTTTCGGACAACACCATCACGACTTTCTTCAAGGATAAGGTTCACATTCATCTACGTGTACAAAATATTCATTTTGTGCTGTTGGTAGTTTTCCTATTTTAATGTTGCCACTGCAGCGACGTACATAGCCTGCTCTCTATGGTTTTAAACTCTGAGGAGTTATACAAATCTTACCACAAGTCTGTAAGGTTCCTCTTCATCCCAGGGTAGAAGAGGAAAGACTAAACAGAACTGAAAGGGTAATGTTTCAATATCACAACGGCCTTATTTACCCCCCCCCCCTCCCCCAGGGCAGTTCCTGGCACCCATTGTGGCTGGGTCTCTGGCACCCATTGTGGCTGGGTCTCTGGCACCCATTGTGGCTGGGTCTCTGGCACCCATTGTGGCTGGGTCTACGCCTTGTGGTGGGATTCTCACACACGCCTCTGCATCTGAACCACTGATCACGTGGTGGTCGAGGTACATCAGCTGGTAGCCTGCTTGAGTAGCTCTCTAGCTCGGTGGTTATGAGTTCGAAACCTTTTGAAGTGCTGATTATAACATCGATCTGGACTCCAAGGTATAATGGTCATGTTTGTAGATATAAAGTTACTATTGGTCATGTTTGTAGATATAAAGTTACCGTTGGCCATGTTTGTAGATATAAAGTTACCTTTGGCCATGTTTGTAGATATAAAGTTACCATTAGTCATGTTTGTAGATATAAAGTTACCGACATGACCTTTGGCCATGTTTGTAGATATAAAGTTACCATTAGTCATGTTTGTAGATATAAAGTTACCGTTTACCATGTTTGTAGATATAAAGTTACCTTTGGCCATGTTTGTAGATATAAAGTTACCATTGGTCATGTTTGTAGATATAAAGTTACCGCTGGTCATGTTTGTAGATATAAAGTTACCGCTGGTCATGTTTGTAGATATAAAGTTACCGTTGGACATGGCTGCATTTATAAAGTTACCGTTGGTCATGTTTTAGATGTAAAGTTACTGTTGGTCATGTTTTAGATGTAAAGTTACTGTTGGTCATGTTTTAGATGTAAAGTTACTGTTGGTCATGTTTTAGATGTAAAGTTACTGTTGGTCATGTTTTAGATGTAAAGTTACTATTGGTTATATTTGTAGATATAAAGTTACCATTGGTCACGTTTGTAGATATTTTACGTGTTGATTTACATTAACTTGTGGACACACAAATACTCAACAGTAAACGTGCAATCGCAGTAAAAGTACGACGATCTTACATTCTGAAGACCCAGGAAAGACCTCCTTGTTGGACAAATCGTAACTGACAGCCAAGCCGGTCAGAGACCATGTTGCGTTGGCCGCTTCTGTAACTGGCTCCTGGGCAAAGATGAATAGGGTTAAAGGTCATAGTTGGTACAGCACACTCAGAGGCGTAACTAAATGGGGCGTTTCGTCATAATGAACATTGAACAGATGGGGAGAGGCCTATCTTTTCTTGATCAAATGGCCACTGAATATTTTACACATTGAAAGGTAGAGAAATTTAGAGACTAGATAATTGCCAAGAAATGTAAAAACAGAAGGAAATAAAAGATACAGATTATAGATACACAAGACGGACAGGCAATTTCTCTCTCTCTCTCTCTCTCTCTCTCTCTCTCTCTCTCTCTCTCTCTCTCTCTGTCTCTCTCTCCCCTTCTTCTTCTTCTTCTTCTTCTTCTTCTTCTTCTTCTTCTTCTTCTTCTTCTTCTTCTTCTTCTTGGTGTGTGAGGATGTGTGTGTGGGTGGGGAAATGTGTGTGGGTGGAGAAATGTGTGTGGGTGGGGGATCAGTGGGTGGGTGGGGGCATGTATGTTTGCCTGGTTCTGTGTGTGTGCGTGGAGGTATGTGTTGGTGGGTGGGGATGTGTGGGTGGCTGAGGGATGTGTGGGTGGCTGCGGGGTGTGAGGGTGGATGGGGGATGTGTCTCACAACATTGAAATATGCACTGTTTATGTTTACAACTTTCATTTGACAATGTTTTTTTTTCTCTCATGTGAATGTATCAAGCGTAATATGTATTGTTTATGCTTACAAAATCCAGTTGACAATGTTTTTTTTCCTCTTATGTTAATGTAACATGCACATTTGATGAATGAAAGATGACTGATTGAAAGGGTCGAATGTAAGACGGGCCTGCGTGCCCAATTTGTTACCCTTTTAAAATAAAGTTTGTTCGTTCATTCGTTCGTTCGTTCTCTCTCTCTCTCTCTCTCTCTCTCTCTCTCTCTCCCCCCCCTCTCTCTCTCACACACACACACACACACACACGCACGCACACACGCACACACACGCACGGGTAGGCATATAGGCAAGCACACAGACTGCTAACTAGCTAGCTACACAGACAGACACAAATCGACAGACAGACAGACAGACAGACAGACAGACAGACATAACACACACACACACACACGGACAAAACACACACACATGGACAGAATACAGACAGACACACACTCAGCAAGACAGAAAGGCAACAAGGGGAACGGGAGGACAGACAGAACGAACGAACGAATGAACGAACGAACGAACGAACGAACGGACGAACGAACGAACAAACAAACTTTGTTTTCAAAGTGTTCAGAATTGGGCACGCAGGCCCGTCTGACATTCTGCCCTTCTTCTCTATTTCCTCTAATACATTATTTCATTCAACATCACTTAAGACGCTAATCTTAGACAACAAAAGAACAATAAGCATTAAAACGTAAGAAACAAAAAATCAATAATACATGACTCACAGAAACATTGTTTAACACAGTGGTTCTCAACCTGTTTTGGCCCATGCACCCCTTCACCATATGTTCAGAATGTCATCCCCACCCCCCGCCCTTTCGTATTTCCTCCATATAAATCCCCCACCCTTACACAGTATACGTAAAAATGGAAGCTAAATTTAATAACACATGCTAGAACAAGTCTATACGTCTACATAAAACGTGATTTGCGGGTCTTTTTTTTCGTATATCCTTTACAGGACATCGCTGTCAACATCAGCATCTTTCAGCTGATTGTTGATTTCTTGGCAAGATTACGCTCAATAGTTTGCCATTGCTTTCTGAGCGACCGGCTCACATACCCCGTAAGTTACCAACGCGGCGAGAACCACTACCGATTCTCGCGCAGGTTACGTTCCTCATGTGGGTATACAGAATTACCGAGAAAGACGTTAATTTCTAGGCCAGGGAGACCGGCGATTTGCGGGTCTACTAACGTTATAAAATGAATTTCAGAAAGGCGAGAAGTACAGAACTGTAAAGTATGGAGGAAAAAACTATTATGTAATCGGTTCTGGCATTAACGCGATCTTGAAATAATCTTTATTCCCCCCCCCCCCTAATGGAAACCTTAAAATTCCGCCTGGGGGTGGGGGGGGGGGGAATTCCCCACCGGTTGAGAACCACGGATTTAACATGTGCATTATAAATACCTAAGGAAGGGGTAACGTACCATACATATGGGAAGGTTTATTGGCTAGTTGTCGTTTGAGATACTTTTCCATTATTGTTGTTATTTTTTTTAAAGGGGGCATGTAGTCGGCATGGCACATGATTGATGGATGTTGTCTGTATGGAGGTAGTGTTCAAACAGGTTGCGACTGTATGTGTGCGACTATCTATCCATGGGAATTAAAGATTAGATTTTGAACAATGATAAGACCCTGTGCTTTGTGCTCGGTTACACTTTCTACAGTCGTGCTACCAATGCGTAACTGAAGAGTTCTCAATGAGTTTAGAGTGTGAAGTCTTTGCCTGGTTGCTATTAACATAGATTTTGTTTTAGAAATGTTAATTTGCATGTGGTTTGCATAACTCCAGTTAACTACACTATTTAATTCCCATTACAAGGATGATTCTAGCATAGACAGACAGACAGACAGACAGACAGACAGACAGACAGACAGACAGACAGACAGACAGACAGACAGACAGACAGACAGACAGACAGACAGACAGACAGACAGACAGACAGACAGACAGACAGACAGACAGACAGACAGACAGACAGACAGACAGACAGACAGACAGACAGACAGACAGACAGACAGACAGACAGACAGACAGACAGACAGACAGACAGACAGACAGACAGACAGACAGACAGACAGACAGACAGACAGACAGACAGACAGACAGACAGACAGACAGACAGACAGACAGACAGACAGACAGACAGACAGACAGACAGACAGACAGACAGACAGACAGACAGACAGACAGACAGACAGACAGACAGACAGACAGACAGACAGACAGACAGACAGACAGACAGACAGACAGACAGACAGACAGACAGACAGACAGACAGACAGACAGACAGACAGACAGACAGACAGACAGACAGACAGACAGACAGACAGACAGACAGATTGATTGATTGACTGATTGATCTTTATTTTAAAGGTGTTGCAAATTGGGCACACAGACCTGTTTTACATTCGGCCCTTCCAATCACTCATCTTTCGTTCATCAAAGTGCATGATACATTCACATAGGAAAAAAAAAACATTGTAAAATGAATGTTGTAAACATAAACAATGCATATCAACATGAGACACATTCCCCACCCACCACACATCCACCACACACACACATCCCCACACCCTCACCCACCACACACACCCCAACTACCCACACACCTCAGGCACACATATATACCCCCACCTACCCACTCATTCCCCACCCACAATCCCTCACCTACACACATCTCCCCACCCACATACACATCCCCCACCCATCCTCCAACCCACATCCACTCACCCACCACATGTCCTCCACCCGATAGATAGATAGACAGATAGACAGACAGACAGACAGACAGACAGACAGACAGACAGATAGATAGATAGATAGATAGATAGATAGATAGATAGATAGATAGATAGATAGATAGATAGATGGATGGATGGATGGATGGATGGATGGACGGACGGACGGACGGATGCATGGATGGATAGATGGGTGGATGGATGAATAGATGGATGGATGGATGGATGGATGGATGGATGGATGGATGGATGGATGGATGGATGGACACCACGAAATGAAACAAACAAGGAACGTACGTTTCGAGTAAAGGTGATGTTGACGTGAAAGGTGTTATTGCGACCCCAAGTCAGCAGAAGTCGGGTGGTGTTCTCGCCACAGACACCCCGGGCCGTCACGTCCTCGGGTAGCTGAATCTCTGCCAGAGCGATGTATGTCTGCGGACACAGAGAGTGATAGGTGGCGCTTCATTGTACCACTGAAGTATAATTAATTAAGCTTCGTATTTTTATTCTCCCCCTTCTACTGTTTCTTTTTCTTCTAGTGTCTTTGATGCAGGCGTGGGCGATGATGTCTCCAATCAACCTACAATATCTGCTTCTTCCAGTGTCTTGACAGCAGGCCTGGGAGATGATGTCTCTAATCAACCTACAGTACCTGCATCTGATTCTGCCCTTTATCTCGTTGCGGTAAGCAGCCCTTCCCCCCACACATACACCCACACACTCACTTGCACACATGCACCGATACACACACCAACAAACACAAGTGTTCGGGCAAAGTAGTCCTCGGAGAAAATATACTTGCACGTATAGGTTGAATACAAACGAATAATAATAATAATAATAATAATAATAATAATAATAATAATAATAATAATAATAATAAGGCGATTGCGACGACCAAGAAGAAGAAGGGAGAGGAGAAGAAATGAAGACGAAGATAAGACAGACAGACAGAAGAAGAAGAAGAAGAAGAAGAAGAAGAAGAAGAAGAAGAAGAAGAAGAAGAAGAAGAAGAAGAAGAAGAAGAAGAAGAAGAAGAAGAAAACAAAAGAAGAAGAAGAAAACCAAAAGAAGAAGAAGAAGAAGAAGAAGAAGAAGAAGAAGAAGGAAGAAAGAAAGAAAGAAAGAAAGAAGAATGCATAAATAGATCCAAAATGATAATAGGCCACCAAAATCACGGTATAAGATTATAAAGAGTCCAATTACAAGTAAATTATTCAGAAAGGAATAGAACAAATACATTATTTCACGATAATAATAAAAATAAATTAGTTCACATTATAATACATCTCTTAAACTTCCGATGCGCTGATTGTGAGGTAGGCGGTCCAACCCTCTACACCAGCATTAAGTTAGACTTACACGCTGTTTTCTTGTTAAAAGAGCAACGACACACTACTGAACTGAAAACTTCCCATAAAATCAACATGCGGTTGACCGCAACATCCTTCACAGGACATGACATATATTTTTGGGGTATAATAATACACATATTTTAGTGCACAACTGAAAAATACAAATATATACAAATATATTAGTGTACAACTGAAAAATACAAATATATACAAATATATTAGTGTACAACTGAAAAATACAAATATATACAAATATATTAGTGTACAACTGAAAAATACAAATATATACAAATATATTAGTGTACAACTGAAAAATACAAATATATACAAATATATTAGTGTACAACTGAAAAATACAAATATATACAAATATATTAGTGTACAACTGAAAAATACAAATATATTAATGCTGAAATGAGAGTTGAGTTAAGTTGAGCTAAGAACCGACATCACTGCACTCAGGACATTCCCATTGTCGCTCTGTCCCTTCGTTCAACAGCCAGCGAAGAGTCACACTACTAATCGTTCCTACCGCTATTTGATTGAAAGTTCTCCTGGTCTTCCCTCTCAGTTTTTAGATTCTACCAGAACCCCTGCCACCCCCCCCCCCCCCACAATCTCATCCTTTCCACATACGGGTTCTCAATCTGTTCCTCCACCTTCTCAACCTGGTCCCACAGGCGTAGAATCACCTCTTCCTTGTCCATACGTAATGTACCACCAATAGGTGCATTCCCTGCCAACCTATCAGTCTGTTCATTCCCCTGCACTCCCGCATGACCAGGGCAAACAATCCATACAATTCTGACAATCTGTGACCTCTGAAGCGAGGTGAGCCATTCCACACGAAACATTCCTTTCGTGTGAAATGTTGAAGTACATTTGTTCCTGCAGCGAGATCCCCGTGTCATTTGGAAGATACAGGTGTGTATTCCGGGTTTGGGTAACAATAGCTATATCTTGTAATGTTTATGTTGTCTAGTGTGTCCTTTAGTCTTCCTTCTTTTCTCTACTTCTATCATCACCAAACAATACACGTGAATTTATTTTTTCTAAAATAAACATACCAAGAAAAATGATACAGTATTCAACCGAAGGAAATAAATACAGTAAGTAGTCAGTTTACAGAATGAATAACGAAATACAAATAAAATAATAAATAATGAAAACGAAGACACTTAAAAAAAGATTATTAAGTTTGAACCAACTCCCCCCCCCCCCCCCACAACACACACGCACTCACGCACGCACGCACGCGCACACACACACACACACACACACACACACACACACACACACACACACACACACACACACACACATACATCCACTCACTTCGTGAACAATTCCTTCCGGTACTCTGTAGGAGACTTGCATTGTGGCGTTCAGGGTTGCCAGGAGACATGGATTCATGTCAGCGTCCATGACAACCAGGTGTGGGAGTGCATCTGACCTGTTCCCAGTTGGGAAAACTGAAGCGAAAACAGTTTCAGTTGGTGTTAACTTATGTTTGTTGTTTACAGTGAACGTAAGATACAACTTAAAGAGCTAACAAGTAACATTTAATAAACGGTGAAAAACCACTATCTTATTATAATATGTTTTTTCTTGCCTTCGCTGGCTGTGAACTCAAGCGTTGTCCATACACTTGCCACTGCTTCTAGTGCACTGGACTGATCTGCACGTGTGAATTCGTTTTCCCAATTACCAGTGTCCCTTGGCATCAGACGAACCACTCCGACTTCTGAGGTACTTGTAATTTACGTTCCCAAGTGGAGGAGGAGAAGTCACAATTTTAGTCCAATTGACCAGTGTAGGCTTTGAACCCGCTTCCTTGGCATCTGCACACCGGATGTTTAAGAGCGAGCGTCCTTATCCACCGGAATAAGTGGACAACTCTGCAGCTGAGCAGAGCAGGGCACTCACTTGTCCTGACAGTCGGAAATGGCTGTCAAAGGCAGAGGTAAAAGACCACCATGTGAATGTGGAAGGCAAGGGGAAACCACCACATTATCTTCCCAAGACTTCATGGCAAAACATAATGGAGGATGTAGTGGGGAATTATGGTTTAGGTACAAGAAATGAAAGAGGGGAAAAGCTAATAGAATGGGCAAATATCAATGATATGATAATTGGAAACACATGGTTTAAACACCATAAAAGACGACTGTACACATGGAAAAGCCCTGATAAGAAAATACGCAACCAAATTGACTACATACTAATTAATAAAAGATTTAGAAATGCTTTAATTAATGTAAAGACAATGCCTGGTGCTGACTGTAATAGTGATCATGTACAAATAAAAGTAAGATTAAAGAGAGGGAAAAAAATGGTTAAGAACATGAGACTTAATAAAGAGGTTCTGAAAATAGATAAAGAAATGCAAGAACAATACAGAGTGACTGTGAAAAATAGGTACAATGCAATAGCTAAAATACAGAGTATAAATGAACAATGGGAAATGTTAAGGGACTCCATTCATCAAACTAGCAAAGAAGTATTACTGGAGAGAGGCAAAATAGCTAAGAAAAAATGGATGAATGAAGAAATCTTAAAACTGATGGACAAAAGAAAACAGAGTAAAAATGACAAACAAGAATACGCTAAGATAAATAAAGAAATAAAAGATAAATGTGGGAAGGCTAAAGAAAGTTGGTTAAACGAGCAATGCAAAAGAATTGAATTAAATTCCATTAAAGATACAAAAAATATGCACAGACAAATCAGTGAGCTTACAGGAAGAAAAATAACAATAAATACAGGGTGTTTGAAATCAAAAACAGGAAAGATATTATTAGAGGAAGGTGCTATAATGAAGAGGTGGAATGAGTATATAAGAGAATTATATGATTGAGAAAGGGAAGAATTAACAGAAGATAGTAACTTAGAAGGTCCACCTATTCTGAAAGAAGAAGTCGCTGACGCTATGAAACGTATGAAGAAAGGAAAAACAGCTGGGCCAGATGAAATCACAATAGAAGAATTAGAAGTATTGGGAGAATTTGGAGTAGATATATTAACCAAAATGTTGAACGAAATTTACAGCAGTGGATATTTACCCAGTGATATGCTGAGATCTGTATTTATAGCTATACCAAAAAGACCAGGAGCAATTGATTGTGAAGATTTTCGTACAATTAACCTTATAAACCATATCACTAAGCTTCTACTCAGAATCATAATGACAAGAACCAAAAAGAAAATAAAAATGGAAATTAGTGAAGAACAGTAAGGATTTGTGGAAGGAAAGGGCACAAACAATGCAATTTATACATTACGGACACTAATATAAAGGTCAATAGAGAAACAGAGAGACATATATTTGTGCTTCTTAGATTATACTAAGGCATTTGATAAAGTAAAACATGATGAACTGATTAAAATGTTGGAAGATATCAACATTGATGGAAAAGATTTAAGATTAATAAAGAATGTTTACTGGAACCAAGTAGCAGCAATTAAAATGGGAAATAAAGAGGGTAGTTACGAACAGATAAAGCTAGGAGTACGACAAGGGTGTGTCTTGTCACCAGATCTTTTCTCCCTGTATAGCGAAGTAATAATGAGAGAAATCAAAGAGATGCCAGGAATACTAGTTGGAGGTTATAATATAAATAATATACGCTATGCAGATAACACAGTATTGGTGGCGGATAATTCAACAGACCTACAACAATTGTTGGACACTGTAGTAACAGAGAGTGCAAGGAAAGGACTCTCCTTGAATATCAAGAAAACAGTAACAATGGTAATATCAAAGAAAATGGTGACACCAAAATGTGACATAGAAATAGAAGGGAAAATCCTTTACCAAGTGGATAATTTTAGATACCTAGGGGCATTTATAACATCAGATGGAAGATGTACAACAGAGATTAGGAGCAGAATAGGGCAGGCAAAAGCCGCATTTCAGAAAATGAAGAGTATCTTATGCAATAAGTCGCTATCACTGAATGTAAGAAAGAGAGTGCTGAAATGCTATGTAGAACCAGTTTTGCTGTATGGCAGTGAATCTTGGAATGTAAATGAACAAATTAAGAAGAAATTAGAAGCAACAGAGATGTGGTTCCTGAGACGAATGTTGCGAATTCCCTGGACTGCCAGAGTAACTAACGACGACTGCCTGAAACAGGCTAATGAAACTAGAACATTATATACAACAATAAGACAGAGACAAACATCTTTTTTCGGTCACGTGATGAGAAGAGAGGCATTGGAAAACATCGTAACAACTGGAAAGATCGAGGGGAAGAGAGGCGGAGGCAGACAAAGAGAAATGATGCTGGATGGATTGAGACGGTTGCATGGAGGAATATCAGCAGCAGAGTTGATCCAGAAAACCAAAGACCGAGATCTATGGAGAGCCATGAACGCCTACGTCAGCCGGCACGGCACTTGATGATGATGATGTCCTTATCTATTCGGCCAAGCTGACCTCCTGTCTTATAACCACACGGGGTGGGAGTCTAGTGACAGTGAAGGAAGAGTAACGAACCCAGGCCTTACACACGTCAGTCTGAATACGATGTGTCAAATAGTGACCTGGTGACATCCTAACATTCTTCTCTCCGCAGTATCAGTTTCAGCATCAGTCTGGCACAGCCCACTAGTTTCTGAGCCTGGAGAGGGGAAGGACAACTACGCAACACGGTCCTCGTGTTGATTGTACTGTGGAACCGCGTAGGGTAGGAAGTCTCCACACAACTTCACTCTGATCAATGCCATCCTTTTCCTGGCCTCACACGTCCTGACGTCCTGGTATCAAACTTCATAGTTAGCACTCATCCTCCCAGGCGATTCACCAACCTACCAACACACCAACCATCCAATCATTCAACCATCCAGAAAACACACTAGCGATCCAACCATCCAATCATTCAACCAATACTAACCATCCACACATCCAATCATCCAACCAACACTAACCATACATCCAACTGTCCACCCAACCAACCAATCAACCAACCAACCAATCAACAAACCAACCAACCAACCAATCATCCATCCATCCAACCAACACACTAACCATCCAACCAACCAAACAGCCAACCAATCAACCAACACATTAGCCAGCCAATCATCCAATCATTCGACCATCTAATCAACAAACTAGCCATCCAACCATTCAACCATCCAACTAACACACTATCCATCCAATCATTCAATCATTCAACCATCTAAACATCCAATCATTCAACCATCTAAACATCCAATCATTCAACCATCCAGTCATTCAACCATCAAACCATCCAATTATTCAACCATTCAACCATCCAACAATCCAATCATTCAAACATCCAACCAACACACTATCCATCCACCATCCAATCATTAAACCATCCAACTAACACATTAACCATGCAACGATCCAATCATTCAACCATCCAATCATTCAACCATCCAACCATTCAACCATCCAACCATCCAATCATTCAACCATCCAGCCAACACACTAGCGATCCAACCATCCAATCATTCAACCAATAATAACCATCCACACATCCAATCATCCAACCAACACTAACCATACATCCAACTGTCCACCCAACCAACCAATCAACCAACCAACCAATCAACAAACCAACCAACCAACCAATCATCCATCCATCCAACCAACACACTAACCATCCAACCATCCAACCAACCAAACAGCCAACCAATCAACCAACACATTAGCCAGCCAATCATCCAATCATTCGACCATCTAATCAACAAACTAGCCATCCAACCATTCAACCATCCAACTAACACACTATCCATCCAATCATTCAATCATTCAACCATCTAAACATCCAATCATTCAACCATCCAGTCATTCAACCATCAAACCATCCAATTATTCAACCATTCAACCATCCAACAATCGAATCATTCAAACATCCAACCAACACACTATCCATCCACCATCCAATCATTAAACCATCCAACTAACACATTAACCATGCAACGATCCAATCATTCAAACATCCAATCATTCAACCATCCAACCATTCAATCATTCAACCATCTAACCATCCAATCATTCAACCATCCAACCATCCAAACATCCAATCATTCAACCATCCAGTCATTCAACCGTCCAACCATCCAATTATTCAACCATCCAACCATTCAACCATCCAACAATCCAATCATTCAAACATCCAACCAACACACTATCCATCCACCATCCAATCATTAAACCACCCAACTAACACATTAACCATCCAACGATCCAATCATTCAACCATCCAATCATTCAACCATCCAACCATCCAATCATTCAACCATCCAACCAACACACTAGCCATCCAACTATCCAAACATATAACCAACACTAACCACCCAACCATCCAATCATCCAACCAATACTAACCATCCAACCATCCATCCAACCAACCAACCAACTAACCATCCATCCAACCAACACACTAATCATCTAACCATACATCCAACCAACAAACCAACCAAACAACCAAACAACACACTAGCCATCCAACCGTCCAGTCATTCAACCATTCAATCATTCAACCATCCAACTAACACATTAACCATCCAACCATCCAATCATTCAACCATCTGACCATCCAATCATTCAACCACCCAATCATCCAACCATCCAATCATTCAACTATACAACCATCCAATTATCTAAGCATTCACCATCTAACCATCCAATCATTCAATCACCCAACCATCCAATCATTTAATCATTCAACCATCCAACCATCCAATCACCCAACCATGCAATTATCCAACCATTTAACCATCCAATCATTCAATCATTCAACCATCCAATCATTCAACCATCCAACCATCCAATCATTCAACTAATCAACCAACGCACTAGACATAGACATCTAACTATCCAACCATTCAACTATCCAACCAACACACTAGCCATCCAATCATCCAACCAGCACTTGGGACGTCTACATGCGCGTCAGGTTCTCATCTACAACAGCCAGCAAAGAGTCCCAAAACTAACGGTAACAGTTGTATTCTGATTATCTGTCCATCTGGCCTTAACGCGGAGATATGAGTGTCGGCCTGATCGTTTGGCTATCCCCTACATCTCCAATTTCTCCAAACCATGATGATGTATCTATACTTCCACAATATACACCTGATCCCGATGGGCTTTAACCACACCTGCCTTATCGTGCACCAATACCCAAACCATCAGCGCAGAGCACGGAAGTCTGTAATTTCCCAACACACCAGCATGTCCTGGGGAAAAGATCCAACAGATGCTACCGATCTTTGATTTATGAATGTCACTCTGCACGAAGCATGCCTGGCTTCACCCTTCTCAGCATGCTCTGTGATTCCGTTACGATCGCGACATGTGTGTGATATGTCCTCAAGTCAGCGGAACGTCCAGTAGTTACCTTCACCTCCATTATCAGACTAGACGTCATGGTATCATATGCCAGGCCCCCCATTATGAAACTCAATGCATAAAATTTGGTGGAACTGCGGTAAAGCTGTGAAAGTTTAAACAATATATAATGACACAAAGTAGTGCAGCTTTACATAACAGAGTTACGACACATACAGAACGTTGCGGCGGTTAGCCTTCATCAGCAAACAAACACATTCACAAACACAACATACAGTCAAGGAGAATTCCTGTGACTACATTAGAAGGTGATGACAGGGCGAGAGGAACAAATGCATGGAAAAATGGAAGCAATGAAGAGAAAATGAGAATTGACAAAATGTTAATTGAAAAGAATGTTAGTCGAAGAAAATGTTTAATAGAAAAACTGTTTCTAGAGAAGAAAAAAACCTTACTGCCTCTATTCCATAGAGTACAGTAGGAGTGAAGCCTCGTATTTGTAGACCTACCCAATCCGCATTCCTGATTGCGGTATATCGCATGCAGTTTTCCTCTCTCTCTCTCTCTCTCTCTCTCTCTCTCTCTCTCTCTCTCTCTCTCTCTCTCTCTCTCTCTCTCTCTCTTACGCTTCTCTGTGCCTACCTACTTCACCTGTATTACCAGTGGTTGGATCTCACACAGCCCCATCAACTCGTACACTGGACGAGCGGCTCCTGAAGTGTGCTTTGTAACAATCAACCATACTGACTATTTCATAGGGGACAGTACGAGGGAAACGTCGTACGTGTAGACTGACACGCCCCACATGCCTCATGTGGTATATCACAGGCACTTCTCCTCTCTCTCTCTCTCTCTCTCTCTCTCTCTCTCTCTCTTTCTCTCTATCTCTCTCTCTTTCTCTCTCTCTCTCTCTCTCCTTACATCTTGCTTCTCTGTGCCCACCCACTTCACTTGTATTACCAGTGGTTATATCTCACACAGCCCTAACAACTCAAACACTGGGCGAGAGGCTCCTGAAGTGTACTGTGCAATAATCAACCATACTGACTATTTCATAGGATACAGTACGAGGGAAACGTCGTACACGTAGACCGACGCGCCTCACACGCCTCATGTGGTATATCACAGGCACTTTTCCTCTCTCTCTCTCCCTTTCTCTCTCTCTCTCTCTTTCTCTCTCTCTCTCCCTCTCTCTCTTTCACCCTCTCGCTTTCTCCCTCTCTCTCTCTCGCTCTCCCCTCTCTCGCTCTCTCTCCTCCTCTCTCACTCCCTCTCTCTCGCTCTCTCTCCCTCTCTCACTCCCTCTCGCGCTCTCTCTCCCTCCCTTGATCTCTCTCTTGCCCTCCCCATCTCTCGCTCTCACCCTCCCTCCCTCCCTCCCTCCCTCCCTCTCTCTCTCCCTCTCTCTCTCCCCTCTCTCCCTCCCTCTCTCTCTCCCTCTCTCTCCCTCTCTCTCTTCCTCTCCCCCCCTCTCTCTCTCCCTTTCTCTCTCTCCCTCTCTCTCTCTCCCTCTCTCTCTTCCTCTCCCCCTCTCTCTCTCCCTCTCTCTCTCCCTCTCTCTCTCCCTCTCTCTCCCTCTCTCTCTTCCTCTCCCCCTCTCTCTCTCCCTCTCTCTCTCCCCTCTCTCCCTCCCTCTCTCTCTCCCTCTCTCTCCCTCTCCCCTCTCTCTCTCCCTTTCTCTCTCTCTCCATCTCTCTCTCCCTCTCTCTCTCTCCCTCTCTCTCTCCCTCCCTCTCCCCCTCTCTCTTCTCCCTCTCTCCCCCCTTTCGCGCTCTCTCTCTCACTCTCTCTCTCCCTCTCTCTCTCCTCCTACATCTGGCTTCTCTGTGCATACCTTCTTCACGTGCATTGCCAGTGGTTGGATCTTACACAACCCCAACAACTCTAGGACTGGGCGAGGGGCTCCTGAAGCGCGTTGTATGACTAGCAACCATACTGACTATTTCGTAGGTTACAATATACCCCATGTGGTAGGTCGCAGGCACTTTTCCTCTCTTTGTCTCTCTCTGTCTCTCTCTCGCTCTCCTCTCTCTCTCTCTCTCTCTCTCCCTCTCTCTCTCTTCTTGCATGTCCACATACACTAGCATTTTGTCTGTTGAAGTGTGTCTATGTAAGTACACGTGTTCCTGCACACCAGTCCACCCAGACCAACAGCACAATGGGGTCGTGGTCAATTTTACACGCCTCCTACCCCGCCCCCTTTTTTCTATGTGCTCACTGTACCGTAACATCCAGCACCGTTATACTAATACACCCGAGTTTTCCGTAGACATTCACAGGTCCGTACGTGAGGTGAGTATACAGTTTTTTTCTTCTCTAGAAACAGTTTTTCTATTAAACATTTTCTTCGACTAACATTCTTTTCAATTAACATTTTGTCAATTCTCATTTTCTCTTCATTGCTTCCATTTTTCCATGCATTTGTTCCTCTCGCCCTGTCATCACCTTCTAATGTAGTCACAGGAATTCTCCTTGACTGTATGTTGTGTTTGTGAATGTGTTTGTTTGCTGATGAAGGCTAACCGCCGCAACGTTCTGTATGTGTCGTAACTCTGTTATGTAAAGCTGCACTACTTTGTGTCATTATATATTATGAAACTCAAGCACTTCTTTTTCCTTAGCACAGAGCCATCCATGAAGATGATTACATCGCATGGGCGCGAATTGTCGTAAACCAGTTGTTTCACCTCTCACTCAGCACTGCCTGTTGACCAATTCCTGCACTGTCGGTCCAATCATTCAACCATCCAATCATTCAACCATCCAACCCATTTATTATTTAAATCCACAATTATGATTCCAACTATTCCAACTATTAGTGTTGGAACTCTTCGCTGGCTGCTGAGGATGGGGACGGAGCGCTTATGGGAATGCCCCGGATGCTGTGATGTCGGTTTCTAAATCAATCAATCAAACAATAAATCCACAATTATGACCCTGCACAGGTCTGACTTTTCTTCTGATTTTCTGACAGAAAAACAAACGAACAAACATACAAACAAACAAACAAACAACGCACATTGACGATATGAAATTTGCCTAGAAAATTAAGCAAAAGACTCCTGCAGGGAAACAACAAACATGGGAGTTTCTTGTTGTCGTTTCTGGGCACTATTTCCTCATAGTTTATTTGTTTTATTTTGCAGTGCCATATTCCGCAGCAGAAGTCAGCGTGGCTTAATATGCTCACAGTGAAACTTCCAGTGCCCTAACGACTGGTACGGGGTTCACTCCCTACACCGGCCACTTGAACTTCAAAGTTAAATTCTCGTTCAGAAAGCAATAGCAAGCTACTGAACGTAAACTCGCCTGACAAATCAACTTGAAGTTGGGGTTGACTGTAACGTCCTGTAAAGGACATGCTACAAAGATATGCCGCAGCGGCGAACATTGTTCTTCTACCTGACCACACTTACCTGTCGTGTTAAATTGTGACTCAGATTCCCCAGACCCTATATCCCGATCAAAGATATCCGGTTGACCAAGGGTCGTTTGTTGACTAGCATCTTGTTTTGTGGTCTCAGTCTGGCACCAAACCACACCTAGAAAGAATTACAGGACAGAATACTGCATCAATAAAATAATCGTGTCCTTCAACAATGTGAGAGGAGTCTCGTAAGAATTGACTTTAATTTTAGATTTGGTTGGGGGAGGTGGTAGGGTGTTTCCCTGGGTTGGCGATTACTGAACTAATTTTAGATGAGGGGTTTCCTAAGCTAGAGATTACCGAATTAATTTTAGATGAGGGGTTCTCTGGGTTACTGATGATTAGATTAATTTTAGACGGGCGAGTCAATAAGTAAATCACACAGTTTTCTGGGATGGCAAGTAAATGTAGTTGGTGTTTTCTACAGGTGTCATTAGGTGACAGCAACATCGAACTTTATATTCCCGTTCTTCGGGTGGCTCTAGATGTCTCATGCGCATGCGCAGCGCATAAACAAAATGGCGACTGTACTTACGGAGTGTACAACCAGAGAGCAACGTGCTGTTGTGCGCATTTTGTGGACAAAAGGACTGCCTGCAAAAGACATTCATAAGGAAATGCTTCCTGTTTATGCTGACACATTTTTGTCCCGTAAAGCGGTGCATAGCTAGGTAGAAAAAACTTTCTCAAGGACGCTCTAAAATTGTTGATGAAATTCGATCTGGTCGTCCTGTTGAGATTGCAACACAAGCATCCGTGCAGCGGGTGGAGGAGATGCTTAGAGGTAACAATAGATTCTGTAGCATCTGCAATAGGGTGCTCACATGGTTCAGCATACAGCATAATGCATGATCGATTGAAATTTAAGAAAGTGTGCTCGAGGTGAGTACCCAGATGTCAGGGTCTTAAACTTGGCTCGCTAACCTAACACATGTGAGACAGTACAAGTACAACGTGATTTGACTCAAGACTCAACGACACAACGTTCAATGGATTTATTTACAGATCATATACAGTACGATGATCACAACAAGATATACTTGATACTTCAAGACACTTACATCCACAATACAGCTCATAGTCTATCTCTCAAGATGTCCAGACACTCGACTTTCAGGCACAGAAACCACACAACGCCTTTCTCTCATCATGCGTCCGGTCCAGTCGACGTTCCAGAGCTGTCTGCCTATAGCTCGCAACTTGCCTCCCCACCTGAGGTGGCTTCACGAGACATGCGTGCGTCCTTGCCTGACCGCTGGCCGTCTCGTCAGCCAGCAACCTTGCAGGCAGGTGACTACTACTCGCCTGGCGGCGGAACGAAGTTACGGCATCCCTGCTGGGGACTAAGTCACCTGGCGGGCGTAACGATGTCACTGCATCACTGCACTACGGTAGACTCTGACACCAGACAACTGAAGGAGGAACACAAAATGAACCGATTTCGCCTGTCCTCGCATCATCTCTGTCGATACGAAGATGAAGGAGAAGAAATGCTGAACAGGATTGTTAATGGGGACGAATCATGGGTGCATCACTACCAGCCCGAATCAAAACGTGCTTCAATGCAATGGAAACATCCTTCGCCTTGTGTCCAAATATTCAAGGTTACGCCATCAGCAGGGAAAGTTATGCTGACTGTGTTCTGTGTACCATACATCCGGTCTATTGATCCACTGGCGCCCTACGCGTGTCAGACTTCCCAAGCCAGGACACAGAATTCAGATGAGTACATTTAATTTTAATTAGTTTAATAGTTTAATATTGTCATAGTGTGTTTCATGTAGTTTTGTGTTGGTTTGTATTTGTTTGTCCTGTGCTGACGAAGGCTTTGGCCGCAACGTCCAATTTGTCTCTTGTAGTCGTGTTTAGTAAAGCTCACAATCTACTTCTCGTTTATTTTGGGTGATTCATTCATTGACTGTGTTCTGGGATTGTCAAGGCGTATTTTTAACCAATTTCAAGAAGAAAGGTGACAATGTGAATTCTGAATCGTACTGTGAAGTTCTATTGATGCTTCATGATGCAATTCGAAGTAAACATCCAGAACTGCTGACTAGAGGAGTGTTGCTTCTTCATGACAATGCCAGACCACATACGGCTCGATTAACTCAGGAGAAAATTAACTAAATAAGGTGGGAAGTTCTGGAACATCCACCTTACAGTCCCGACTTAGCCCCTGGTCTAAAAAAAGAATCTTATACCCACACAAAAATAATTCTATCATTCACTATCTACCAAACATACCACAAAATAAAAGTGAGAACATTTCCCATTTTAATAAAATACCTAGAGCCAGCTGGCTCCAATATAGGTTTACATGCAATCTCTGCATAATTCCCTATAACCTCCCAGTTTATTCATGCTATCCGTATTTCTTGACTTTGTAACTTATAACTGAGCTCTCGGCTCACCCTCGAGTTCCATAACCCAACATTCCATATCGGCAATATCGACTATAATACAGAGCTTTCTAGCTCCCAAAACATTAATCAGTAATACAGACATACCCAGCACAGAGCTTTCTAGCTCCATTTCAATATACCTTACACATAAATCAATAATATTTCATCTCCGTCACATTTCAATTCCTCTTTGACATATTCAAACTCATGCACAGCCCTCTAGCTCCATTTTCAATTTTATTATCGAGCTTCATAACTCGTCTCCACGTTTCCAAAACCTGATAAATAAATACACCCAGGTATATTTCAAAATTCTTTGCTTGAGTCCTCCAACTCATTTGTGCTATCCGAATTGTTATTCAGCCTATTACTAGACTTCGCTTAAACTGGATAACCGTTATTCATTCTCATTATTTACTTATGAGCTCGCTTGCTCATTAAATCGTACCAAAAGACCTTAATAGTTTACATAACTCTATATTATAGATCAATGTTAACGTCAAATAACGTTACACACACGCAACAAAATAAAGTTCAACTGACTTTGTAACTATTGAACCTTTTTAGTTCACTGAAAACCCACCTTGGCGGGAGACATTTCGCGAATGACGCCGAAGTTGAATGTGACGTGAAAACGTGGTTTAGAAAACAGATCACGCAGTTCTATGCGGCGGGTTTGGTAGGACTGATAAAATGATGGGATAAGTGCATCAATGTTGGAGGAAATTATGTTGAGGAATAAAAGGACAATGTATTACAAAAATAAACAGGGTTCAAGTTGTTATATTTAGTTATTTTTCTATAGCCATTTGTGACTTACGTATTGGCTTCCCCTCGTAGATACGGGGTTCCCTGAGTTAGAAAGGATTCGACTTAGTTTAGATGAGAGGTTCCCTGAGTTCAAGATGAATGGGCTAATTTTAGATGAGGGGCTCCATGGGCTAGAGAGGATTAAACTAATTTTGGTACTTCGTTTTTAATTCACCACAAACAAACCGCGTAGTTATTTTTAGCACTGACCTAGATCTGGTGGGATCGTCGATTTTCAGAAAAAGGATATCGGGATTAACTTCGTGGTCGACACGTATGTAGATAATCTCGGCAAGTGTTTTGTGCTTCTTGTATGTTTTCATAATGAATTTCGTTGACCTGTCAGTTTTCGTCCATGACAAGAAGAGTAGCGCTGCTTTTCTGCAACATCAAGTCATCCTATATTCTGCCAGATGCTATGGCAACAATCATGTAATGGTACTATCGATCAGGGACAGGCAAGACAGATGGAAATGTAATAATTCAAAATGTCGGCTGAACATCCCGATCAGGCAAGGCACATGGCTTCAAGGTTCGCGCCTGCCTTACAGACAGATAATTCTTTTGTATACTACTCGTCTCAAGAGTTGATAAGCATTTCATTCTGCCAGTTAGAGCTGGGGACGTCGGAGAGAGCAACTGTTCATGGAGTAATTACCTACGGGAGGTGTGTGCCAGCAAACTGTTATTAAATCCTGTAGTAATCGGAGGACCAAATACCACTATCGAGATAGATGAGAGCCTATTTACTAGGCGAAAAAATCATACGGGACGAGTTATCCCACAACAGTGGGTATTAGGCGGTATGACACAGGCCAGTGCTTCATGTTCTATGTTCCAGATAGAACAGCAGCAACACTTCAGCCACTTATAACGACACATATTTGGGCTGGTAAAACTGTAGTATCCGACCTCTGTCGTAAGTTCGGCGAAATTAGCAATATTACTGAATTTACTCATCTAACAGTAAACCACCCCGTCAATGTTGTCGATCCCACCACAGGTGCACATATTCAATGCATCGAGCGCACGTGGAGAACGACAAAGGAAATAAACAAGAGGCAGAATGGGACACATGGGCATCTCCTAGATTCCCACATGTGCGAGTTCATGTGACGTCGACGCATTTAACGTGCTGGTCTCGACGTGTTCAACGCCAATAAGACAGTCAGTATGGTATTTAGTAGCAAGAAGAAGATGCATTCTAACAATGATGACAAAATAGAGATAAAAGGGGAAATCATTAATAGAACAAGCAGCACAATCTTCCTAGGAATGACCCTAGATGAACAGATGAACTGGTCAAAACATATATGTCAGACATTAGAAAAATGCAAGAAAGCAAGCAGCCTTCTGCGGGTAATAAAAGGAAACGGTTGGGGTGCCCACACCCAAACAATACTGATGTTCTATAAAGCATTTATCAGAGGCAAGCTAGAATATGGCAGCATTGTGTACGACTGAGCATCAGAAACCAGCAAGAAGAGGTTAGACACCATACAGACCCAAGTGCTAAACACCATCATTGGAGCTGGAAAAGGGACATCCAGAGAAGCTATGGAGGTGGCACTAGGTGTACTACCACTGAGTCTGAGGCGTAAACAGCTGACGTATAACTACTAGGTAAAAGCAGCACAAGACGAAGAACACCCAGGATACCAAACATTTAGTGACATCCGCAGCAAACGGGGGGGGGGGGGGGGGGGCATCCCAAGAGTAAAACTGCAAAGATCGGCAGGACGGGAAGCAGCAGAGAAGATGAAGGAAGAAATCGAGCTAGCAGAAACACTGAAACAAACAAGACGGTTCAAGCCAGCAATCCCACCTTGGGAAGTAACAGTCCCATTCACAGACACGAGCCTAGAAAGACCATCACCAAGGACACGGAGGACCCAGATGCAAGAGACGCAGCCGAAGAAGAAATCAGTAAGGACAACCTCACAGACGGGTCCAATAATGAACATGGAGAGGTAGGAGCAGGAGTAGTGGTCCCAGACTGGAAACTGAAGAAACAGTTCAGACTAACAGACCAGACAGCAGTATGCACGGCCGAACTGGTAGCCATACTGAAAGGTCTGGAGATTGCAGCCGAAAAACCACCGCTGAGACTATGTATATTAACAGATTCCCTGTCCTCGGTAAAAACGCTCGGGAACTTCACTAAAGGAAACAGACCCGACATTAAAGATGAAATACTAGCGACAGCCACCAACCTCAGGTACATGGGATGCCAAGTCACCATCGGATGGATACCAGCCCACAGGGGTATCCTGGGAAACGAACAAGCAGACAGAGTGGCGAAACGAGGACTAACCAGTAGTAATAAAATCAGCACAGGCCTAGGTAAAGTAGAAGGAAAGAGTATAATCAAAAACTACATACTCCAAGAATGGAGGAAACAGTGGCGAGACAGTGCTAGAGGTCGGCATGCATACCAAGTACTGGGTGAACCCAGCGATAAACCACAACTCAAGACCAACATGAAAGCACCGGCAAACAGACAGCTGTGGAGAATCAGACTAGGTAACTGGAAAGACACAAGAGAAAACCCATTCAGCAGAGCATGCCTAGAAAACAACACCATTGAACACTATTTACTAATATGTACAATAGTGAGCGAAGGGATCTAAAAGATTACTTCGTCAAAAGTGGGACTCCAATGACAATGACGGAGTGCCTACACACAAACAGCAACCCAGAAATACAGCGGCTGGTCAGACAGTTCATACGCAGAACAGGGAAGGCCGCATACCCTTTCTACATTGCATATATTTGTATTTATATGTATATGTAAAAAAAAAAAAAAAAAAACTGTCGTACTAAAGGTTACAAATTAATAATTTTAAAAAAAATTAAAAATTAAAAAAAAAAAAAAACTCAGCTGAATGTGACGGTGTGAAAAGCAGAATGGTGGGTTTGCTCTTCCGATAGGGCACCTGAACTAAGCTGACAGGAAGATCTCGTCTTGTTGTTGCACCAAACCCACACGCGATGATGAAAAACGATAAAACAAACGTAAAAGAGGTCGGGCCGCTGACCAGGGGAACAACTTGAGACTTGCATTTGAACTCTCTGCCTTTGCCTACATCGAGACCTTATGAGGACTGGACATGACCGGGACCAGGCCCGGTGAGGACAACACGAGAAACAACAAGCACGTAGTAGGCCCGAACAAGAACCGGTTTTATCATGGCCAGCATAAGACAGAAAGTAAACAACCAGATAGCACAAAAATAACTTTATCCGACGAACAGAGCGGAACCAATAAAACCAGTGGGAATTAGGACTAACAGTCCACACAACCACGGCTCTCAACAATAACCACCGCTGAGGAAGCAGGTTAGACGAGACCGAATTTAGAATTTTGTTGTTGTTGAAAATTGGAAAATTGGAATTAAAATTGTTCAATGCCATTCTGGCTGACATTGTTGTTCTGGCCACCGCAATAATCGTCAGGGTCGCCAAATGAACAGAATGGCTCTTTTCAGAGCCCCCAAAATATGTATGATTGTAAACTCTTGAAGCCAGCAGTATACAGGGAGAATGGCCCTTTTTAGGGCCCCCAAAATATCCCAGTTAGCACTCCTCGATTGTACAGAGTTTTTCACATCACACAAATGACCCTGCTCCATACACAAGTTGCACAGTATATCAACATACCCTACACCCAATATGGAATCACCCTAATGCCACGTGATTTCCCGGGAACTCCCGGAATTTCTTAATTTTTTGGTGAATTAAAAATGAACAACAGTTAAGCAAAGCACAATTCGGTTTTCGGAAAAGTAAAAGTTGCACTGATGCATTATTTACACTTAAGACAAATTTGTGAAACAACTATCGAATATAGTTACCAGCAGAATATTGTGTTTGTGGATCAGGAAAAGGCTTTCGATAGAGTAGACAGATACAAATTATGGACCATTCTTGAAGACTATGGGATAGAAGGGCAACTGCTAGAAAACATCATAGCCATGTACCACTCGAGCCAAAGTGCAGTAAGAACACAAGAAGGTATATCAAATATGTTCACAGTCAATACAGGAGTGGGACAGGGATGTGTGCTCTCTCCTCTGCTATTCAATATCTACATGGACAGAATTTCCAAAGAAGCAAGTCTCGACAGAACAGATTCAGAAAATTGAGAACTCTTTACTCCAGATGAAACAACTGACCCACAGGGAATAAATGAACTTCTATTTGCAGACGATCAGTGCCTGTTTTACAGCAATGAGGGCAGACTACAAAATCATATAACTAATCTGAGTTCAACCTGCAGCAGATACAATATGAGTATAAACACAGCCAAAACCGAAGTTATGCAAGTTAGCAGATCGCCAGGCCCACTAAGTATACAGATAAATAACACACCTCTGAAACAAGTTAAAGAATTCAAATACCTTGGAAGTATGATCACAGAAGATGGCAGATTGGACAGAGAAATTGAAATCAGATGTCAAAAAGCTAGTGCACTTACATATCAACTATCACCCTTACTGAAGCATCTAAACATACCCATGTCCGCAAAACGACAGATAATAAACAGCATATTCACACCAACCCTATGCTATCAATCTCAAACCTGGACTTTATCCAAATTACACCTTCGCAAAATTAACACCTGCGAAATGAGATGCCTGAGGAGAGCTGCCAACTTAACAATCCGAGACCGAGTAAGAAATGCTACTATCAGACAGACTGTGGGATCAACACCTTGTGCCACATTTATTGAAAGACAGAAGATCAAATTGGTTTGGCCATGTCGTTAGAATGCAACATCAGCAACTACCATCACTGGCCTTACATCAAAGATCATCTGCGACGAGACCACGAGGACGTACAAGAAGAAAATGGATTGACGACATCAGAGACATTGTACAACCACACGGAATGACACTATCCAGTGCCGTCCACCGGGCGCTGGAACGCAAATTATTCCTCCCCACGACGCTTGACGGCAGAAGTGGAAGGTGATGATGATGATGATAAAAATGAAGTACCCTAATTTTAGATTAAGGGGTTTCCTAGGTTAGCGAGATTACTAAGCTAATTTTAGATGATGGTGTTCCTTAGGTTAGGGTGATTACTAAGCTAATATTAGATGAGGGGGTTTCCTTAGGTTAGGGTGATCACTAAGCTAATGTTAGATGTCAGACTCACGGGTTACAGTTTAATGAACAAAGTTTAGATAGCAGGCTCCCTGAGTTAGAGAGATGACTGAACTGCCCCCCCCCCCCACGAGAGTGTCAGGATGAGAGTCGATTTCATGGGCCGCCGTGGCTGAGAGGTTTGAGTGTCCGTCTCAGGCTCAGGGACTACCGGGATGGATACCATCATAGGCCGGGCATCTTCCGAAGAACCACATCTCACAAATTACATCACTATATTACATCACCATTTACACAAATAGACGTACAGCTTTACATTACATCATCATTTACACCAATAAACACAGTTTTACATTACAACAACAGTTACACCAATGCACTCACAGCTTTACATTACAACAACAGTTACACCAATAGACTCACAGCTTTACATTACAGCAACAGTTACACCAATAGATTCACAGCTTTACATTACAGCAACAGTTACACCAATAGACTCACAGCTTTACATTACAACAACAGTTACACCAATAGACTCACAGCTTTACATTACAGCAACAGTTACACCAATAGACTCACAGCTTTACATTACAACATCAGTTGCACCAATAGACTCACAGCTTTACATTACAACATCAGTTGCACCAATAGACGAACAGCTTTACATTACAACATCAGTTGCACCAATAGACGAACAGCTTTACATTACAACATCAGTTGCACCAATAAACACACAGCTTTACATTACAGCAACAGTTACACCAATAGACGAACAACTTTATATTACGTCATCTTTAATATCAATAGTCGCACACGTTTACATTACATCATCATTAATATCAATAGACGAACAAATTTACATTACGTCATCATTTACATCAATAGTCGCACAGGTTTACATTACGTCATCATTAATATCAATAGACGAACAACTTTACATTACGTCATCAGTTACATCAATAGTTGCACAGCTTTACATAACAGCAACAGTTACACCAATAGACTCACAGCTTTACATTACATCATCATTTACACCAACAGCACACTGCTTTACAATACAGGAACACTTACACTAGTAGACGCACAACTCTAAATAACAGCAACGTATAGGCAGTCGGTCTCTCTGGCCGAGGGGTTACAACACTTTCTCTCTGTAATCCCGTTTATCACGCAGAGTCTCGTTGCGGGCGAGAGCTGGGAGCGGTTCGTCCCCCGCTGGTGACTTGCGGGATACTGAGCCGGCCGCTCAGAAAGCAATGGCAAACTACTGAGCGTAATCTTGCCAAGAAATCAACAGACAGCTGAAAGTTGCTGCTGTTGACAGCGATGGCCTGTAAAGGATATGCGAATTTAAAAAAAAAAAAAAGGCAAAATGTATACTACTAAACACACAACTCCACATATAAATATCATTTACATCAACTGATACATAAGCAACATTTACACATATTGACATAACTCTACACAAGGACAACATTTACAAAAATAGACACATATAGAAAAAATCGCACCAATAAACACACAACTCTACACGGGGGCCATATTTACACCAATAAACACACAACTTTACACGAGGGCAATATTTACACCAATAAACACACAACTTTACACGAGGGCAATATTTACACCAATAGAACTCTACATAAGGGCAAGATTTACAGCACCATATGCACAGCTCTACATAAGGACAACATTTACACTGCTAAACACACAACTCTACATAAGGACAATATTTACACTGCTAAACACACAACTCTAAACGAGGGCCATATTTACACCAATAAACACACAACTTTACATGAGGGCAACATGTACATTAATAAACACACAACTCTTCATAAGGGCAACATTTACATCAGTAGTAGAAGCACAACTCTACATAATGGCAAAGAAGAGACTAAGCAAGATATTGTATCTAATTTTATAAGAAAACGTCGTTGGAACTACATCGGCCATGTACTCACAATGGACAAGACAAGACTTCCCTACCAAGCCCTCTTATGGTCACCAGTAGGGAAAAGAAAACGGGGAAGACCAAGAGAGACCCTGCGTAGGACCATCAGCAGAGAAGGTTCATTCAACGGCCAAGTAAACATCCAAGATCTACAACAGGTCGCAGCGAACCGCCGGACATGGAGAGCCATGACTTCTGCCCTATGTGCTGCCTTAGGCTCAAGAGGAAAGACGAACTAAGAAGCACAACTCTACATAATGGCAAAATTTACACCAATAGACACATACATCTACACAAGGGCATTATTTACAGCAATAAACATATTCAGCCACAATGACTCCAATAAACACACATCTCTACATAAGGGCAACATTCACACCAATAAACACACGACTCTACACAATGCACCATTTACACCAATAAACACAATCGCAACACTTACCTGGAATAAGATCAAGCTGCACGATTGACAACACGGCAACGAGGACTAGCACTGGACACCTCATACTGGAAATCTTCGTTGGGAGATAATCTTGACAGTTGTTACTCGGCGGTCTACTCTTTGATGCCGATCGCCGGCACGTCTCTCCTGATTGAACCACAGAATTAGACGAGTAAATGCACAGCCGCTGACACACCCGGAGAGGGATACAGAAAATATGAGATCTAAGTGCATGAAGACGTTACAACGTCATGAGACTATCTCCTAAACACGGAAGATGCAGTGCAGGGTGTATTTTTAATGACTGTGCGGTGTTTGAAAATATTGCCGGTCCAAGTTTTGTATTTACCTATAATGTCGCATGAACTTTACAGAGGGTGAATACAAAACTTGGACCGGCAATATTTTCAAACACTGCACAGTAATTAAAAATACACCCTATATTTGGGGCTGGATTGGGAAGCTAGTAACTGTGGCTAACTTTCATAGAGTATTTGTTTCGTCTCTTCATCCCTACCTTTCCTGGTTATACTTTTATAATGTTCCATACATCCAGGCTCTAAACCTGTATAGATATGAACGACACAACACGAAAATAATGTACTTCGAACTTCAAATTTATGTGAAAACTTTAAGAGACGAGAAAAGTGCTGCACTAGAATGGGGAGATTCTGTGTCATTGAAGAGTTAATATACTTTTACTGGTTCAGACTAACTCCCACAGAAAGTTAGAGTTAATATACTGTTACAGACTAACGCCCATTGTTAACGTTAATAAACTTTTACTGGTACAAACTACCAGAGAAATACATAATACATGTATTGTTACACATTAACTCTCGAAGAATGTTAAAGTTACTATACTTTTACAGAATATCTTCCATAGAATGCTAAAGTTAATATACTTTTACAGATTAACTCCCATGAAATGTTGAAGTTAATATACTTTTACTATTACAGGCAAGATGGAAGCAGAGGAAGAGGCCGACCACGTAAACGATGGACGGAGGGAATAACAGAGTCCATGGGAATATCAATACATGAAGCCCACAAGCGGGCACTCTCCCGCTGTTTATACTTCACCTCGACACTGCAAGGTACAAGAGGAACGTGATGATATGAGATGAGATGAGATGAGATGCGATGAGATGAAATGAGGCAAGCTCCCATATAAAGTTAGAATTAAAATTCTTAATTTTACTAACTCCCATAGAAAACTAGAATTAATATCTTTTACAGCCAACCTTCATTGTGGAGACGGCACCTGATTGATTGATTGATACACACTACAAAGAATATTAAAGTTAATTTACTTTTACTGGTACAGAGGTTCTCCCATGAAATGTTAAAGCTAATATACTTTTAACAGAATAACTTCCATGGAATGAGAAAGTTAATATAATTTTACTTGTAGAGGCTAACTCCCGAGGAATGTGAAAGTTAATATACTTTTACCGAATAACTCCTGTGGAATGTGAAAGTTAATATACTTTTACTGAATAACTCCCGAGGAATGTGAAAGTTAATATACTTTTACCGAATAACTCCCGAGGAATGTGAAAGTTAATATACTTTTACTTGTAGAGGCTAACTTCCGAGGAATGTGAAAGTTAATATACTTTTACCGAATAACTCCTGAGGAATGTGAAAGCTAATATACTTTTACCGAATAACTCCCGTGGAATGTGAAAGTTAATATACTTTTACCGAATAACTCCCGTTTAATGTGAAAGTTAATATACTTTTACCGAATAACTCCCGTGGAATGTGAAAGCTAATATACTTTTACCGAATAACTCCCGAGGAATGTGAAAGCTAGTATACTTTTACCGAATAACTCACGAAGAATGTGAAAGTTAATAATATACTTTTACCGAATAACTCCCGTGGAATGTGAAAGTTAATATACTTTTACTGAATAACTCCCGTGGAATGTGAAAGTTAATATACTTTTACTGAATAACTCCTGAGGAATGTGAAAGCTAATATACTTTTACCGAATAACTCCCGAAGAATGTGAAAGTTAATATACTTTTCCCGAGAAGGTTAACCCGGTCAACAAATGCCCGCAGAAGTCGGATGTGTCGGCCTAACGGCGCACAACGCAATCACGTCCGAAAAAAACTCCGGATGAACGCAGAAGAAGATATACTTTTACCGAATAACTCCCGTGGAATGTGAAAGTTAATATACTTTTACTGAATAACTCTCAAGGAATGTGAAAGCTAATATACCTTTACTAGTATACGCTAACTCCCATGGAGGGCTGGGTAAAAGACACAGCACACACTAGAAAACTAACACAAAACTTCCATTTCGGCACACGGAGTACCACAGCTGCTGTTTGTCCAATGGGCATTAACCGGGTAAAAAAAAAAAAGGGAGGTGAGGGGGGGGGGGGAGGAGGGCGTGAACGCCAGTTGAAACCAGCAGTCAACCGTTAGTTTACTGGTTAAGGAGTTTATTTCACCGCAGATTAAGGTCCAATGTCTTACCCAGGACACGAACCCGGATCCTTTGATGTAGATGCAGACATAATCTGGGATACCCGTGACCAAGTGGGTAGGCCGGTTGCTTGGTGTTCGAAACGTGGCGGGGTCTTACCGGATTCGGTCAATCGGAGCGTGACTGCAAATTCTCCGCAGACCCACGGGTGTCGTCGGCTGAGCTACGGAGTTCGTGCACTGAGCGACGCTATCGGAGGGATGTTAGCTGCTGTCGAGAGAGACCGAGCGTATGAGACAAAACCCGGTGCGACGAAGGTACCCGAAGCCTTCGGACACACTGGCCAGCACACGTAGCTACACAAGGCAACAGAGAAACTAAAAGCTGTAAGCACACCGGGAAACAACCGTCCCTGCCAGCTAACGCAGTCGGTCGTGTAGACAGGCTACTTGTGACTCCTCGACTAAGCTGTCCCAGAAAGGTGTAGGCCGCGAGTCTGGCGGTATTCAATTTCTATAAGTGAGTAGAAACAGCAGATGGCTTGCTCGCACCCGTCGCAGATTTGAGCGGGGCATATTGGTCTCCGATAGGCACAAAATTGAACGTTTCCTGTATTTGGAGTTCGATAAATTGAATCCCCGGTTCCCTAGCAGGGGGAGGTAACAAGAATAAATATTGCTGGAACAAATCTGGGATCAGGAAGAGGGGAGGGGTATAATACACATTTAAGACCGGCGGAAGGGGGGGGGGAGCTGAAAAAAGAGAGGGGGGGGGGGGTATTCATGTGAAGATTAGCTGAGGAAATTCAGACATTCATTTGAAATTTCATCTCTGGCGGATTTGAACAGGATAATGAAAGACACGAAGGAGTTATTTCCCTTAGATGTGGCTGTGGGGAAAGTGTGCGTGTCAAGGCCTTCTTTGTACTTTTCTGTCCTGCTCTCTTGATTACAACCGAATCTGTTGCAGACAGTTGAAACTTTAACACATTCTGTTGCAGGTTGTTGTAAATTTGGCTTCTCTTGCAGGTAGTTGTAATTTTGACGCAATCCTTTGCAGGTAGTTTTGTAACTTTGACCCATTCTGTTGCAGGTAGTTGTAATTTTGACCCATTATGTTGCAGGTAGTTGTAACTTTGACACATTCTGTTGCAGGCAGCTGTAACTTTGGTGCATTATATTGCAGGTAGTTGTAATTTTGACGCATTCTGTTGCAGGCAGTTGTAACTCTGGCGCATTCTATTGCAAGTAGTTGTAATTATGACGCATTCTGTTGCAGGTAGTTGTAATTTACACAAAATAGTCGCTTGTTAAAATTTGCAGAAGCCATAATGATTAATATACATAGGCCAGTTTTGTGCAAACAGAAAGACACGACATTCAGTTTAAAATTACCGTGGTAGACAATTGACATTATTGTGCGAACATGTGTATATTTCAACTAGAATAATTTATCTAGTTACTCTACTTTATGTTGCGTGAATTCTCCAGAATGTACCTGACGAGATCTGCCAGACAATAAATAGTGAAATCTATTGTTTGTGTCTTCGTTATTCAAGTTGTAAGTTTGACACCTTCTATTGCAGGCAGTTGTAACTTTGGCGCATTATGGTGCAGGTAGTTGTAACTTTGGCGCATTCTGTTGCAGGTATATTTAACTTTGATGCATTCTGTTACAGACAGTTGTAATTTAAACTAATCCTGTTGCAGGTAATTGTAACTTTGACTCATTCTGTTACAGGTAGTTGTAACTTTGTCTCATTCTGTTGCAAGTAGCTGTAAATGTAACTCTACGCATCTCAACAATTTAAGGAAGATATGACACCGTGGTAAGGCTAGAATCGCTATAATCAAAGACTCTTTTACAAGAATAAAAGAATAATGTCATTGACAAAAATATCATAATATCAACAAAATGTCATTACAAAAATGTCATACGTCAATAAAATGACATTAACAAATTCCGAGAAGAGTGTTGAGAATATCGCGGACAGAGAAGAATGTTCAGAATACCGTGGACAGAGAAGAATGTTGAGAATATCATGGACAGAGAAGAATGGTGAGAATATCGTGGACAGAGAAGAATGTTGAGAATATCATGGACAGAGAAGAATGTTGAGAATATCATGGACAGAGAAGAATGTTGAGAATATCGTGGACACAGAAGAATGTTCAGAATACCGCGAAAAGAGAAGAATGTTCAGAATACCGCGAAAAGAGAAGAATGTTCAGAATACCGTGAACAGAGAAGAATGTTGAGAATATCGTGGACAGAGAAGAATGTTGAGAATATCGTGGACAGAGAAGAATGTTGAGAACATCATGGACAGAGAAGAATGTTGAGAATATCATGGACAGAGAAGAATGTTGAGAATATCGTGGACACAGAAGAATGTTGAGAATATCGTGGACAGAGAAGAATGTTGAGAACATTGTGGACAGAGAAGAATGTTGAGAATATCATGGTCAGAGAAGAATGTTGAGAATACCGTGGACGGAGAAGAATGTTGAGAATATCGTGGACAGAGAAGAATGTTGAGAATATCGTGGACAGAGAAGAATGTTGAGAATATCGTGGACAGAGAAGAATGTTCAGAATACCGCGAAAAGAGAAGAATGTTCAGAATACCGTGAACAGAGAAGAATGTTGAGAATATCGTGGACAGAGAAGAATGTTGAGAATATCGTGGACAGAGAAGAATGTTGAGAACATCATGGACAGAGAAGAATGTTGAGAATATCATGGACAGAGAAGAATGTTGAGAATATCGTGGACACAGAAGAATGTTGAGAATATCGTGGACAGAGAAGAATGTTGAGAACATTGTGGACAGAGAAGAATGTTGAGAATATCATGGTCAGAGAAGAATGTTGAGAATACCGTGGACGGAGAAGAATGTTGAGAATATCGTGGACAGAGAAGAATGTTGAGAATATCGTGGACAGAGAAGAATGTTGAGAATATCGTGGACAGAGAAGAATGTTCAGAATACCGCGAAAAGAGAAGAATGTTCAGAATACCGCGAAAAGAGAAGAATGTTCAGAATACCGTGAATAGAGAAGAATGTTGAGAATATCGTGGACAGAGAAGAATGTTGAGAATATCGTGGACAGAGAAGAATGTTGAGAATATCATGGACAGAGAAGAATGTTGAGAATATCATGGACAGAGAAGAATGTTTAGAATATCGTGGACACAGAAGAATGTTGAGAATATCATGGACAGAGAAGAATGTTGAGAATACCGTGGACAGAGAAGAATGTTGAGAATATCGTGGACACAGAAGAATGTTGAGAATATCGTGGACAGAGAAGAATGTTGAGAATACCGCGAAAAGAGAAGAATGTTCAGAATACCGCGAAAAGAGAAGAATGTTGAGAATATTTTGGTCAGAGAAGAATGTTGAGAATATCGTGGACAGAGAAGAATGTTCAGAATATCGTGGACAGAGAAGAATGTTGAAAATACCGCGAAAAGAGAAGAATGTTCAGAATACCGCGAAAAGAGAAGAATGTTGAGAATATTGTGGACAGAGAAGAATGTTGAGAATATCGTGGACAGAGAAGAATGTTGAGAATACCGCGAAAAGAGAAGAATGTTCAGAAAACCGCGAAAAGAGAAGAATGTTCAGAATACCACGAAAAGAGAAGAATGTTGAGAATATCGTGGACAGAGAAGAATGTTGAGAATATCGTGGACAGAGAAGAATGTTGAGAATATCGTGGACAAAGAAGAGTGTTGAGAATATCACGGACAGAGAAGAATGTTGAGAATATCGTGGACAGAAAAGAATGTTGAGAATATCGTGGACAGAGAAGGTTGAGAATATCACGGACAGAGAAGAATGTTGAGAATATCGTGGACAGAGAAGAATGTTGAGAATATCGTGGACAGAGAAGAATGTTGAGAATATCGTGGACAGAGAAGGTTGAGAATATCGTGGACACAGAAGAATGTGGAGAATATCATGGACAGAGAAGAATGTTGAGAATATCGTGGACAGAGAAGAATGTTGAGAATATCGTGGACAGAGAAGGTTGAGAATATCGTGGACAGAGAAGAATGTTGAGAATATCGTGGACAGAGAAGAATGTTGAAAATATCATGGACAGAGAAGGTTGAGAATATCGTGGACAGAGAAGAATGTTGAGAATATCGTGGACAGAGAAGAATGTTGAGAATATCGTGGACAGAGAAGAATGTTGAGAATGCCGTGGACAGAGAAGAATGTTGAGAATATCATGGACAGAGAAAAATGTTGAGAATATCATGGACAGAGAAGAATGTTGAGAATATCGTGGACAGAGAAGAATGTTGAGAATATCGTGGACAGAGAAGGTTGAGAATACCGTGGACAGAGAAGAATGTGGAGAATATCATGGACAGAGAAGGTTGAGAATATCACGGACAGAGAAGAATGTTGAGAATATCATGGACAGAGAAGGTTGAGAATATCACGGACAGAGAAGAATGTTGAGAATATCGTGGACAGAGAAGAATGTTGAGAATATCATGGACAGGGAAGAATGTTGAGAATATCATGGACAGGGAAGAATGTTGAGAATATCGTGGACAGAGAAGAATGTTGAGAATATCATGGACAGAGAAGGTTGAGAATATCACGGACAGAGAAGAATGTTGAGAATATCGTGGCCAGAGAAGGTTGAGACTATCACGGACAGAGAAGAATGTTGAGAATATCATGGACAGAAGAATGTTGAGAATATCGTGGACACAGAAGAATGTGGAGAATATCGTGGGCAGAAAATAATGTTGAGAATATCGTGGACACAGAATAATGTTGAGAATATCGTGGGCAGAAAATAATGTTGAGAATATCGTGGACAGAGAAGAATGTTGAGAATATCGTGGACAGAGAAGGTTGAGAATATCACGGACAGAGAAGAATGTTGAGAATATCGTGGACAGAGAAGGTTGAGAATATCACGGACAGAGAAGAATGTTGAGAATACCGTGGACAGAGAAGAATGTGGAGAATATCGTGGACACAGAAGAATGTGGAGAATATAGTGGGCAGAAAATAATGTTGAGAATATCGTGGACAGAGAAGAATGTTGAGAATATCATGGACAGAGAAGAATGTTGAGAATAGCATGGACAGAGACGAATGTTGAGAATATCGTGGACACAGAAGAATGTTGAGAATATCGTGGACAGAGAAGAATGTGGAGAATATCATGGACAGAAAATAATGTTGAGAATATCGTGGAGACAGAAGAATGTTGAGAATATCATGGACAGAGAAGAATGTTGAGAATATCATGGACAGAGAAGAATGTTGAGAATATCACGGACAGAGAAGAATGTTGAGAATACCGTGGACAGAGAAGAATGTTGAGAATATCATGGACAGAGAAGAATGTTGAGAATATCACGGACAGAGAAGAATGTTGAGAATATCATGGACAGAGAAGAATGTTGAGAATATCATGGACAGAGAAGAATGTTGAGAATACCGTGGACAGAGAAGAATGTTGAGAATATCGTGGACAGAGAAGAATGTTGAGAATATCATGGACAGAGAAGAATGTTGAGAATATCGTGGACAGAGAAGAATGTTGAGAATATAGTGGACAGAGAAGAATGTTGAGAATATCATGGACAGAGAAGGTTGAGAATATCGTGGACAGAGAAGAATGTTGAGAATATCGTGGACACAGAAGAATGTGGAGAATATCATGGACAGAGAAGAATGTTGAGAATATCGTGGACAGAGAAGAAAGTTGAGAATATCGTGGACAGAGAAGGTTGAGAATATCGTGGACAGAGAAGAATGTTGAGAATGTCGTGGACACAGAAGAATGTTGAGAATATCGTGGACAGAGAAGAATGTTGAGAATACCGCGAAAAGAGAAGAATGTTCAGAATACCGCGAAAAGAGAAGAATGTTGAGAATATTGTGGACAGAGAAGAATGTTGAGAATATCGTGGACAGAGAAGAATGTTGAGAATACCGCGAAAAGAGAAGAATGTTCAGAATACCGCGAAAAGAGAAGAATGTCGAGAATACCGCGAAAAGAGAAGAATGTTGAGAATATCGTGGACAGAGAAGAATGTTGAGAATATCGTGGACAGAGAAGAATGTTGAGAATATCGTGGACAGAGAAGAGTGTTGAGAATATCACGGACAGAGAAGAATGTTGAGAATATCGTGGACAGAAAAGAATGTTGAGAATATCGTGGACAGAGAAGGTTGAGAATATCACGGACAGAGAAGAATGTTGAGAATATCGTGGACAGAGAAGAATGTTGAGAATATCGTGGACAGAGAAGAATGTTGAGAATATCGTGGACAGAGAAGGTTGAGAATATCGTGGACACAGAAGAATGTGGAGAATATCATGGACAGAGAAGAATGTTGAGAATATCGTGGACAGAGAAGAATGTTGAGAATATCGTGGACAGAGAAGGTTGAGAATATCGTGGACAGAGAAGAATGTTGAGAATATCGTGGACAGAGAAGAATGTTGAAAATATCATGGACAGAGAAGGTTGAGAATATCGTGGACAGAGAAGAATGTTGAGAATATCGTGGACAGAGAAGAATGTTGAGAATGCCGTGGACAGAGAAGAATGTTGAGAATATCATGGACAGAGAAGAATGTTGAGAATATCATAGACAGAGAAGAATGTTGAGAATATCGTGGACAGAGAAGAATGTTGAGAATATCGTGGACAGAGAAGGTTGAGAATACCGTGGACAGAGAAGAATGTGAAGAATATCATGGACAGAGAAGGTTGAGAATATCACGGACAGAGAAGAATGTTGAGAATATCGTGGACAGAGAAGGTTGAGAATATCACGGACAGAGAAGAATGTTGAGAATATCGTGGACAGAGAAGAATGTTGAGAATATCATGGACAGGGAAGAATGTTGAGAATATCATGGACAGGGAAGAATGTTGAGAATATCGTGGACAGACAAGAATGTTGAGAATATCATGGACAGAGAAGGTTGAGAATATCACGGACAGAGAAGAATGTTGAGAATATCGTGGCCAGAGAAGGTTGAGACTATCACGGACAGAGAAGAATGTTGAGAATATCATGGACAGAGAAGAATGTTGAGAATATCGTGGACACAGAAGTATGTGGAGAATATCGTGGGCAGAAAATAATGTTGAGAATATCGTGGACAGAGAAGAATGTTGAGAATATCGTGGACAAAGAAGGTTGAGAATATCACGGACAGAGAAGAATGTTGAGAATATCGTGGACAGAGAAGGTTGAGAATATCACGGACAGAGAAGAATGTGGAGAATATAATGGACAGAGAAGAATGTTGAGAACATCGTGGACACAGAAGAATGTGGAGAATATAGTGGGCAGAAAATAATGTTGAGAATATCGTGGACAGAAGAATGTTGAGAATATCATGGACAGAGAAGAATGTTGAGAATAGCATGGACAGAGACGAATGTTGAGAATATCGTGGACACAGAAGAATGTTGAGAATATCGTGGACAGAGAAGAATGTGGAGAATATCATGGACAGAAAATAATGTTGAGAATATCGTGGACACAGAAGAATGTTGAGAATATCATGGACAGAGAAGAATGTTGAGAACATCATGGACAGAGAAGAATGTTGAGAATATCACGGACAGAGAAGAATGTTGAGAATACCGTGGACAGAGAAGAATGTTGAGAATATCATGGACAGAGAAGAATGTTGAGAATATCACGGACAGAGAAGAATGTTGAGAATATCATGGACAGAGAAGAATGTTGAGAATATCATGGACAGAGAAGAATGTTGAGAATACCGTGGACAGAGAAGAATGTTGAGAATATCGTGGACAGAGAAGAATGTTGAGAATATCATGGACAGAGAAGAATGTTGAGAATATCGTGGACAGAGAAGAATGTTGAGAATATCGTGGACGGAGAAGAATGTTGAGAATATAGTGGACAGAGAAGAATGTTGAGAATATCATGGACAGAGAAGGTTGAGAATATCGTGGACAGAGAAGAATGTTGAGAATATCGTGGACACAGAAGAATGTTGAGAATATCGTGGACAGAGAAGAATGTTGAGAATACCGCGAAAAGAGAAGAATGTTCAGAATACCGCGAAAAGAGAAGAATGTTGAGAATATTTTGGTCAGAGAAGAATGTTGAGAATATCGTGGACAGAGAAGAATGTTCAGAATATCGTGGACAGAGAAGAATGTTGAGAATACCGCGAAAAGAGAAGAATGTTCAGAATACCGCGAGAAGAGAAGAATGTTGAGAATATTGTGGACAGAGAAGAATGTTGAGAATATCGTGGACAGAGAAGAATGTTGAGAATACCGCGAAAAGAGAAGAATGTTCAGAAAACCGCGAAAAGAGAAGAATGTTCAGAATACCGCGAAAAGAGAAGAATGTTGAGAATACCGCGAAAAGAGAAGAATGTTGAGAATATCGTGGACAGAGAAGAATGTTGAGAATATCGTGGACAGAGAAGAATGTTGAGAATATCGTGGACAGAGAAGAGTGTTGAGAATATCACGGACAGAGAAGAATGTTGAGAATATCGTGGACAGAAAAGAATGTTGAGAATATCGTGGACAGAGAAGGTTGAGAATATCACGGACAGAGAAGAATGTTGAGAATATCGTGGACAGAGAAGAATGTTGAGAATATCGTGGACAGAGAAGAATGTTGAGAATATCGTGGACAGAGAAGGTTGAGAATATCGTGGACACAGAAGAATGTGGAGAATATCATGGACAGAGAAGAATGTTGAGAATATCGTGGACAGAGAAGAATGTTGAGAATGTCGTGGACAGAGAAGGTTGAGAATATCGTGGACAGAGAAGAATGTTGAGAATATCGTGGACAGAGAAGAATGTTGAAAATATCATGGACAGAGAAGGTTGAGAATATCGTGGACAGAGAAGAATGTTGAGAATATCGTGGACAGAGAAGAATGTTGAGAATATCGTGGACAGAGAAGAATGTTGAGAATGCCGTGGACAGAGAAGAATGTTGAGAATATCATGGACAGAGAAGAATGTTGAGAATATCATGGACAGAGAAGAATGTTGAGAATATCGTGGACAGAGAAGAATGTTGAGAATATCGTGGACAGAGAAGGTTGAGAATACCGTGGACAGAGAAGAATGTGGAGAATATCATGGACAGAGAAGGTTGAGAATATCACGGACAGAGAAGAATGTTGAGAATATCGTGGACAGAGAAGGTTGAGAATATCACGGACAGAGAAGAATGTTGAGAATATCGTAGACAGAGAAGAATGTTGAGAATATCATGGACAGGGAAGAATGTTGAGAATATCATGGACAGGGAAGAATGTTGAGAATATCGTGGACAGGGAAGAATGTTGAGAATATCATGGACAGAGAAGGTTGAGAATATCACGGACAGAGAAGAATGTTGAGAATATCGTGGCCAGAGAAGGTTGAGACTATCACGGACAGAGAAGAATGTTGAGAATATCATGGACAGAGAAAAATGTTGAGAATATCGTGGACACAGAAGAATATGGAGAATATCGTGGGCAGAAAATAATGTTGAGAATATCGTGGACACAGAATAATGTTGAGAATATCGTGGGCAGAAAATAATGTTGAGAATATCGTGGACAGAGAAGAATGTTGAGAATATCGTGGACAGAGAAGGTTGAGAATATCACGGACAGAGAAGAATGTTGAGAATATCGTGGACAGAGAAGGTTGAGAATATCACGGACAGAGAAGAATGTTGAGAATACCGTGGACAGAGAAGAATGTGGAGAATATAATGGACAGAGAAGAATGTTGAGAATATCGTGGACACAGAAGAATGTGGAGAATATAGTGGGCAGAAAATAATGTTGAGAATATCGTGGACAGAGAAGAATGTTGAG
>OY992881.1:128075361-128342861 GCA_963921405.1 Cepaea hortensis | reverse complement strand
CAAAAAATAGTCCAAAACATGTAGTCCCGATGACGAGAAATTGAGAATCTAATCGAAGAAGTTCCTCCCATGAGGAGGGTGGGAGGATGTGTAAGAGGAGGTAACATTTGGAGGAGGTGTTGGTGTGTTTTGTGTGATTAATAAAACCGCCCATTGATTTCTCACAGAAGCAGAAGTTTGCCGGTCCAGACAGCCCTCGTCATGACGACGAATGTCGAGGACGTTGTCGAGTGACGAAATGAGTCCGTGGCGATGCCATCTGTCGGAGCTTGTGTTCGGATTTTGTTTTTACTTCTTCTATCGCGGCTTTAAGAGCTTAGGGCAGCTTTAAGAGATATTTGTTGCGATAAACTTGAGACGCAATGTTGGATGTCTAATTCATTAGGCTTGTAAATCAAGGAACTGCACAACTACACACGCAAAACATTTCTCTACGCTGATTTTACGCTATCTAGGGTTAGCATTAACATGTAAGAAACAGAAAATTTATGAACACATTCGATAAGAAAACATTACAAAAATGCATCCACGAAGTAATGGACACACAAAATCAAAATATCTTTAACGGATAACTCGTTACAAACCTCTTGGAGGGATCAAATAAATCATGGAACGGATGATATCTTGTAGAAATTAAGACAAGAGTCATTTTGAAAACGTAGCCTTTTGCAAAATGAAAACATGCTCACTAACACAATGTTATCAACTGAAGTGAGAAAACAAGCATTAACATGATACGTAGAACCTATTCTGTTTAATGGATGTAAAACAGTGACAATGGGCAGACAAGTGTAGACTCGTCTAATGACAGAAGTGCTGTGGTTTTCATGAAATATGCAACGAATACCATGGACAGAAAGCAGATGAGGCAGTAATTCAAGAACCAGATAACAACAGTAATAGATTAGAGAAATTAGTCGAAGTCAGTCCAGATTTAATAACCAATCAATACCCCCTATGGGCAACAATCGCCTTCAAATTAAAATCATGTGGGGGGTAAAACCGTGGGCAGCCACTACTACACACACCCAAACATACATGTACACCCACATAAACACACATACTCACACATAAACACACATATTCACATACTCACACATAAACACACATACACAGACAAGTACACACACAAGCACACACACATATACACACAAACATACACATACACACACATACACACAAACACACATACACACTCAGACACATTCATACACAAATTCACACACATACACACTTGCACACACATACACACATATACACATACACCCAAATACACACAGTCACATCTACACACATATAAACACACACATAGGCACTCATAGACACATACACAGACACACACCCATCTATCCACATACATACACAGAGTGAGAGAGAGAGAGAGAGAGAGAGGGGGGAGATAGAGTGGGAGAGGGAGCAGGAGAGAAAGAACAGGAGACAGAGCGGGATAGACTACTAAGAGAGAGCGGGAGAGAGTGCGTGAGAGATAGAGAGCGGGAGAGAAAGCTGGAGAGGAAGAGGAGAGAAACTGAGGGGAGAGAAAGTGGGAGATAGAGAGGGGTGGGCGGGAGAGGGATAGAGAGGGAGTGGGAGAGAGCTAAAGAGCGAGCGGGACTGGGAGAGCGGTTGATACAGAGCGAGAGAGAGAGAGCTGGAGAAAGAGAAAGAAAGAGAGAGAGAGAGAGAGCGGGAGAGAGAGAAAGAGAAAATTATAGAGATAGATTGGGAGAGAGAACGGGAGAGACTGTGGAAGAGAACGGGAGAGACGGTGGGAAAGAGAGCGGGAGAGGGAGAGATCGGGAGAAAGAGCGGAATAAGCTACGAAGAGAGAGCGAGAGAGTGGGAGAGAGTGCGGGAAAGAGAGTGGGAGAGAGTGAATTGAGAGAGATAACATTCTCTCTCTCTCACGCACGCACGCACGCACGCACGCACGCACGCACGCACACACACACACACGATATATCGCATGTCTATCAGAAACCAGAGAATGCCTGGAACATTCCAAGCCAGGGGATTGCTGTAACAGGTGGCATTGCTGTTTTCTTGCCATGATACTGACAGGATGGTGCCGCCCTGGTCAACGTGAGTGCCGCGGGCGGTTAACTACTCGGGTCTTGGAGGATGGTAGGAAACCCTTTTGTTTTCCCTTTTAAAATGAAGAATTAAAATATTCGTTTGTGTAATGTTTAGAGAAGTGATGTCGGTACATTCGGCTGAATGATGTTCAATTAAGACAGAAAACTGAGGTATCTGGGCAATCGATACGCACACACATTTCAAAGGTACAACACATGTCTTTATCAAAGAAATAAACCCACCAAAATAACAGTAGTAGCAGCATCACAGGGAACACCATTTCCACAACATAGAAGGTGTATTTGGAAGCGGTTCTAAAATGTTGTCATAGCTCAAGGATGAGTTCAGGAGTGACTCTCAGATGTGGCCGGATACTCCCACGGCTTGTGCGTTCACCACCTCTGACAGTTTAGTTTTAGTTTAGTTCAACGGATCAGAATCACGGCACACGGGTGTAACCCGTAAGTGCTCCATTCTACTCCTAACTCAACCCTGAGTTTGTAGAATCTCAGCTCAGTGCACGAATTCCGTAGCACCGGCGAGGATCCTGAAATACTTTGGGTATATTTTTAACTCGAAATTTTGCCCGGGCAGCGCCGTTAGGCTACTCTTTTTCGATTTTCAACTGCCAAGAGATTTTTTACGTGCTCAACAATACACACGGGCGTCCGATCTCACTACCCAGAGACCAGGGGACATTTTGTTGCTATAAGTCCACATGAAAAAATCCCGGGGCTTGAACCCGGGACCTTCAGCAGTCGAGGCGGACACGATACCTCGAGACCACTCAGCCCCCCGCCCTCCCCCAGCAAAAGTCCAGCTCCTGGAGTTCACGTGGCGGAAACTGTCGCCACGGAGACTCCCAAGTGTTACGATTCTTTGGCTCCAAAAAAGACCATTTCACGGGGATCTCTGTGGCAAAATAATCGAGCCTTTGCCTAATGCTTCGAAGGTTGTGGGTTCGATTCCGGGTTTTTACATTCATTTCACGAGTGCAGTTTTCTCGGAAACTCTCGAGGGTCGTCGCTGGAGCTACGGAGTTCGTGCGCTGTGCAAGGCTTTCGGCAGACTGTCCTGTGGAAAGAGACCGAGCTATATGGGATAAAACCCGGGGCAACGAAGTCGATCCTAGCGCCTTTAAGCCTTTCTTGAAAATAGACTGTTTATTTTAACAAATAGAAAACATCTCAAAAGAAGTCATTGTAACAGTGACTGCTGTGAGTTGAGTTGAGTTGAGTTGAGTCAAGAACCGACATCACTGCACTCAGGACATTCCCATACATGCTCCGTCCCCTCGTTCAACAGCCAGCGAAGAGTCATACTACTAATCGTTCCCATCGCTATCTGACTGAAAGTTCTCCTGGCCTTCCCTCTCAGTTTTGATATTCTTCCAGAATCCGTGCCGATCCCCCGCAATCTCATTCTTTCCACATATGGGTTCTCAATCTGTTCCTCCGCCTTCCCCACCTTTGGCTGTTGTGATAACTGGGTTAGTTTGACAAATAAGATGTTCTATTCCCCAGGTCTTTCCACGGTCAAGCAGAGATGACTTAAGTGTGTCAATTCAAGTGGTGTCTATACTGACAAGGAATAAATAATACAGAACACGTCAGTTCCTGATGACAGTTGCTTCATAGTCAGGGCAAGGACTACGACCTGCCTCTTGATGATGATGACGATGCTAACAGACAGCCACAGACTGACACGATCAGACAACGACAGAACTCATCAGTGTACCGACTAGCCTGAGTACAACTCTGTACCGACTAGCCTGAGTACAACTCTGTACCGACTAGCCTGAGTACAACTCTGTACCCGCCTTAAGCGCGTCGGGCAAATGGTGCCAGACCCATATTTGTACAGATCAATTAATGGGTCCCGTTGTTCCCCTACTAATCTGAAGACGATAATAACGATGACAACGATGATAATGAGGACGACGATGATAATAATAATGATGACGAATATGATAATAATGATGATGACGATGATGATAATAATGATGGCGACGATGATGATAATAATGATGACGAATATGATAATAATGATGGCGAATATGATAATAATGATGACGACGATGATGATAATAATGATGACGAATATGATAATAATGATGGCGAATATGATAATAATGATGGCGAATATGATAATAATGATGATGACGATGATGATAATAATGATGGCGACGATGATGATAATAATGATGACGAATATGATAATAATGATGGCGAATATGATAATAATGATGACGAATATGATAATAATGATGGCGAATATGATAATAATGATGGCGAATATGATAATAATGATGATGGCGACGATTATAATAATGATGGCGACGATGACGATAATGATGACGACGATGATAATAATGATGGCGAATATGATGACAATGATGACGATTATGATAATAATGATGGCAAATATGATAATAATGATGGCGAATATGATAATAATGATGGCGAATATGATAATAATGATGATGACGACGATTATAATAATGATGGCGACGATGACGATAATGATGACGACGATGATAATAATGATGGCGAATATGATGACAATGATGACGATTATGATAATAATGATGGCGAATATGATAATAATGATGGCGAATATGATAATAATGATGGCGACGATGACGATAATGATGACGACGATGATAATAATGATGGTGAATATGATGATAATGGTGACGATTATGATAATAATGATGGCGAATATTATAATAATAACGATGACGATGATAATAATGATAACGACGATGATAATAAATATGACGACGACGATAATAATGATGGCAAATATGCAAATAATGATGAAGACGATGATGATAATAATTATGTCGACGATGATAATAATGATGACGATGATAATGATGGCGATAATAATCACAATGATGACGACGATAATAATAATGATGAGACGATGATATTGATGACGATGATGATAATGATGGCGACTTTAATCATAATGATGACGATGATAATGATTATTACGATGATGATATTTATGACGACGATAATAATAATAATGACGATGATGATAATGATGAACTATGATATTCCTATGAATAATGAATGATTTACCAAAATACGATAAGTAGATTGTGAGCTTTACTAGAACACAACAACACAGACACCAAATTAATAAAATAATCACTACATAGAAAATACAGAGGTTACCCAGCTCAATCCTGTCTTGGTTGAATGTGTCTAAAGCGCTGGCCGTTTGATGAGTGTGGAGACGGCCGGATGTGAGGATTGAAACGGGTCGATGGATAACAGGGATTGGCTAAGATGCCCGATGGGCGGGGGTGGGTGAGTGAAGGGAGAACACCCATGTGGGCGAATGGTGAAGGGCGAATTAGCAGTCAACCAAAGCCGGCTCTGTGGCGAATGTTTTAGTTCACCATTCCGCATACCAAGTTGGCGGACGTTTGGAATGCAGTACGCCCTATGTTGGTTAGCATAGGATAGCATGAGTAACGGTCGCTCAGAAAGTAATGACAACAACCGAACGCAAACTTGCCAAAAAATCACTAACGGCAAAAGCAATGCTAGGGATGATGGCAACGCTCTGTAAAAGATACGCTATCACGTTATTCTAGTGGGATATACAGCCGCGGAAAAGAGAGAGAGAGAGAGAGAGAGAGAGAGAGAGAGAGAGAGAGAGAGAGAGAGAGAGAGAGAGAGAGAGAGAGAGAGAGAGGAGGGGGAGTATGAAGTTAAATGAAACTATGTTGGACATTAAGGCCGTGAGTGGAGAGTGTCCCCAACTGGAAAATGAGGCGGTTTTCCGTCTTGCGATCACGTTCGTGAGATGCGCACGATTTGAGCGCCGTGACCTGTATTTCCGCCACGCCACAGTGGTCAGAACTGTTGAAGTGTATGGGCACCGGTTTCTGGGCACCACTGCTGATATCAGATAGGTGTTGCCTAAATCTGTCAGCAAGACGTAAGCCTATCTCACCGATATACCTCATGTCGTAACGAGTGCAGACGATCGCATAGATAACGTTGCGACTCGTGCATGAGAAACCCTCACGAATGTGGAAAGTGGTCTTGTGGAATGCCAGACTCTGGGTTTGAAGTACATATGGGCAGGTATTACAACGTGATCGAAGACAAGCCATCGTACCAAGAAGAGACTATGAGGGTGGGGTAGACTACTATGGACCAGCACATCCCTGAGGTTACGATTCCGCCTGTAAGCCACCAGAGGGGCCTCTGAAAAGACATCGCGAGTGATCGGGTCTGCCTGGAGAATAGATAGATGGCTAAAGAGGATATTCTTGGCAGCAATATTGTGGGGATGGTAGGTTAATGAAAGGATCGACCTGTTGTTTCGTGGTTTAGGCCTGGAGGAGAGAGCCTCGGTACGACTAATAGATTGACAGCGGTAAAGGGCTGTAGACAAAACTTTATCAGGATAGCCACGAAGGCGGAAGAAATCCAACATTTCGTAATGAAGGACCGCCAATTTTAAAGATGGAGGTTCGGAATGTTCTTAACCATATGAAAACTAGCAAGACTTCCCGGTTCAGATAACATCACAACAGAAATGACTAACTCTTTAGAAGAATACGGAATAGATCAAGTCACCAGACTGCTGAACATAATACATGATACCGGAGATATACCTTCTGAATTATGTAATTCTGTATTTATTGCAATCCCAAAGAAATCAGGAGCCTTGGAATGTGATCAACATCGACCACTTGTCAATTAGTATAATGAGTCACTCCAAGAAGATTTTGCTAAGAATTATCAATTATCATGCAAAAAGTTAGGAAGAAAATACAACCTGAAATAGGTGAGGAACAATGTGAGTTTGTAGAAGGCAAGGGTACAGTAAATGCTGTGTACATACTGAGAACAGTAATTGAACGTTCTATAGAAGTAAACAAAGATATACATCTTTGCTTCATTGACTAAACAAAGGCTTTCGATAGAGTAAGACATGTTTACATGGTAGAGATGCTTGCACATCTACAAACTGATGGGAAAGACATTAGACTTGAAAAAAAAAATGTTGGAAACAACAAGCTGCCATAAGGATTGCTAATGAAGTGGGTCAATATCAGCCTATTTAGAGAGGTGTTAGGCAGGGATGTGTAATGTCTCCAGATCTTTTTTTTTTCTATACAATGAAAATATTTTCAGAAATGTAGAAGATATAAATGGAATCAGCATAGGGGGACGAAACATTAATAACATTAGATATGCAGATGATACAGTATTGATTGCAGACAATGAGCAGGATCTGCAACAGTTAATATAATACATGCGGTTGTTGCTCACAGTGAACAACTAGGGTTAGAATTAAATTGTAAGAAGACACAGATTATAGTCGTCACTAGGAAGAACGAAATACCACAATGTAATATACAAGTAAATGGGAATATTCTTCAACAAGTTAATCGGTACAATTATCTCGGAACAGTAATAACATCTGATGGGAGACGCATTGAAGAGATTAGAACAAGAATCGCCATGGCGATAGTAACCTTTAGCAAGATTAAAAACATACTGACCAATAAAAAGATGTCAATTGAAACGAGAAAATGAGTGTTGAGGTGCTGCATAGAATCTGTACTTTTATATGGATGTGAAGCTTTAACAATGAGCAGACAAATTGAAAAACATCTGATGGCTGTAGAAATGTGGTTTCTGAGGAAAATGCAATAAATACCATGGACAGACGGAAGAACAATGACCAAGTACTACAAGAAACAACGGGAAATCGTAAATTGATTAGAGAAATTAGATGTAGATAGTCAAAATGTTTTGGACATGGTATGAGAAGAAATAAATAGTAGAATTTTGTGACAACTGGCAAGATCGAGGGAAAGAGAACAAGGGAAGACAGGATGATGATAATAATGATTACGATGATGATAATGATTACGATGATGATAATAATGATTACGATGATAATGATGATGACTAATATGATAAAGATAATGACGATAATAATAAAAATGACGATGATGATAATGATGACGATGACGACAAAAGTGATGACAACACTCAAACATACACCACGACACTTGCCTATCTAAGGAAATCCCCAAGTGCTACTCAACGAAAGCTGGCCATCGATTCCACAGACGACACACTGGCGCGCGCGCACACACACCGGCCAAATGTCGCAGCCTGACGCACAGCCCGCGGTTAAAAATAAAAGTAAATAATTACAATAATTCCCTGTGTTTTTTGTTAGTGATATTCACGTGATACTGTTCTGGCAAGTAGGACAGGAAGCCGGCAACAAGAAGGCGCCAGATGGTGCAGTCACAACTGGGTTTCTAACTCTGCCAGATGAAATGTATAATTTGAAGGTTGTTGAGGTTAACTCTTACAAGTGTGTGTCGCTTTCAATGATAGTAGTGGACCACACATCGAGTACAGTCCCGGATAGACTAGTACAGCAGGGAGTGACCAGAGGGTTTGACCGCCACTCTATTCTTCGAGAAAACTGGCGCCAGAAGGGCCAGACTGACACATAGTTAGATCAACCGGTGCCATTAGTATTGGAACTCGTCGCTGGTTGTTGAGGATGAGGACAGAGTGCCTATGGGAATGTCCTGAGTGCTGTGGTGTAGGTTCTTGACCTAACTACTCAACATCGAGTATCCCAACAGTTGCTTCGCTGATACGACGGTAATAACAATACACTGCGGTTAAGCATGATTGATTCAAGAATCATAACATTCGGTGGAATCCATAGACGTCCCGTCTCTTATGGCAAGTGTCGCAACATGTAGACGCGAATCATTGCACTGACAAACTGATAGAAACACTTCGACTTTGTCCTCTCAAACATTCAGAGCAAAGGGAAGTCAACGAGATAAATCCCTGGATGGTTTGGCCACATGAGATAACCGGGCCAAGAACACAGACCTGGTCCAATGAGATAACCGGGCCAAGAACACAGACCTGGTCCAATGAGATAACCGGGCCAAGAACACAGACCTGGTCCAATGAGATAAGTGGGACAAGAACACAGACCTGGTCCAATGAGATAAGTGGGACAAGAACACAGACATGGTCCAATGACATAACCAGGCCAAGAACACAGACCTGGTCCAATGAGATAAATGGAACAAGAACACAGACCTGGTCCAAGACTCTGGTAATGCAGATAACTCCCAACTCGAGCATGAATGAATGTGCTGTTTCATCGCTTACTGTGTTTTTAATTATTAGTAGCTCATAAACAGTCTCTTTTGTGCTTTGTTTGCAGGCTTTGAGCTCAAGCGTAGTCCGTACATGTGCTACTACTATCTGGTGTACTGCACTGGTTTTTGTGTGTGGATTAGCTTTCCCTGTTACCATTGCATCTCGCCATCGGGTGAGCCGAACCCACTCTGACTTCACAGGTACTTGTAATTTACGTCCACAAGTCAAGGACGAGAAGTCAACAGTTTAGTTCAACTGACCAATGTAGGAGTTGAACCCGCTACCTCAGCACCAGTCTTTAATATGCATATCTTGTGAACCTCTTGACCATGTAGACTCCCTACCTACCTGCCAACCCACTCGCTTGCTAGTTACCCAGCATGCTTGCTTGCTTGTGTTCGTTGGCTTGAGCTCTAACCCGAAGTCCTGTATGTCGGATGAAGGCATCCTGTTGTCCAACATCAGTGTGATGTCATACCGGACCTGAGTTTTGCGTGAGTATCCGTTGTCCCATGTCTGGCTTATTGGTGTGCAGACTGGTGGTTCCTCGCCGTACAGGCAGACACTCTCCGACTTCGGAGGAATCGGCGATCCTACTGACTTTAGCCAGGACCCCGAAGGGACCTGTTGCCCAGGATGCCCGACGAGGACGCGTCAATAGGTCTTGGCCAGTATATAACCCGGCCCTGGTGCCTTGGAAACACCTCTGCGCCCCTTATAAGCTAATAACAACAACCCACGCGAAGAAAATGTTGCAAAGCAGTTTACTGTTATGGAAATTTGATGTGATAGAGCCATGACATTGTGCAGGCCTGTATGCACGAAATAAAAGGCGGCCAAGCTTCCCCTCACTTACTAGGCGATGAGCGGAGGTTTCGAACCCTCGTTCGACTGCGCTCATGACATTGCAGCTGAATTTCGTATCAACTTAGTTAAACCGCCCGCTGCCATATACATTATTTTTGTTTTTTAGTTGCATATCCATTACACTGGCCGAGGGGTTAGCACCTTTCTCCGTAACCACAAATACTCTCGTGGTTGACGTGAGCGCACGAGAATTAGAAGTGGTTCGAGTCGTGCCAGTGACCTATGAGAGTATGGAGCCCGTCGCTCAGAAAGTCATGGCGTGCTGATGAGCGTAATCTAGCCTAGGAATCAACATACAGCTGAAAGATGCTGGTGTTGACCGCAATATCATGAAACAGGATGGAAACGCGGGGAAAAAAATATTCCTTACAGGACGTTTTAGTCAACACCAGAATTTGTCAGCTGCTGTTGATGTTCTTTGCAAGATTACGCTCAGTAGTTTGCCATTTCTTTCTGAGCGACCGACTCACATACCCCGTAAGTAGCCAACGCGACGCGAGCCGCTGCCGAATCTCGCGCAACTGTGTTCCTCCCGTGGATGCACGGAGAAAGTCGTTAACACCTTCGCCAGGGAGACCAGCATATACATTATATAACAAAATAATAATTGTCCTTAAGCTGCCATGGGTACTTTCTGTGATAGGGCCCACACATTTCCTAGGCTTGAGAGCAAGAAGGAAGAGGAATAGGTGACCAATAAAAGGCTACTCTTTGGTAAGCGACGAGCCCTCACGCGTTCATGACCTTACCGGCGCAGCTCCCTGTCAAATCCGCTAACGCGCCGGCTACCCTACACATTACCAAGAGATTGTTATAATGAGATATAGAAAACAAAGCATATCACTACACATATTTACAGACTATACATAGTTAACTGAAAGCGGGAACAATGCGCCTACTACTGCCATTGGCACCTTGCCGTCTTAACAGTCAAGTTTGTTACACTGGGCTTAAAAAAAAGGCATAATAACAACAACCCATGGAGGGGCCCAGTATGGAGTTATACCTCTCCGTAGCACAAAGCTTGGGCTGAATTGTAGGGACCATGTGTTGCCCGTGCAGCATGATCCTTCTCTCGGTCTGACTAGCTTAGAACACAACTAACACCCACAGACCGGTCTCTACACACTTCATTGGTACAGATTACTGTCAGGCATCTGATGTCTAGGTCACAATTGATTAGTGAAGATCATTATCATTGTGCTTCGGACAGGATCACAGGTGCTACGATCTCCCCCTAACATCCCCACCAGCGTATATCGATTGATGGTACCAGTTCTGTCTTGATTAACCAAAACTCTTGTTGCCTTGAGAAAAAGTTCATGTCTGGCGTCTCCCCACTTCACTCCCATGTCGCTCACTCTGGACAAGAAAGTATCCTTAAAGCATCCTGTTTGTCATGCATCTCTTACTTATGGCTTTGTTTGTGTCTAGCCCATCCATTTCCCTCCCCTCCTCAATCACCTTTATATCCACAAAACAACCAGTTCCCAGTCAAGAAACCAGCAAGTCAACCAACTAGCCAAACAACCAATAAATCAGCCAGCCATTCAACAAACCAGCCAAGTAATCAATCAAACAACTATTTAACCAATAAACCAAAACCATCAAATGAACCAGACAGACAACCAACCAAGTAACCAGTCAACCAATCAACCTCACCAAAAAAACCAATCTAGTCAGCCAACCAACCCAATGGACTAATCAAGCAACCCAGCCAAACAATGAACAAACCCACCAAGCAACCAGTCAGCCAACCAACCAATCAGCCATCCAACCAACCAATCAACAACTCAGTTAGCCAACCAACCCACCAACAAACTAACCATTCGATCAACTAACTAGTGAAACCAACAAACCACCCATACACCACAGACATAAAAGTAAAATGTAACAAACAAAAAACAACAAACAAACATACAAATACAATCACAATCATAAACACAATCTACTGCATAAAAATGCGTGTATTTGGAAACACAGTCAACACACTAACTCATCTCAGGAACACAGGCTGGCAAGCAGGTAAAAGGTTCTCTCAATGTAAATATTAATCTATGTGTAAAAGTTAAATTAAGAAGGTACACTTTACAAATATCAGGATTTCACACAATGTATATAATCTACGTGTAAATGTTAAATTAAAAAGTCACACTTTACAAATATCAGATTTCAGAATTTCAAAAAATGTATATAATTTATGTGTAAATGTTGAATTAAAAAAGTACACTTTACAAATATCTGATAGCAGGATTTCACAAAATGTATATGACACGGATCTTGTACAAAGGATTCAACAAGCAACTTACTTATTCAATGGGAAATATAAATAATATAATGTGACATGTGCAACTGAAGGCCGACTCCAAAATATGGTATAACAATAGTAAAGAGAATATGGTATCACAATAGTAAAGAGAAATGGTATAACAATAGTAAAGAGAATATCGTATAATAATAGTAAAGAGAATATGGTATAACAATAGTAAAGAGAAATGGTATAACAATAGTAAAGAGAAATGGTATAATAATAGTAAAGAGAATATGGTATAATAATAGTAAAGAGAATATGGTATAACAATAGTAAAGAGAATATGATATAACAATAGTAAAGAGAATATGGTATAACAATAGTAAAGAGAATATGGTATAACAATAGTAAAGAGAATATGGTATAACAATAGTAAAGAGAAATGGTATAATAATAGTAAAGAGAATATGGTATAACAATAGTAAAGAGAAAATGATATAACAATAGTAAAGAGAATATGGTATAACAATAGTAAAGAGAATATGGTATAACAATAGTAAAGAGAATGTGGTATAACAATAGTAAAGAGAATATGGTATAACAATAGAAAGAGAATATGGTATAACAATAGAAAGAGAATATGGTATAACAATAGTAACATAAATCATAAAACATAAAAACATATAAATAAACATAAAAGCATATGTCAAAACATAAAAATAATAGCACCATGGTGTATCAAAATAGATCAAAGTTCAAGTAATCTCGTAATGTAACTCTTGTCAAACTGAGAGCATGGAAATCTGCAGGAAACGAGATGCCGACTGTTTTGTGGGATGCCAATATTGTCCTATAGACAGACTGTTTGCTCTGTGATGACAAGGCAAATGGACAGTACTATGCAGATTTCAATACCAAACTAAACAAGGCTATGACCAGAAATCTAGGGAAAGCACATACTCAAGACAAAGCGCCCACTCACAAAGCATGGCTTTTGCAGCTAGCAGCCATGGATTTGAGCATTGAGATTCTTCCACACCCACTTTATTCTCAAGATTTGGCTCCATCAAACTATTTTCTTGTTCCAAATCTTAAACAACTCAATGAAGTCATGGGATGAAGTCATGGGATGAATTCATGGCATGAAGTCATGGGATGAAGTCACTGGCATGTCTTTTATTTTCCCGTTGACTCGCTTTGAACTCAAGTGTAGTCCACACACATGCCACTACTTCTAGTACACTGGACTGATTTTTGCACGTGGATTAGCTTTCCCTAATACCAGTGTCCCTTGCCATCATGCAAACCCGCTCCGTCCACAAATCAAGGATGAGAAGTCAAAAGTTTAGCCCTACCGTGTGGTGTAGGAGTTAAGTCTGCTACCTCGGCATCAGCACACCGGAAATTAAAGAACAAGCGTTCTTATTCATACAGCCATGCTAACCTCCATACTGGCATGTGAAAACTGATTTCGTTAAAACAATAGGGTGTTTTATTCCCAAATTCTTTCCAATGCCAATCAGAGATAACATAAGTGTGTCAATTCAAGTGGTGGCTGTTTGAGAAAAGAACAAATGCTATACAAAATGCCAGTTCTCTGTCATATTTCTGTCACTGCCAGGGTAAATAGACTGATAGCCAGCCCCTTGTACAAGTTCACCTTTGCTGAATGAGATATTATCCTTGACCGGGACAAATATGGCAGGGGGGAACAAGCTTCATCTCTAATATAGAGATCAATATGGCTGAATGGATAAAAGCTCATTCTTAAACATTGGTGTGCTGTTGCCAATGTAGCGGGTTCAACCCCTACACCGGTCAGTTGGACTAAAATGTAGACTTCTCATCCTTGACTTGGGATGCAAATTACAAGTGCCTCTGATGTCAGGGTGGGTTAGCCTGATGGCGAGGGACACTGGTATTAGGGAAAGCTAATCCATACGCAAAAATCATTCCAGTGCACTAGACGTAGTAGCAAGCATATGGACTACGCTTGAGTTCAAAGCGAGCAAATCCACACAACAAATATTTTGTATATATCCCAAACTACAGTTCATACTTCTTCGTTTATTTGATTAAAAGTAGTACCAAAACATTTAGTTAAATTGTCAAAGTCTTGCATGAAATTATAATTTTAAAGAAGCAAAGAAAGACAACCAATAGTACCCCGCTCCCATCTCAATTTCACAGTTCTAATGTCAGTTTGCGTTCATAACAATACTCATGTTGGTTAATAGGATCAGATATATCAGTTGCTTTCAGAACTATACCCACGTTAGTTAGATCATATTTTTCAGTTTGCTTTCAAAACTATAGGCCTACCCATGTTAGTTATAAGATATTTCACAATTTTCTTTCCAAGCTATACCCATGTTAGTTAAAAGATATTTCACAGTTTGCTTTCAGAACTATACCATGTTAGTTAAAAGATTAAGATATTTTACAGTTTGCTTTCAGAACTATACTCACGAATTGAGGGTCGTTGCTGGAGCTACAGAGTTCGAGCTTTGTGCAACGCTTTCCGCGTTGCAGAAAGAGACTGAGCCATATGGGATAAAATCTCGGTGCAATGAAGTCAACCCTGTCAACATTTAAGCACCTATACTCACAATAGTTAGAAGATCATATATTTCACAATTTGCTTTCAGAACTATACCCATGTTAGTTAAAAGATAAGAAATTTCAGTTTTCTTTCCAAGCTATACCCATATTAGTTAAAAGATATTTTATAGTTTGGTTTCAGAACTATACTCACGTTAAGTTAAAAGATAAAATATTTCACAGTTTGCTTTCAAAACTATATTGATGTTAATGGTGATCTAAGAACAGACATCATAACACTAAGGACATTCCCACAAGCACTCCATCCCCTCGTTCAACAGCCAGCAAAGAGTCATACTGCTAATCTTTCAAACTGCCATCTGATTGAAAGTTCTGGTCATCACTCTCAGTTTTGAGATTCGTACAGAACCCATGCCGATCTCCAGTCATATCATTCTCTCCACATACAGACTCTCAGTCTATTCCATCGCTTTCTCCCCCTGGTCCCACAGACCAAAAACTATACTCAAGTTACTTAAAATATCAGTCTGCTTTCAAAACTCATCATCATGTGCCCCGCTGTAAACACCGGCGGTCATGCTTCGACACTCCCATGACCATCAAAGTCTTGTATCAAGTCTGTGTTTTTGTACAGATTAAGCCATGTGACCTGCCATCTAGGTATTTTTCTGTCTGCCTTCCCCTTGCTTTTTCCCACCAAGGTTGCCAGCTGTGACTAGGTTTTCAAGATTTTTTTCTCCTCATAATGTGCCTTAAAAAAATTCACTAATTTCTAATTTTACAGTCTCATTTCTCTAATCAATTTACATTTTCATTTGTTTCTTGAAGGACTTTCTCATTTCATTGTTTGTTCATCCAAGGTATTATTTACATTCTTCTCAGAAATCAAATTTCTAATGTCATTAGATGTTTCTCAGCATTCTGTCATCAATGTCAGTACTTAGCACTGGACTTCCATAATAATAGCCACAAGTTGTGTTTCTGTTATCACTCCTAGACCATGTCAACTGGACTTCCATACTTCAAGAGTTATGGAATGATGGGATAGCTTTATAACAAAAATGTCTGCTTCCTGTACTTAAACTGAATGTATTTTGTGCTTTATTTGTGTTGTCAGTTTCAGAGTGGATGAGACAAGGAAAATGTCTGCTTCCTGTTCTTACAAAGAATGCACTTAATCCTCGATTTTTTTGTGATGTGTGAAGTGGATGAGACAAAGATGAATGCTTCCTTTACTGGCCACAGATTCTTCTTGTTAATGATTCAGAGATGCCTGGCTTCTAACTTTCGGCCCAGTGCCATACAGTGATACATGCAAGTGTTCAACAATTGTTGTGTTCTTCCATATAGTGATACATAAAAGTGTTCAACGATTGTTGTGTTGTTCCATGTAGTGATACATGCAAATGTTCAACAGCTGTTGTGTTCTTCCATATAAAGTTCCTCGTTATCTGGCTAAGTGGCGATGGGATTACGGACACAAATCGTAATCCTGCATACCTCATTAAAAACACAGCCGCAGGTGATTTGGCAGCAGACATCCTTGTGTTGGTTTTCATACAATGGTATGAGTGCTGGTAGTTCAGAAAGCAATGGCAAACTACTGAACGTAAACTTGCCAAGAAATCTCAAACAGCCAAAAATTGTGATAATCAAGACTTTTTTTAAAAAAATTATTCGTTAGAGATCACAAATAATGGATGAGGATCACAGCTGGTAAGACAGGCAATAACACAGCTGGTAAGACAGACAATAACACAGGTGGTAAGACAGGCAATAACACAGCTGGTAAGACAGACAATAACACAGGTGGTAAGACAGACAATAACACAGCTGGTAAGACAGGCAATAACACAGCTGGTAAGACAGACAATAACACAGGTGGTAAGACAGACAATAACACAGGTGGTAAGACAGGCAATAACACAGCTGGTAAGACAGACAATGACACAGGTGGTAAGACAGACAATAACACAGGTGGTAAGACAGGCAATAACACAGCTGGTAAGATAATGATGTGAGCATTTCTCTTTGGGAGCTCAGGTATGGGGTATCTGACTGCCAATGGGATCAGGGTTCAAAAGGGTTACAGTTGTCTCAGTGCGATGTAGTTCTTGACCTTCCTAGGTACAGCATTTAGCTGGTTGACCTGTCTTTGTTTCCCTGGGCCCAGCAGTCGTCGGACAGTACACCTGCACAGAGACAGCAATGACAGTGGGTTAGAAGCACTCTCGACCAGGAGCTCTCTCAGGATATTCTTGTCATCTGACAAAAGGCATGCTGGGAAATTACATTCGTGGATCCATTCCTCAGCCGAAGCATTAAAGCCTGCAAACAGCAGTAGAGTGGTTAGTGTTAGACTTGCCTGGTTGGCTGCCACCCATAAAACCGAGCGAGGTACCTGGTATCTCAGCTGAATCTTATAGGTGAACTCTTCATACATGAAACCACAACTGGTGGCATGCAGTTCAAGGTCAGTGTAATGTGGCAACAGCAGTTTGACGATCTCAACGCTGGAGGAGACAACGGCATTAAACAACGGAGTGGCCCCAGCACTGTTAAACACACAAGCCAGGGCTCCGTTGTCCAGAAGACTCTGCACAGTGTCCCTCTCGCCATTAAAAGCAGCAAAGTGAAGGGGTGTATCAAGGTCAAGGTCAAATGTGTTGACATCACAGCCGTACGACATCAGCAGTTCTGATATGGCACGCTGTCTGTAAACAAATAGAGTAAGCATAGAATTAACAGAACTGCCACAAAGCTCTGGAAATGTTAACAACATAAAATAACATGGAAATGTAAACAATATAAAATAACATGGAAATGTAAACAATATAAAATAACATGGAAATGTAAACAATATAAAATAACATGGAAATGTAAACAACATAAAATAACATGAAGTAATGCAGCTTTCATCATCATCATCATCATTCAGTGCTGGCTGGTGTTGGCGATCATGCCTCTCCACAAATTGCGATCTCTGTCATGTATAGTTCATGTGTTGACTCCCTTCTGTGCCATCACTCAAAACTGTCAAGAATCTTATCACGCTGTTTTCCTCTATCTCTTTTTCCACAAATCTTTCTGACTGTCATGACATGTTCCAGCTTTTGTCTTTTCATAATGTGGCCAAAAACGATGACTGTTTCTTCCTGATGTTTGCAACTCAGCTTCCCTCAAAATGTCCCGATAATGCAGCTTTACAGAACAACTGGATGTTGTAGCGACCAGCTTTCATCAGCAAACAAATACAGAAAACACAATATATAAACACCGGGAAGACCCTACAGTGACTACAAGTCAAGCAACAAGTGATAGATAGAATATTTCTACCATACAGCAATATAGAAGTCAAGCAACAAGTGATAAACAGAATATTTCTACCATCAACCAATACAGAAGTCAAGCAACAAGTGATAGAATATTTCTACCATACAGCAATATAGAAGTCAAGCAACAAGTGATAGATAGAATATTTCTACCATACAGCAATATAGAAGTCAAGCAACAAGTGATAAACAGAATATTTCTACCATCAACCAATACAGAAGTCAAGCAACAAGTAATAAACAGAATATCTCTAGCATACACCAATACAGAAGTCAAGCAACAAGTGATAAATAGAATATTTCTACCATACAGCAATATATAGAAGTCAAGCAACAAGTGATAAACATAATATTTCTACCATCAACCAATACAGAAGTCAAGCAACAAGTAATAAACAGAATATTTCTACCATACACCAATACAGAAGTCAAGCAACAAGTGATAAATAGAATATTTCTACCATACAGCAATATAGAAGTCAAGCAACAAGTGATAAACAGAATATTTCTACCATCAACCAATACAGAAGTCAAGCAACAAGTAATAAACATAATATTTCTACCATACACCAATACAGAAGTCAAGCAACAAGTGATAAATAGAATATTTCTACCATACAGCAATATATAGAAGTCAAGCAACAAGTGATAAATAGAATATTTCTACCATACAGCAATATAGAAGTCAAGCAATAAGTGATAAACAGAATATTCCTACCATACAGCGATACAGAAGTCAAGAAACAAGTGATAAACAGCATATTTCTACCAACACAGTGCTATAATTATCAAACATGGACACTGTCTAAATAGCAAGAGAGGAAACTCACGACAACTGAAATGAAATGCTTGAGAAAATATGCTGGCTCCACTAGAAAAGACATAATTAGAAATGATGACATTAGAGAGACAATCTCAAGGACACATTTAGCTCAGAACCACTGAGTCGTACCATTAATGCAGTAGCTAAAATGTTACCAGCGCAGGTTAAACCACCACACCGGTCAGTTGGACTAACATGTTGACTTCTGCTCCTTGACTTGGGGACGTAAATTACAAGTACCTCAGAAGTCAAGTACCTCCACTAGATGGCGGAGGACACTGGTAATAGGGAAAGCTAACCCATTCCACACAAATGAGGCCAGCGTGGACTAAGCTCAAGTGGAAAATAAAAATCATGTGTCATGCAGATAAGCACAGGTGGTAATAGTTGACCATCCTACACAATAACCAGAATATTGGATCATGTGGTAATAGTTGACCATCCCACACAATAACCAGAATATTGGATCAGCTCCGAGTTCTTGTCACGATTTTGCTATGTGGCCAAGCTGCTCAGGATTTATCTCTGTGTCTTCCTTTTACTCTTTTCCCATCAATTTTGCCAGTTGCCACAAAGCTTTCTAGTTTATTTCCTCTTATTAGCTCCACATCACATAGTAGAATTGCAAACAAGTGCATTCATGGGCGGTTGAAACACCTGGACAGAGTAAAACAATATATAATCACTAACTTCTTGCACTGCCTCGTAGGCTAGTTGGGAGGTCAGCATGGCTGAATGGATAAGAGAGCATGTTCTTAAACTTCCAGTGTGCTGATACTGAGGTAGTGGATTCAACTCCATACACCGGTCAGTTGGACTGAAGTTTTGACTTCTCATCCTTGACTTGGGGATGTAAATTACAAGTACCTTTGAAGTCTGGCAAGGGAGACTGGTAAAAGGGAAAGCTAATCTACACGCAAAAAATCATTCCGGCGCACTAGAAGTAGCAGCAAGTCTATGAACTACACTTGAGTTTAAAGTGAGCAAACGCTCACGTACAAAAATAAGCTAGTTACTTACAATAACAATAAACAAATCAGAATTACAACCTGTGAAATGCAGCCAAAGACAGCGGTGTGTTGTGACAGGAAGTAACAACATTAGGATCCGCGCCACGATCGAGTAACACTTCAGCAATCATAGTAAAACCATTCATGCATGCAAAATGTAGAGCTGTCCAGCTGTTCTCATTCTTCAGATCAGGGTTTTCCCCGATGTCCAGCAGGTAGACCACGGTTCTCAAATGACCCAAGTCAGCGGCCAGCACCAGAGCTGGCAGGGCTGGGTTGGCTCGAGGGCTGGCTCCCGCAGAGATCAACAGGTCTAAGATGTCCAGTGCCCCTAGTGTAAACACACAACTATTAGTTATGTTGTTTTATACAACTCTCTTATGTTGATGTGGAGGTCAAGGGGAAACCACAACAATTCTTTCTCAAACATAAGTTTATGAATAGTAAAAAGCTAGATATCTGGTATCATAAAAACAAATTCACAGGTTCAAAACAATGTATTTAAAAATAAAAAATGCCATAAACAATAAATATGTTGCACGATTTCTTGCCAGACATACTTGGCTGCGTATCGTCAGGTGCATAAAGCAGAGTTATCTATCATATAAAGAGAATAAGTGAAGAATACTTTCGCTGAAATTCTAAGTCCATAGTCACTGATATTATCTGAAGGTAGAGAATGTTAAGATTTAACTGGAAGTCCTTTTGTTTACACAGCAATGGCTGGAATCGCTTAATTGACAATGCTTCAATATATTTGAACAATCAATTATATTGTTAATTGAATACAGTATATAGGTAGAACGGAAAGACAGTTAGCAAATTGAGTAAATGAACATATACTAGTGTGGGTGGAAAAGAGAGTTAATCAGTCTTTAGTAAATAGATAATAATATATCAAAGTCTGGCATCATGGAACATTTGCTTATTAGCAATCATAGAGTTAATAAACATAACACATTTTGTATACTGTAGTCAATGAAAGAGACAAACAGCTTTCTTTGTTCATGTAATGAGAAGAGGGGCATTGAAGATCATTGTGACAACTGGAAAGATCAAGGGAAGAAAGGCAGAGGCAGATCAAGAGAAATAATGCTGAATGATTGAGACGGCGGCATGAGTTAATATCAACAACAGAGTTGATCCAGAACACCAAAGACCGAGATCTGCGGAGAGCCATGAACATCTATGCCAGCTGGCAGGGCAGTTGATGGTGATGACTCAATGAACAATACTCTTCTGGGTAATAACTGTTAGTTAAACAGGCAGTACAAGGAACTGGCAACCTTCGTCTCAGGAACCACATCTCCGCGGCTTCCAAGCTCTCCATAATTTGTTCATTCGTGTTCCATGATTCACTGTCATACAGCATAACTGGCTCTATATAACATTTCATACTCTCTTTATAACATTCAATGATAGTGATTTATTGCATAAAATACTTTTCACTTTCTGAAATGCAGTTTTTACATGACTTATTCTGCTCCTAATCTCTGCCACGTCTTCTATCTGATGTTCGAATTGCCTGTTGGTATTAAAATTTATCAAATAAGTTTAGCATTCTCTTGACTATTGTGATACCATATTCTCTTGACTATTGTTATACCATATTCTCTTTACTATTGTTATACCATATTTTGGAGTTGGCCTTCAGTTGCTCATGTCGCATTATATAATTTATATTTCCCATTGAATAATTAAGTTGCTTGTGTAAGGGATAAAAGCGGGGACATGAATACACTTACGATTTCTGACTGACAATGTCACTGCCGACTCCCCATGACTGTTAACAATATTAAGAGGCACTTTTGCATTGATAAATTCACGTACAACAAGATGTCCGGAGTTAACTGACAACATCACAGGCAAACGCCCATCGGATGTAGGAATAGAGTGATCTGCCCCTGCTTCCAATAGTTGTTTCACGAGTCTGGCATTGTTCATTCTAACTGCCAGAATCAATGGCGTTTCATTTCTAAAATTTGTCTGAAATGGAAAATTGAATCACAAGAAGTTAAATATAAATTGAAGCAAGACAAAGATCTTTGACAGAATGTAATCAAATATTAGTGTAAAATAACCAGAGAAGACATGTGAATAGAACAGTAAAGAGAGAAAAACAAAAAGACTGGGAGGAGTATGGAGAAACCTTAAATAAAAACTACAAGAAAACATCTAGAAACTTCTACAAAAAAGATAAGTGCAATGACAACCATAGGAGAATCCTTTGACCCAACTGAAATAATTAACAGCAAAAATGGAGAACCAATAAGTGAACAAAAACAAATCCTGATAAAATGGAAACAGTATTTCGAACAACTTCTCAACATCCCATCGGATGTCACGGGAATTCAAGAAACGACACAGATGCCACCAAAGAACTAGAACCAGACATACTGAAAGAAGAAATTATAGAAGCCGTCAGATTAGCTCCATTGAACAAATAAACAGGACAATGAACTAATTAAAGCAGTAAGAGAAGTAGGAACAGCATGGCTACATAGAGTATTCAACCATGTTTGGGTAGAACAACAAACACCACAAGACTGGGGAAATGCTATAATTATTCCAATTTGGAAAAACAAAGGCAGCAAAAGAGACTGCACACAATAGAGGCATTTCACTGTTGGGTCATACTGGGAAAAAATTTTGCAAAATTCTTAAGAATAGATTATGAACTATTATAGAACCCCAGCTAAGCAAAAAACAACTGGGATTTAGGAAAAACAAAGGATGCACAGCTGCCATTTTTGCTCTTAGACAACTTTTAGAAAAATCAGTTGAATTCAATGAAACACTCTACTTAGCCTTTGTTGACCAAGAAAAGGCAATTTGATAGAGTAGATAGAAACAAGCTATGGGAAATCCTTAAACAATATGGACTGAGTACACATCTAACAAACCTATGTAGAAGCTTATACAACAACAGTGACTGCATAGTGAGAGCAACTGGAGGATACTCAGAACCCTTCACCATAAGATCTGGAGTACGACAAGGTTGTGTCCTGTCCCCTCTCTTGTTCATAACATATATAGACAATATATGTAAAGAAACCAGCCAAACAGAGACCGCAAGAACACCACATGACGAGAACACAGAAGAAGAACCATCTGCAAATCTAACCATTTGAGAACTCCTGTTTGCGGATGACCAAGCACTAATAGCAAAATCAGAAGCTGAATTACAAGACCACATGAATAGTCTAAATGAAATGTGTAGGGAACATAACATGAAAATTAGCACAAGTAAAACAGTGAAAAAAAGAGGTAATGACTGTAACTAAAGAAGAAAAAGCAACAACAATTCACCTAAATGAAGATCTCTTGAAACAAGTAAAGAGTTTCAAGTACCTAGGAAGTATAATATCATGAAATGGCAAATCAGAAGACGACAACGAAAATAGATGCAATAAGGCAAACCAACTCATTGGACAAATGGCACAATACTAAAGAACAAACATGTATCAATAACTAGTAAGAAAGCATTTTACAACACAATCTTCCTACCAACTCTATGCCACCAATGCCAAACCCGGACAATGACAGAAAAAGAGAAAAGAAAAATCACAACAACAGAAATGAGATTCCTGAGAAGAATACTCAATACATCAAGAAGAGATAAGATCAGAAATGAAGAAATCAGGACAAAGGTGGGGGTTATAGCTGCACTAGATTTTATTAGAAGGCAGCAAGTAAAATGGTTTGGCCATGCAAGTAGGTTACCAGCTAACAGTATACCACAACAAGCAATGATGTACAGACCAGAAGGAAGCAGAGGAAGAGGTCGACCAAGTAAACGATGGATGCAGGGGATAACAGAGTCCATGGGAATATCGATAAATGAAGCCCATAAGCAGGCACTCTCCCGCTGTTTATACTTCACCTCGACACCGCAAGGTACAAGAGGAACATGATGAGATGAGATGAGATGAGATGAGAATAACCAGGTGACAAACTTAAGCACAACAAAGAATGTAATCAAAGACTTTAGATAAGTTAAACCAGAAGTCAGTGCCCTGACCTTTCACATCCATGACCTTTCACATCCATGAACTTTCACATTCATGAACTTAAGCTTAATCATGGCATGCATCTGCAGCAGAGTTCCAAACATAAGGGCATCTCTGAGATGAAGTGGTCACGTGGTCTCATTCACTGAAAGTCGTGGGTTCATTGTCAAACTGGGTTGTTCAGACTTCTTCTTCTTCTTCTTCGTTCATCCGGAGTTTTTTTTCGGACGTGATTGCGTTGTGCCTGTTTACAGCAGAGCTGCGTTCTTGCGCCGTTAGGCCGACACATCCGACTTCTGCGGGCATTTGTTGACCGGGTTAACCTTCCCGGGGGTTTCTTAGGACGTTAGACTCTCACTGGTGTGGTGTTATCTCCCATCCCAGCTGGCCCATATAGAACAGCCAAAGACATCCTGGTCGGCCCTCAAGGGAAGGCAGGGGCAGACCATGGGCATTCCCCGCCATCCAAGGAGGCTTCCATAATTGCAGAGCCATCACACACCGCTCTGGTACTGGGCTCACCCAAGGAATCGTCACGTCCTGCACATGGCTGCTTAGCCTCACTTCCGTATATTGGGCCTTCCGTTCACCATGTTCTTCCAGAAGCCAGAAGAATGCAGTTTGCAGATGACATCCACACAGTGAGCTTTCGATTCGGACTATCCACGTAATGGATTTGCTATCCAAGCAATATTCCATTTTGTGCCACTAGGACACTTTTTCCACCTTTTTTGAAGCCCACACAGTGAGCTTTCGATATAAGTATAATTTTTCTGGAGACCTCTGGGGAGGTCATCACTGTAGCTACGGAGTTTGTAATTTGTGTGATACTCTCATAAGGTGGCTTGCCATTCTGTGAAGAAAAACCTGGCCAGATAGGGTAATACTCAGTGCAATGAAGCTAATCATCATGACTTTAACTTTTAATCTTTTTGCAAAAAATGATGGCTAGCCAGGTAGACGATGGGGCACACTTGTTCATTCTCGAAAGCTTTGACATTCTTTAAAATGTATTTGCTGGTATTTAATTCTTTCAGTCTACTTCTGCCGGTCTCTCTGGCTGTGGGGTTACAACACTTTCTCTCTGTAATCCCGTTTATCACGCAGAGTCTCGCAGCGGAGCGAGAACTGAGGTGGTTCGACCCCCGCTCGTGACTTGCGGATACTGAGCCGGCCGCTCAGAAAGCAATGGCAAACTACTGAGCGTAATCTTGCCAAGAGATCAACAGACAGCTGAAAGATGCTGCTGTTGACAGCTAAGTCCTGTAAAAGGATACGCAAAAAAAAAAAAAAAAAAAAAAAAAAAAAAAAAAAGTCTACTTCTATGCATCCCAGCGCATCAATCTCCACATGCCTCATATCCCATACCCCCCGTTGTCAACCTGTATTACCAGGGCCCATCACGGAAACAAAAGGATAGTAACACTATAACTTACTGTGCATGTGGTAACAGGATTAGAACAAAACTGTATACCTCATCCCATACACAGCTGTAAAATCCAACCAATTATGCACTCGTCTACAAAAAGGTTTGACATGAGCTGGTTGTGGCCCTATGCTCCTTTGGGAGATGGAAGGCAGAAGAAGATATTCCTTTCTGTAGCAGTGTAGTAATGATGTTGTTGTCCACTCTTATTTTGATCAGGTCAGTATGTCTGACTTCGGCATGAGTTTGTGTCAAGATTGCTTCTTCTAGACAGTTTCCATCCAAGCTCATGGGCTATAACTACTAGTGGGTGTGTTTTATTTCTATCTTAGAAGGATTTCTGATGTCTGCCAGTTTGCCACTTACCTTCAGCTGTAAGCTATCTGATTCTAGCACAACAGGTCTCCGCATCATTAAGAAGACTTAATGGCTTTAGTTTCAGATCAGTCCCTGTGATGCAGGAAGCTCTGGCAGCTCAGTGGCTGGAATCCTTGCCAGCTGGCCATGTGTCTGATTCATTTATTTTCAGTGATCTGTCGTTTCAGGTCCATCTTGCCTAAAATGGGTGCCAGGAAATTTCATGGGATGTAAAGTCAGCTGGCATGACATTGACCATATTCTCAAGTACTAACTGATCTAGAAATGTGGGGTTAGCACCATTTGCTAAATGCAACACCTTTATTTACTCATGACACACTTCATAAAACACTTTAAGCGTTACATTTGGAATTACTTTTCTGTAAATTCTAGCTGGTTATTGTCAAAATTTAGCTTGCTTTCTTTCTCAGATGAGCCATTTAATTTCTTTAAAAAAAAATTTATGTCTAATTTTTCTATTATTTATCATATATCTTATTTTATTTATCACATGAGTATTATTCAATCACTTTTTGTATTCATCTTATTTTTCTCTTATTTATCATATTTTTTTCTTGTATTTGTCAAGTGAGTATTATTTGATTTCTTCTTGTATTTGTCATGTGAGTCTTATTTGATTTCTTCTTTTTCTTTTTCATTTGAGTATTATTTGATTTCTTCTTGTATTCATCAAAAACGTTTTCTTTTATGTACCATATTTTTTCTTGTATTTGTCATTTGAGTATTTGTTTAATTTAATCTTGCATTCATCATAGATGCCTTATTGTTCTGAGGTCCCTGAAGGGTGTATAAATAAATGTGTACACACCAAGTTATGCACCTTGGAGGTCGGTCATGGCTGTCTTCAGCTTCCATTATGCTAGGATTACTTCCACTAAACAAATTCCATCCTAGGCAGCAACTCTATCTGCTCGTAACTAGGTTAACTCTTCCTAACATGTTTACCAGGGCAGCAGCCTTAACACCTACTCTTTGTGATTTCCAACTGCAGTAGGGTTTTTAATGTACACAACCTGCAAACAGGACCTCCTGTTTTTTCTGCCCTTATCCAAAGAGGCTAGTTATCTGTTCTCACTACCCAAGAGATCAGGGGGTTATGTGATCTCCTTAGCAACCAATGATTCTTGGAAACATTCCCCACCCTAAGCAGGTATCAAACTGGGTACTTCTGAGCTTGGGGTGGACACATTAACCTCTCTGTTTCATTAACATATTGCCATATCTTGCTGCAGCCTACATCTGCCTTATCTGGCATACTTACAGCATTGAGATCTATGCCAGGTGCTCTAGTGAGAATGTTGACAATGTGAAACTTTTCAGACAACATTGCATCCACTAAAGGGGTGTGCCTCTCTGCTTTAGATTTCACGTTGACATCAATGTTAGACTGAGAACACAACCAGCTAACTAGGTCACCTGGTGTAAGCAGATTGTAAAGAAGTTAAATTTTCACAAAGAAAAGGTTAATAACCTCGTATCAAAGTATGGGAAGATAAGGCATGGGAAGGTTCATAGAATGGGAAGGCAACACTGAATGGGAAGGTATCAAAGAATGGGAAGGTATCACAGAATGGGAAGGTAACATAATGGGTAGGTAACACAGAATGGGAAGGTGTCATAGAATGGGAAGGTGTCATAGAATGGGAAGGTAACATAATGGGTAGGTAACACAGAATGGGAAGGTTTCACAGAATGGGAAGGTATCACAGAATGGGAAGGTAACATAATGGGTAGGTAACACAGAATGGGAAGGTGTCATAGAATGGGAAGGTGTCATAGAATGGGAAGGAGTCACAGAATGGGAAGATATCAAAGCATGGGAAGGTGTCACGGAATGGGAAGGTATCACACACAGAATGGGAAGATATAAAATATGGGAAGGTGTCACAGAATGGGAAGGTGTCACAGAATGGGAAGGTGTCACAGAATGGGAAGGTGTCACAGAATGGGAAGGTGTCACAGAATGGGAAGGTATCACAGAATGGGAAGGTGTCACAGAATGGGAAGGTGTCACAGAATGGGAAGGTGTCACAGAATGGGAAGGTGTCACAGAATGGGAAGGTGTCACAGAATGGGAAGGTGTCACAGAATGGGAAGGTGTCACAGAATGGGAAGGTGTCACAGAATGGGAAGGTGTCACAGAATGGGAAGGTGTCACAGAATGGGAAGGTATCACAGAATGGGAAGGTGTCACAGAATGGGAAGGTGTCACAGAATGGGAAGGTATCACAGAATGGGAAGGTATCACAGAATGGGAAGGTGTCACAGAATGGGAAGGTGTCACAGAATGGGAAGGTGTCAAAGAATGGGAAGGTATCACAGAATGGGAAGGTATCACAGAATGGGAAGGTGTCACAGAATGGGAAGGTGTCACAGAATGGGAAGGTGTCACAGAATGGGAAGGTATCACAGAATGGGAAGGTATCACAGAATGGGAATGGGAAGGTGTCACAGAATGGGAAGGTATCACAGAATGGGAAGGTGTCACAGAATGGGAAGGTATCACAGAATCAGAAGGTATCAAACACGGGAAGGTATCACAGAATGGGAAGGTATCACAGAATGGGAAGGTGTCACAGAATGGGAAGGTGTCACAGAATGGGAAGGTGTCACAGAATGGGAAGGTGTCACAGAATGGGAAGGTGTCACAGAATGGGAAGGTGTCACAGAATGGGAAGGTGTCACAGAATGGGAAGGTGTCACAGAATGGGAAGGTATCACAGAATGGGAAGGTATCACAGAATGGGAAGGTGTCACAGAATGGGAAGGTGTCACAGAATGGGAAGGTGTCACAGAATGGGAAGGTATCACAGAATGGGAAGGTATCACAGAATGGGAAGGTGTCACAGAATGGGAAGGTGTCACAGAATGGGAAGGTGTCACAGAATGGGAAGGTGTCACAGAATGGGAAGGTATCACAGAATGGGAAGGTATCACAGAATGGGAAGGTATCACAGAATGGGAAGGTGTCACAGAATGGGAAGGTATCACAGAATCGGAAGGTATCAAACATGGGAAGGTGTCACAGAATGGGAAGGTGTCACAGAATGGGAAGGTGTCACAGAATGGGAAGGTGTCACAAAATGGGAAGGTATCACAGAATGGGAATGGGAAGGTGTCACAGAATGGGAAGGTGTCACAGAATGGGAAGGTGTCACAGAATGGGAAGGTGTCACAGAATGGGAAGGTGTCACAGAATGGGAAGGTATCACAGAATCGGAAGGTATCAAACATGGGAAGGTGTCACAGAATGGGAAGGTGTCACAGAATGGGAAGGTGTCACAGAATGGGAAGGTGTCACAAAATGGGATGGTATCAAAGCATGGGAAGGCATCACAGAATGGGAAGGTATCACACTATGGGAAGATACTGAAGTATGGAAAATTGTCAAAACATAGGAATGTATCAAAGCTTGGGAAAGTATCAAGAAAAGAACGTGCTCTTTGTGTATCATGCAGTGCATGTTATGTTTATTGACTGCTGTCATAAAGCTAGCTCAAACTAGCTTGTTATCATGTTCTTTGGGAGTATGATAAGAACCTGATGAATGATGATGAACAAACAGGAAGACAAGGTCCTAAAGGACAACCAACTCCGTCACTGGCTATACACATATTTAGTCTGGAAACCAATACTGTATGCCCACAAAAGGAACGTCTCTAGAACACCATGGATTGGCCACTCATTCCTTTATATAATTTGGTTCTGGGATTTCATGGTGATATAGTCTCTGTGGTGAAGGTGTTACGGAAGCAATTCATAATCCCACATACTGCTCTCAAAACACATCTGCGGGTGATTTAGAAGTAGACCACCTTGCAATGAATTTCATACAGTGGTATGAGTGCTGTTGTTCAGAAAGCAATGGCAAACTACTGAATGTAAACTTGGCAAGAAATCACAAACAGCCAAAAATGCTGGGGTTGACTGCGACATCCTGTAAAGGATATGCAATTATATATATAGCCAGTGCAGCAGTCTGGCACAACTCCTGTGATCACTTTATTCTAATTGTCTCTTGTCTGTCCATTGGTTATTTGTCTCTCTTCTCCATTCTGTGATGCACATCAACACACTGTACTATTGTAACCTTCATTATGATTATCCTTATGCCAGCCTGTCTCTTGAAATAACATAGGTACAGCTTTGTCTAACTTAAGATAATTAATGTCTTCTATCTTTCTTCACTCATGCTCTTTCACTGTTATATGTGTATGGAAACAAATCTCTGTCACTACAATGACTCAGTGACCGCACGTATACAATACAGACAAAAAATATACTTGGTGTCTCAAACAACCTCAGTGATTAAATGTCTTAAGTCTCACTACAGCTCAACACCACAACTATTCAGTTGCGTGGTACATGCTTGTCTACATTTAACGGGATATTTCAACAGTATGCCAGAATGATATACTCTTGTTTGAGGTACGTTTACTTGTTGACCTAACAGCGACCCACTTCACTATGTGACCTGCTACAAAGCAAGTAAGTGGTCAGTAAAATAAATGACCTCTTTACGTGCCTTAAGACATACTGGTCGGCTCTGTGGAGTTATGGACGCAGTTTGTAATCCCGTATACTTGCATTCAAAACACAGCTGCAGGGGATTTGGCAACAGACTGCCTTGCATTTTGTATTAAATGGTATGGGTGCCGGTCGTTCATAAAATATTGGCAAACTACTGAACGTAAACTTGCCAAGACATCACAACAACAAAAAATTAAGGTGTGTCCTGCGACGTCCTGTAAAGGACATGCACCAAATTTTTTGTTTTAAAGACATACTGGGCAAATAGTATGCGATCCATATTTGTACAGACAAGTCCAGGGCTGATTTGGTCAATGCAATCCCAGCAACCTTCACTTCTGATTACATTTCATAGTACTCATTTTAGGTTAGGTTGACCTGGAAACTCAGGTTAATTAAATAAAAATCTGCCTTAATGAGGGTTTGAACCCTGACCAACAAGCAGGCAGGCCAGTGTCTAACTAATAGGTTACCACGGTTCACTGGTCTTGTAACAGATCTTTCTATCCACAAAGAATCAGTCTTGTAACAGATCTTTCTATGCACAAAGAATCAGTCTTGTCACAGATCCTTCCAGGCACAAAGAATCAGTCTTGTAACAGATCTTTCTATGCACAAAGAATCAGTCTTGTCACAGATCCTTCCAGGCACAAAGAATCAGTCTTGTCACAGATCCTTCCAGGCACAAAGAATCAGTCTTGTCACAGATCCTTCCATGCATAAAGAATCAGTCTTGTCACAGATCCTTCCAGGCACAAAGAATCAGTCTTGTCACAGATACTTCCAGGCACAAAGAATCAGTCTTGTCCCAGATCCTTCCAGGCACAAAGAATCAGTCTTTTAATAGATCCTTCCAGGCACAAAGAATCAGTCTTGTCACAGATCCTTCCAGGCACAAAGAATCAGTCTTGTCACAGATCCTTCTAGGCACAAAGAATCAGTCTTGTAACATATCTTTCTATGCACAAAGAATCAGTCTTGTTCCAGATCCTTCCAGGCACAAAGAATCAGTCTTGTAACAGATCCTTCTAGGCACAAAGAATCAGTCTTGTCACAGATCCTTCCAGGCACAAAGAATCAGTCTTGTCACAGATCCTTCCAGGCACAAAGAATCAGTCTTGTAACAGATCTTTCTATGCACAAAGAATCAGTCTTGTCACAGATCCTTCCAGGCACAAAGAATCAGTCTTGTCCCAGATCCTTCCAGGCACAAAGAATCAGTCTTGTAATAGATCCTTCCAGGCACAAAGAATCAGTCTTGTCACAGATCCTTCCAGGCACAAAGAATCAGTCTTGTCACAGATCCTTCTAGGCACAAAGAATCAGTCTTGTCACAGATCCTTCCAGGCACAAAGAATCAGTCTTGTCATAGATCCTTCCAGGCACAAAGAATCAGTCTTGTCACAGATCCTTCCAGGCACAAAGAATCAGTCTTGTCACAGATCCTTCCAATTACAAGTCAGTTAGTCAGCTGACTATTTGATTGGTTTAACAATGTGAAGATAAACTCACCTTTTGTCTGCATGACAGCCAGGGACAAGGCGGTGAACTGATACAGCGATGTTGGTGTGTTGACGTCCAGCTTCACCTGGCTCACCAGCAACTCAACCAGCTGCTGACTCCCCATGGCAGCAGCCACATGCAGCCAGGTCTTACTGGACAATCTCTGGCTGTCTGGACAATCCGACTCTGATTTAAAACATTTACAGAAGCCCTGGGCAACAGTGTCAAGAAATATCGTCAGTCTCTCGTCCTCTGTGTCTTCGATGATTGTTGGGTGTTGTTCGAAGAAGCGAGCACATGAGCAATTGGATTTCACAACTGGTAGAAACAATATTCAACTGTATACATTTATAAAAATATAGCACCAACATGTAATATAGCAACAGAAGGGAAAATTATTAATTAAGTCAACATGTTCAAATATTTGGGGGTAATCGTAACATCAGAAGGCAGATATGTGGTAGAGATTAAGAGAAGACTAGGCCAAGCAAAAGCTGTATTGTTGAAGATGAAAAGTTAGTTAGCTGTTAGTTGCAGTTCCAACTTCACGGCAAATAGTCACCCCATAATGCTCAGATCCTGTGGCAGTGAATATCACATAAATAGCTCCTCACTGTCTCCCACGAAAAGTGGAAACAACAGCACACACAGGCATACATCCATAAGGCTGCTGCCAGAATTCCAACACTACGGTCCGCCACTAAAATACAGATCATCGCAGATAGAAGCGACAGTCGCTGGAAAACCAGCAACTGCACACACATTACTGAATAATGCAAAACCAGCTAGTTCAGGAACCATCCATCTGCCATTTTAGTGAACATGCAGTTCACAAAAGAAACCACCGTTGACAGATGTAAGAGCATTCTACATGAAATCCACAGCTCACAGTGTCACTCCCTGCACTTACCTCAGTAGCTGGGTGATGGAACCACGTACTACCAGTCCAACATGAAGAAAATGTGAAAGAAAACCATAGCCAGAAGCAAATACATTCCAGAGACCTTAATAGCTCAACAGATTATCTGCCATGTTGGACCGGAAGTCCAGATGAAAAATATCTTATGTAATACATCATGTGTGTATGTGTGCGTGTATGTGTATGTATGTGTGTATGTTAATGTGTGGATGTGTGCATGCATGAAGTGTATGCGAGGGGATGTGTATTTGTGTATTATTGTGTGCATAACTGTGAGAGTTTGTGCAAATGATGTTAAGTATGTTTGCAAGAATGTATGAAAGTGTTTATGAATATGTGTGTGTACGTGTGTCTGCCTGTCCCATAACATGGTAATATGCATTGTTTATGTTTACAAAATCTATTCGACAATGTTTTTTTTCCTATGTGAATGTAACATGCACAATTGATGAAAGAAAGATGAGTGATTGGAAGGGCTGAATGTAAGACGTGCCCAATTTGTGACCCTTTGAAAACAAAGTTTGTTTGTTCGTTCGTTCATCACTTTCACCAAATGTCAGAAAGAGAGTGCTGAAATACAACGTCCAACTTGTTCTGGTGTACGGTAGTGAATCTCAGAATGTGAACAAATAAATGAGGAAGTGCTCGGAGACAGGAGATATGGTTTCTGAGACGAATGTTGTGAGTACCTCGGACTGCCACAGTAACCAACTGTAAGAGGCTAATAAAAGCTGACTAAATAAAATAAAATAAATACAATAAAAGTAGAAAAATGAACACAACTTTAAGAAGGAGACAACCAGTGTTCTTTGGTCACATTATAAGAAGAGAGGCATTGAAAAAAATTGTGACGACTGGACAGATCAGGGGTAGAAGAGGCAGAGACAGACAGAGAAATTATGCTGGATGGTCTCAGATGATGGCATGCTGGAATATCTTCAGTGGAATTGATTTACAACACCATGGATTAGGATTTATGGAGAGACACAACTGCCCATACCATTTTCAGGGCACATGATGATGATAAGTTTTTTTAACAGGAAATGGTAATATGTTGTAATAACTGCCAAGAGGAATGTATAGAATGAATCTTCTGTGTGAATCCCAGTCATCACAAAATGTGTTCTCTTACTTTCGACATTTGGTCAGAGCATGTTAAATAAATCTGCTGTCCCTGGTGGTCACTTCCACTGTGTATCTTCTCTTTTTGAAAGTCAAATACTGTGATATGGTTTTTCACAGCACTTATGTCCCCTTTTGATAGCTGATGCGGAAACTCCTGGGGCTGAAAGAGGCCATGATAAAGAGCACGAACAGATTCTAGGCAGTGGTTCTCAACCTTTTTTGGCCCATGCACCCCTTCACCATATGTTCAGAATGTCATTCCCCCCGCCCCCCCTCACATTTCCTCCCTATAAATTCCCCATCCCTCCCACCTACACAGTATAGGTAAAAATGGAAGCTAAATTTAATAACACATACTAGAACAACTCTAGACATCTGCGTAAAATGTGATTTGTGGGTCTACTTACACTATAAAAGGAATTTCAGAAAGGCAAGAAGTACAGAACTGTAAAGTATGGAGGGAAAAAAATATCAAGTAATCGGTGCTTGCAGTAATGCAATCTTGAAATAATCTTAATTTCCCCCCTGGAAACCCTAAAGTTCCCCCATGGAAGGGGGGTGGGGGGGGGGGGGAATTCCCCACCGGTTGAGAACCACTGTTCTAGTCAGTCTTGCACCCTGGCATGGACAGACATCAACACATCCTTATTTATTCCTATTTCGTTGGGAACATGGTCACACTTAGTTACTCACCTCAACGGTCAGTACATCAACTTCAGCATTAATTTCTATCAGGTTTATTTCCTCCAGACAGGTCCCACTTAAGGTATCAAGTTCATGGCTAGGTTTTATTTCCTAACAATTTTGCCAGGACAGTAGTTTATGGCCTACCCTGTTTTATTTTTAACTGCCATGAGATTTTAAATGTGCACAACACACACTCGAGACCTCCTAATTTTCACCATTATCCGAGAACACTAGGTATGTGAACACACTACCACAGAAGTAATGACAATGTGTGATACCATTAGATACCATTAATTCTTGGGAACATGCCTAGCCTGGTACTGAGATCCCACGCAGTACTCTCTGAGCCTAATGGAGACATCGTCTCAGCCATGGCTCCCCCAAAACATCAAATGATACAACGCTCAAGAGCAGGAGTTCTGGAGATACATGACAGGTACCTGATTATGCTACTGAACGTAAACTTGCCCAGGAATCACAAACAGCCTAAAAATGCTGGAGTTGACTGCTACATCCTGTAAAGGATATGCAACTAACTTTTAACTGGTTATGGCTTGCCTGTCAAGACAGTGATTTGGGTTCAATCCCCAACAGCAGCAAAATTATGTTTTTCTGACCACTACAGCTCTGGGGTCAACCCTCATAATTGACATAATTTTTTTTTACCAATATAGCTCTGGGGTCAACCCTCATAATTGACATAATTTTTTTACCCTTACAGCTCTGGGATCAACCATCATGATTGACATAATTTTCTCATCCCTACAAGCTATGGTGTCAACCCTCGTAACTGACATAATGTTCCAACCACTACAGCTCTGGCTGGGGTCAACAATCATTACTGACCAAATTTTCTGAACACTACAGCTCTTAGATCAGGGGTGGCCAACCTTTTCAGCAGGCGGGCCAAATTTCAGAAATAATATTTCCTGCCGGGCCACGCACCTATTTTTTTTTTCTTAATTAAAGTAAACAAGCAAGCGTGCTACAGCTTCGACCATATCGTCGATTCCCACTCCGCGGGCCGCAACATGACTCCTGGCAGGCCGCATGCGGCCCGCGGGCCTCGTGTTGGCCACCCCTGTCTTAGATCAATCTTCGTAAAGCTCTTAGATCAATCCTCGTAACTGACACAATTTTCTGATCACTACAGCTCTGGGGTCAACCCTCATAATTGACATAATTTTCTGGGGATTGTCTAGGAAGGAAATGTGACAAAGAAGAGAACTGCTCACCCTACATCATATGTCATGGCCGAGTATACGTGATGGCCTAACACTTCACAAATGAATGGCGGTATTTGCTGCGGGACTACCTTTGCCTCTATACCTGAATGTGGTGAATGTTTACATAAAACATAACAGAATCGCTTGGACACAAACAATTACCCAGTGTTAGCGGCAAACTAAGCAGGTCTTTGTCCAGTTCATCAACAACAGTAGGTAGAGAACTAGGCTTGTACTTAACCCGTACAATGAATGTTTCATAAATTTGGCACTGTTTGATGCGGACAGCCTCGCAGGATGTGCCAGGGCTACTGGAGGTCTCAATGTTGCAAGAAGTGTCAGAGTTACTGGAGGTCCCAGCATCGCAAGATGTGCCAGGGCTACCGGACATCTTTGTGATGTTAACTCACCTAAATAAAAAATGACACAGGAATTATTAATCTCAGTATTAAATTACGGCATGTATCTGCTACCATTCATAGTCTGCCATATCTCATTATCATGTAGCAGGACCTTTGGAGAAAATCGCTCTCATCACAGTGCCTCATCAGGTCACTCTCATCACATCGCTCTCATCTTGGTGCCCTCATCACGGCGCTCTCATGTCATGCTCTCATCATGATGCACTAACCACAGTACTTTCATCACAGCACTCTCATCACGGTGCTCTCATCACATCGCTCTGATCACAGTGCTTTCATCATGTCACGCTCATCACAGTGCTCTCAACATGTTGCTCTCATCACAGTGCTCTCATCACATCACGCTCATCACAGTGCTCTCATCATGGCAAACTAATCACAGCGATCTTATCATTGTGCTTTCATCATAGCACTCTCATCACGGTGCTCTCATCACGGTGTTCTCATCACATCGCTCTCATCATGTCACTCTCATCACGCTGCTCTCATAATGTTGTTCTCTTCAGGGTGCTCTCATCATGTCACTCTCATCACATCGCTCTCATCATGTCACTTTCATCATGTCACTCTCATAATGCCGCTCTCATCATGTTGCACTAATCACAGCAATCTCATCACGATGCTTTCATTACGGTACTCTCATCATGTTGCTCTCACCACCATGCTAACCTACGGTGTACCCATCACAGTGCTCTCATCATGTCACTCTCATCACGCTGCTTTCATCATGTCACTCTCATTACATCGCCCTCATCATGTCGCTCTCATCACGTCGCTCTCAGCACGACACACCAAAAAGCCTCTCGATCTCTGGCCACATCCCCTGCCTCTTGCCCAAGGTGTCCACAATCTCCTGTGACCAGTAATCGTGCTCGTTGACCTCTGCCTCGTCTGCCGGAACCACACCTTCCGTCACTGTTCTCTTCAAATCACTGTGATGTTTAAATACGGCCAAAATAGTCCCGTTTCTGCGACATGTTGTCTATGAGCCAGGTTTCTTTCATGATCAGGTCTTGTAGAATTTCAGCATTTGCCTCTCCTTGGTCCATGCTATTCTAAGAACTTTTCTGTAGCATCTGAGCTCAAAAGCCCCAATTTTCTTCTCCTTGGTCCATGCTATTCTAAAAACGTTTCTGTAACATCTGAGCTCAAAAGCCCCAATTTTCTTCTCCTTGGTCCATGCTATTCTAAAAACTTTTCTGTAACATCTTAGCTCAAAAGCCCCAATTTTCTTCTCCTTGGTCCATGCTATTCTAAGAACTTTTCTGTAGCATCTGAGCTCAAAAGCCCCAATTTTCTTCTCCTTGGTCCATGCTATTCTAAGAACTTTTCTGTAGCATCTGAGCTCAAAAGCCCCAATTTTCTTCTCCTTGGTCCATGCTATTCTAAGAACTTTTCTGTAGCATCTGAGCTCAAAAGCCCCAATTTTCTCCTCCTTGGTCCATGCTATTCTAAGAACTTTTCTGTAGCATCTGAGCTCAAAAGCCCCAATTTTCTTCTCCTTGGTCCATGCTATTCTAAGAACTTTTCTGTAGCATCTGAGCTCAAAAGCCCCAATTCTCTTCTCCTTGGTCCATGCTATTCTAAGAACTTTTCTGTAGCATCTGAGCTCAAAAGCCCCAATTTTCTTCTCCTTGGTCCATGCTATTCTAAGAACTTTTCTGTAGCATCTGAGCTCAAAAGCCCCAATTTTCTTCTCCTTGGTCCATTCTATTCTAAGAACTTTTCTGTAGCATCTGAGCTCAAAATCCCCAATTTTCTTCTTCTTGGTCCATGCTATTCTAAGAACTTTTCTGTAGCATCTGAGCTCAAAAGCCCCAATTTTCTTCTCCTTGGTCCATGCTATTCTAAGAACTTTTCTGTAACATCTGAGCTCAACAGCCCCAATTTTCTTCTCCTTGGTCCATGCTATTCTAAGAACTTTTCTGTAGCATCTGAGCTCAAAAGCCCCAATTTTCTTCTCCTTGGTCCATGCTATTCTAAGAACTTTTCTGTAACATCTGAGCTCAAAAGCCCCAATTTTCTTCTCCTTGGTCCACACTATTCTAAGAACTTTTCTATAACATCTGAGCTCAAAAGCCCCAATTTTCTTCTCCTTGGTCCAAGCTATTCTAAAAACTTTTCTGTAACACCTGAGCTCAAAAGCCCCAATTTTCTTCTCCTTGGTCCATGCTATTCTAAAAACTTTTATGTAGCATCTGAGCTCAAAAGCCCCAATTTTCTTCTCCTTGGTCCATGCTATTCTAAGAACTTTTCTGTAGCATCTGAGCTCAAAAGCCACAATTTTCTTCTCCTTGGTCCATGCTATTCTAAGAACTTTTCTGTAGCATCTGAGCTCAAAAGCCCCAATTTTCTTCTCCTTAGGCCATGCTATTCTAAGAACTTTTCTGTAGCACCTGAGCTCAAAAGCCCCAATTTTCTTCTCCTTGGTCCATGCTATTCTAAGAACTTTTCTGTAACATCTGAGCTCAAAAGCCCCAATTTTCTTCTCCTTGGTCCATGCTATTCTAAGAACTTTTCTGTAGCATCTGAGCTCAAAAGCCCCAATTTTCTTCTCCTTGGTCCATGCTATTCTAAGAACTTTTCTGTAGCATCTGAGCTCAAAAGCCCCAATTTTCTTCTCCTTGGTCCATGCTATTCTAAGAACTTTTCTGTAGCATCTGAGCTCAAAAGCCCCAATTTTCTTCTCCTTGGTCCATGCTATTCTAAGAACTTTTCTGTAACATCTGACCTCAAAAGCCCCAATTTTCTTCTCCTTGGTCCATGCTATTCTAAGAACTTTTCTGTAACATCTGAGCTCAAAAGCCCCAATTTTCTTCTCCTTGGTCCATGCTATTCTAAGAACTTTTCTGTAGCATCTGAGCTCAAAAGCCCCAATTTTCTTCTCCTTGGTCCATGCTATTCTAAGAACTTTTCTGTAGCATCTGAGCTCAAAAGCCCCAATTTTCTTCTCCTTGGTCCATGCTATTCTAAGAACTTTTCTGTAGCATCTGAGCTCAAAAGCCCCAATTTTCTTCTCCTTGGTCCATGCTATTCTAAGAACTTTTCTGTAGCATCTAAGCTCAAAAGACTCAATTTTCTTCTCCTTGGTCCATGCTATTCTAAGAACTTTTCTGTAGCATCTGAGCTCAAAAGCCCCAATTTTCTTCTCCTTGGTCCATGCTATTCTAAGAACTTTTCTGTAACATCTGACCTCAAAAGCCCCAATTTTCTTCTCCTTGGTCCATGCTATTCTAAGAACTTTTCTGTAACATCTGAGCTCAAAAGCCCCAATTTTCTTCTCCTTGGTCCATGCTATTCTAAGAACTTTTCTGTAGCATCTGAGCTCAAAAGCCCCAATTTTCTTCTCCTTGGTCCATGCTATTCTAAGAACTTTTCTGTAGCATCTGAGCTCAAAAGCCCCAATTTTCTTCTCCTTGGTCCATGCTATTCTAAGAACTTTTCTGTAACATCTGAGCTCAAAAGCCCCAATTTTCTTCTCCTTGGTCCACACTATTCTAAGAACTTTTCTGTAACATCTGAGCTCAAAAGCCCCAATTTTCTTCTTAGTCCAAGCTATTCTAAAAACCTTTCTGTAACACCTGAGCTCAAAAGCCCCAATTCTCTTCTCCTTGGTCCATGCTATTCTACAAACTTTTCTGTAGCATCTAAGCTCAAAAGCCCCAATTTTCTTCTCCTTGGTCCATGCTATTCTAAGAACTTTTCTGTAGCATCTGAGCTCAAAAGCCCCAATTTTCTTCTCCTTGGTCCATGCTATTCTAAGAACTTTTCTGTAACATCTGAGCTCAAAAGCCCCAATTTTCTTCTCCTTGGTCCACCCTATTCTAAGAACTTTTCTGTAACATCTGAGCTCAAAAGCCCCAATTTTCTTCTCCTTGGTCCACACTATTCTAAGAACTTTTCTGTAACATCTGAGCTCAAAAGCCCCAATTTTCTTCTTAGTCCAAGCTATTCTAAAAACGTTTCTGTAACACCTGAGCTCAAAAGCCCCAATTCTCTTCTCCTTGGTCCATGCTATTCTAAAAACTTTTCTGTAGCATCTAAGCTCAAAATCCCCAATTTTCTTCTCCTTGGTCCATGCTATTCTAAGAACTTTTCTGTAACATCTGAGCTCAAAAGCCCCAATTTTCTTCTCATTAGTCCAAGCTATTCTAAAAACTTTTCTGTAACACCTGAGCTCAAAAGCCCCAATTCTCTTCTCCTTGGTCCATGCTATTCTAAAAACTTTTCTGTAGCATCTAAGCTCAAAAGCCCCAATTTTCTTCTCCTTGGTCCACGCTTTTTTAAGAACTTTTCTGTAACACCTGATCTCAAAAGCCCTAGTTTTCTTCTTTAGTGGTTGTGAAATTGTCCATGACTCTCTTCTATATGTTGCCACAAGGAAGATGTATGTTCCTAATTATTGTATTTTAACCTGCTTGTTGATGTTGTGCTACAGGTTGCTAATACTGTTTAGTCTCTGCATTGCTGTGACCAGCCTGCGTTTAATATCTTTTGAACATCGCCCAATATTGTTACCGGCTCTGTTATAAAGAACCTAAAATTTATGTCAGTCAAAATAAAGAACCTCAAGCTTATGCCAGTCAAAGCAAAAAACCTCAAATTTATGTCAGTCAAAACAAAGAACCTCAAATTTATGTCAGTCAAAACAAAGAACCTCAAGCTTATGTCAGTCAAAACAAAGAACCTCAAGTTTATGTCAGCCAAAGCAAAGAACCTCAAGTTTATGTCAGTCAAAGCAAAGAACCTCAAGATTATGTTATACCCAAAGCAAAGAACTTCAAGTTTATGTCAAAGCAAAGAACCTCAAGTTTATGTCACCCAAAGCAAAGAACCTCAAGTTTAGGCCACCCAAAACAAAGAACCTCAAGTTTATGTCAGCCAAAGCAAAGAACCTCAAGTTTATGTCAGTCAAAGCAAAGAACCTCAAGATTATGTTATACCCAAAGCAAAGAACTTCAAGTTTATGTCAAAGCAAAGAACCTCAAGTTTATGTCACCCAAAGCAAAGAACCTCAAGTTTAGGCCACCCAAAACAAAGAACCTCAAGTTTATGCCACCCTATGCAAAGAACCTCAAGTTTATGCCACCCAAAGCAAAGAACCTCAAGTTTATGTCACCTAAAGCAAAGAACCTCAAGTTTATGATGTCTGCCAAGCAAAGAACCTCAAATTTATGCCTGTTTAACAGTGTTTATGTTACCCAAACGGCCGAAGGCCAAAGCAACAAATAACTTCAAGTTTATTTATGTCAGTCAAAAAGCAAATAACATCAATTTAAGTAACCCAAAGCAAAGAACCCCACATTTATGTCACCCACAGCAAGAACCTAAATTTTAAGTCAGCGACTGAAGGACATCAAAGTCATAAGAAAAAGAACTTGAAGTATAATCTGCTCATTTCCACGCCTGCTAGCTTGAACTTGAACCGTTCAACCAGCCCCATCTTTTACAGTTACACTGAGTTACAGGTTCAATCATTGAATACGCTAACTAAGCGCAGGGATATTTTCACAACTACCTGACTATGAAACACGGGAAGTGATTGCAGGTAATGTATGGACTAAGCTTTGTCTGGTATGAAAAATGTGAAACCCGTCCACCTGACCGACTTGTAAACAACAACAACAACCAATGTCAACCCTTTTTATGTTTATATTCCTGTACTGTGATAGATTACTTTGTTCTGGCCAGGTAGGTGACCTAGTTTTGAATTAGTCCGTACAGAGAAATGTGCAGACATGCGATTACTGCGGAGATCATAAATGCACAACATTCGAATGAATAAGCAGACAAGTTGAGAAACATCTGATGGCAATGGAGACGTTGTTTCTGAGGGACATGAAAACAAAAAATATCACGGACATACAGAAACACCAATGAGCTAGTCCTACAACCAAGTCCTACAATAAATAAATGAAAACACTTAAACAGTAAGCTGATTAGAGAAATTAGAAGTATTTTAAATATTGAGCACAATCCACTACTGACAACGCTGATCGTATTCCGGTACAGACCTAAGGCCGTGTCCAATTGGAAGCATTTGACTCCAGTTTCGCTTTTGTTTGAGCTCGTCAGCAGTGCATACGAGAGTGCTCTCAGACGAGAGCGAAACTCGAGTCTATTGCTTCCATATTGACGTGGGCAAGGCCTTAGGTTTGTACCGGAATACGATCAGCGTTGCCAGTAGTGGGTTGTGCTCAATATTTAAATTTCAAATACCGGAAAAAATCCAAATAAATCAAATTAGACGTAGACAGTATGAGATTTTGTGGACACGTTATGAGAAGAAATAAATTAGAGAACTTGGTTGGTGACAACTGACAAGATTGAGGGGGAAAGAACATAGGGAAGACAGAGAAGTAAATACCTGGATGACTTAGCGACGTGGTATGGTCGAGACATGAACATATAAAGCTGATTCACGACTCTGGTGAAACATGACCGCCCATGCTTATCGACATGGTACATCATGATGATGACTGTGAGTTTAAAAACGAGGCTTTTTTATATAGTATCCGGCATGTGGTACTGCTTCCATAAAGTGCTAAAGTGAATCAACTTCATGACACTGAGTTTTCTAGCATTTAGCTCGATCTCTCTTCGCAGAATGGCAAGTGGCTTGCTGAGAGCATCACAAACAGCACGAACTCTGTAGCCCCGCGATAATCGCCAGGAGTGTCAGGGAAAATTACACTCATGGTCTGAGCCAGGCTGTTCACCGTCAGGAGTGTCAGGGAAAATTACACTCGTGGTCTGAGCCAGACAGTTCACCGTCAGGGAAAATTACACTCGTGGTCTGAGCCAGACAATTCACCGTCAGGAGTGTCAGGGAAAATTACACTCGTGGTCTGAGCCAGGCAGTTCACCGTCAGGAGTGTCAGGGAATATTACACCCGTGGTCTGAGCCAGGCTGTTCAGGGAGTGAACTCACAACCTTCACAGCGCGAGGCAGAGGGCTTAGCCACTTCACCACGAGACCAATCGGCACTCAGGAGGTGATGGGCTCAATATTTCACCTGTCACTTTTGCCTCCAAGGCTTTCCCAGGTACTCCATTTCGGTTGGTTGCCATGGCAGCTCAGGCACTGTTTACAAATCTGCTTCCCTGTGAATTCGAACCCCATCCATAGTCACCGGCAGGAAAGTGTGCTAGCCACTGCTGGTATGGTTGTTAGTTACATGTCCAAGTTAGTTGCATGTCCGTTACAGGACGTCACAGTAAACCCCATGATATTTTGACTATTTGCGATTGACTAGACAAGTTTACATTCAGCAGTTTGCCATTGCTTTCTGATTGACCGACGCTCATCGAGTTCGCAACAGTGCTGGCTTGTAAGGTTGACTATGTAATTCATCGCATTCAACCACTCCTAGCCTCAAGTAAAGCTATAAATAGTTTTCAGCATTTCAGTAGGTATGGATCCACTGTTGTAAATTCAGTAGGTATGTACTCGTTGTAAATTCAGTAGGTATGTACTCACTGTTGTAAATTCAGTAGGTATGTATGCATTGTAAATTCAGTAGGTATGTATCCACTTTTGTGAATGTGATACAACATCTGTGAAATTTGAGCTCTCATTAATACAGGATAAGGCCTACATGTGAGTCAGCATTAACTACAGCCAGCCATTACACAATTACCTAAGCGTCAGCAACGGAAGATGGATAAAGTGAGGAAGATGGATAAAGAAAGGAAGATGGATAAAGAAAGGAAGATGGATAAAGAAAGGAAGATGGATAAAGTGAGGAAGATGGATAAAGTAAGGAAGATGGATAAAGTGAGGAAGATGGATAAAGTAAGGAAGATGGATAAAGTGAGGAAGATGGATAAAGTAAGGAAGATGGATAAAGTGAGGAAGATGGATAAAGTAAGGAAGATGGATAAAATGAGGAAGTTGGATAAAGTGAGAAAGATGGATAAAGTGGGACGCAGAGGTGTTTCCAAGGCACCAGAGCTAGGTTCTATACTAGCCAAGACCTGCTGACACGTCTTCGCACATGCGTCCTCGGCTAACATCAGTAGGATCACTGATTTCTCCGAAGCCGGAGAGTGTCTGCCTGCATGGCGAGGAACCACCAGTCTGCACACCAATAAGCCAGACATGGGACAACGGATACTCATGCAAACCTCAGTCCAGTATGACATCACACTGATGTTGGACAACAGGATGTATTCATCTGACATACAGGACTTCATGCTGCAGTTCACAGCCAGCGAACACAAGCAAGCAAGCAAGCAAGCATGGATAAAGTGAGAAAGTTGGATAAAATGAGGAAGATGGATAAAGTGAGGATGTTGGATACAGTGTTGAATGTGGATAAAGTGAGGAAGATGGATAAAGTGAGGAAGATGAATAAATTGAAGAGGTTGGATAAAGTGTGGAATGTGGATAAAGTGAGGAAGATGGATAAAGTGAGGAGGTTGGATACAGTGGAGAATGTGGATAAAGTGAGGAAGATGGATAAAGTGAGGAGGTTGGATACAGTGTGGAATGTGGATAAAGTGAGGAAGATGGATAAAGTGAGGAAGATGGATAAAGTAAGGAGGTTGGATAACATGTGGAATGTGGATAAAGTGAGGAAGATGGATATAGTGAGGAAGGTGGATAAATTGAAGAGGTTGGCTAAAGTGTGGAATGTGAATAAAGTGAGAAAGATGGATAAAGTGTGGAATGTGAATAAAGTGAGAAAGATGGATAAAGTGAGGAAGATGGATAAAGTGAGGAAGGTGGATAAAGTGAGGAAGGTGGATAAATTGAAGAGGTTGGCTAAAGTGTGGAATGTGAATAAAGTGAGGAAGATGGATAAAGTGTGGAATGTGAATAAAGTGAGGAAGATGGATAAAGTGAGGAAGATGGATAAAGTAAGGAGGTTGGATAACATGTGGAATGTGGATAAAGTGAGGAAGATGGATATAGTGAGGAAGGTGGATAAATTGAAGAGGTTGGCTAAAGTGTGGAATGTGAATAAAGTGAGAAAGATGGATAAAGTGTGGAATGTGAATAAAGTGAGAAAGATGGATAAAGTGTGGAATGTGAATAAAGTGAGAAAGATGGATAAAGTGAGGAAGGTGGATAAAGTGAGGAAGGTGGATAAATTGAAGAGGTTGGCTAAAGTGTGGAATGTGAATAAAGTGAGGAAGATGGATAAAGTGTGGAATGTGAATAAAGTGAGGAAGATGGATAAAGTGTGGAATGTGGATAAAGTGAGGAAGGTGGATAAATTGAAGAGGTTGGCTAAAGTGTGGAATGTGAATAAAGTGAGAAAGATGGATAAAGTGTGGAATGTGAATAAAGTGAGAAAGATGGATAAAGTGAGGAAGGTGGATAAAGTGAGGAAGGTGGATAAATTGAAGAGGTTGGCTAAAGTGTGGAATGTGAATAAAGTGAGGAAGATGGATAAAGTGTGGAATGTGAATAAAGTGAGGAAGATGGATAAAGTGTGGAATGTGGATAAAGTGAGGAAGATGGATAAAGTGAGGAAGATGGATAAAGTGAGGAAGATGGATAAAGTAAGGAGGTTGGATAACATGTGGAATGTGGATAAAGTGAGGAAGATGGATATAGTGAGGAAGGTGGATAAATTGAAGAGGTTGGCTAAAGTGTGGAATGTGAATAAAGTGAGAAAGATGGATAAAGTGTGGAATGTGAATAAAGTGAGAAAGATGGATAAAGTGTGGAATGTGAATAAAGTGAGGAAGATGGATAAAGTGAGGAAGGTGGATAAAGTGAGGAAGGTGGATAAATTGAAGAGGTTGGCTAAAGTGTGGAATGTGAATAAAGTGAGAAAGATGGATAAAGTGTGGAATGTGAATAAAGTGAGAAAGATGGATAAAGTGTGGAATGTGAATAAAGTGAGGAAGATGGATAAAGTGTGGAATGTGAATAAAGTGAGGAAAATGGATAAAGTGTGGAATGTGAATAAAGTGAGGAAGATGGATAAAGTGTGGAATGTGAATAAAGTGAGGAAGATGGATAAAGTGAGGAAGACGGATAAAGTGTGGAATGTGAATAAAGTGAGGAAGATGGATAAAGTGTGGAATGTGAATAAAGTGAGGAATGTGAATAAAGTGAGAAAGATGGATAAAGTGTGGAATGTGAATAAAGTGAGAAAGATGGATAAAGTGAGGAAGATGGATAAAGTGTGGAATGTGAATAAAGTGAGGAAGATGGATAAAGTGAGGAAGATGGATAAAGTGTGGAATGTGAATAAAGTGAGGAAGATGGATAAAGTGTGGAATGTGAATAAAGTGAGGAAGATGGATAAAGTGAGGAAGACGGATAAAGTGTGGAATGTGAATAAAGTGAGGAAGATGGATAAAGTGTGGAATGTGAATAAAGTGAGGAAGATGGATAAAGTGTGGAATGTGAATAAAGTGAGGAAGATGGATAAAGTGTGGAATGTGAATAAAGTGAGGAAGATGGATAAAGTGTGGAATGTGAATAAAGTGAGGAAGATGGATAAAGTGTGGAATGTGAATAAAGTGAGGAAGATGGATAAAGTGTGGAATGTGAATAAAGTGAGGAAGATGGATAAAGTGTGGAATGTGAATAAAGTGAGGAAGATGGATAAAGTGAGGAAGATGGATAAAGTGAGGAAGATGGATAAATTGAAGAGGTTGGCTAAAGTGTGGAATGTGAATAAAGTGAGAAAGATGGATAAAGTGTGGAATGTGAATAAAGTGAGAAAGATGGATAAAGTGTGGAATGTGAATAAAGTGAGGAAGATGGATAAAGTGTGGAATGTGAATAAAGTGAGGAAGATGGATAAAGTGTGGAATGTGAATAAAGTGAGGAAGATGGATAAAGTGTGGAATGTGAATAAAGTGAGGAAGATGGATAAAGTGTGGAATGTGAATAAAGTGAGAAAGATGGATAAAGTGAGGAAGATGGATAAAGTGAGGAAGATGGATATAGTGGGGAATGTGAATAAAGTGAGGAAGATGGATAAAGTGTGGAATGTGAATAAAGTGAGGAAGATGGATAAAGTGAGGAAGATGGATAAAGTGTGGAATGTGAATAAAGTGAGAAAGATGGATAAAGTGAGGAAGATGGATAAAGTGAGGAAGATGGATAAAGTGAGGAAGATGGATATAGTGAGGAAGGTGGATATAGTGAGGAAGGTGGATAAATTGAAGAGGTTGGCTAAAGTGTGGAATGTGAATAAAGTGACAAAGATGGATAAAGTGTGGAATGTGAATAAAGTGAGGAAGATGGATAAAGTGAGGAAGATGGATAAAGTGAGGAAGATGGATAAAGTGAGGAATATGGATAAAATGAAGAAGGTCGTGGATGACACAAGCAGGGGGCAAAGTCCAGGAGATTGAAGTGACTGGCATGTCCTGTACAGGATGTCACAGTCAACCCCAGCATTATTTTGTGCTTTGTGGTGGAAAAAAAAATTGCAGGAAGTTGTGATCAATCCTCAAGTTGATTTTCTAGGAAATTTTTAGTTTGCCATTGCTTTCTGAATGAGAGATCAACATTCAAGTCCAGCTGACCAGTGTAGAGGATGAACCCCGACCCCGCCACTAGCGCACCGGTAGTTTAGGAGATAGAGTGCTCTTATCATTTCGGCCATGTCAACTGATGTTTGTGATTTCCTTGACAATTTTGTATGTTCAATGGTCTGTATTTGCTTTCTTAATGACAGACACCTCATAATATCAAAATCAACACAAAGCAGTCTGTTTCCAAATCATTTGCAGCTTATTTCGAACACGTGGCAAGGTATGATGGGAATTGTGAATCTACACGTCTGACTAACCCCTAAGCCACAGAGCCGGTTATTGTGTAGATGATCTCAGTCACACAAATGGCTGTCCATACTCAGTTAATGAAATCAGTTAATGAAGAAGTTAAACCTAAACTATTTATAAGAAAACAATAAAACAAACATTTGAGAAGACATTTTATCAAGTCTCTATTTCAATGCAGACATGCAGCGTTATAAACAAACTAACCAAAGATACATTTGTGTTCAATAAGAATCATTTACATTTAGCACACACATGATTTATGTACACATTCTGTAATCACATTTGCATTGTTTATGAACAGAAACATGGAAAGTAAATGAAACAGCATGAACAGGAAATAACCTTTAACCTTATGCATATACACAGTCTCATTCATATCCATCATTGCATATCTGCAAATTCACTGGTGCACAAACACATCTCATACATATATAAAGAAAGATAACATATTTATATAGCTCGCTCCACGGTGAAGGGGTTACTGGCGTGGTTCGTGATCCCGCATACCAGCGTTTGAAACACAGCTGCGCGCGATTTGGTAAGACATCAACAACAGCAAAAAATGCTGATGTTGACTGCAAATGTCCCGTAAAGGATATGCAACTTTAGAAGAACATATTTGCAAATCTTTTTCTCCACTCATGCCACATGATGAAATATGAAATATTGTTTGTCTGGGTGTGTGTATGTGGGAGGGTGGGTAAGTTTGGGCAGGCAGGTGGGGATGTGTGTGTTTGTTTGGGTGTGGGTGGGTGGGTGTATTGGTGAGTAGGTGGATGTAGATTTGGGGGTGGGATTGTCTGTGTGGGTAGGATGAGGTGGGGGTTATTTGTGACCCTTTGAAAATAAAGTTCATTCATTCGTTCGATGTGAAATCTAAATGGTGATTTCTCTCACATCTTTTACATTTCTCATAATCTTTTAACTGTATAGGGAAAAAAGTTCCAGAGGCAGTAAACATCCCTCTCATGCAACTCCTTTGATTGGCTGATATTTACCTACTTCATTATGGATTTTTATCACAACTTGTTGTTTCCAGTACATATTCGCCATATGTCCAAAGTTTCCTGTCAATTTGAAGAACTGCAAGCATCCTCGTCTCGACATATCTTACTCTATGAAAAGTCTTTGTGTAGCCAATGAAGCAGGGTAATAGGTCTTTGTTTACTTCTGTTGAATACTCTAGTAATGTTCTCAGCAAATACACAAGGTGTACATAAGAGAAATAAAGAATATTAACACTGTAACCTATCATGTAGGTCATAAGATTCAACTAAGGAGGGTTGACGTGAGATTGTTTACTTCATCCCATTGAAAACTTTAGCTGCAAAATCTAGACAATCATAAACAAGTCTACAAAGAGCTCTGTGTGGATTGGTTGCAGGCCTGTACTCCATTGAGTTATGAAAGGCCGAACAAGAAGAACATAAGAAATAACCCAATGGGACACATGGGACAACAAGGAGAGGTTTAATACGAGTAATATTTATTAAAACATGTTTTGTACAAATGTTTTAAAAAAAAGTTTTTCATGATATAGACTTGTCTTTGCCAGGATCTTTCTAGAATGATGGATTTCCGAATCCGTATCTTGCTTGTTCACCGTGAACCTCTGCCAGCAGTGGACCTTCCTCGAGCTTCAGCTGGAAATACATGTCAGGCAGAAAATTTATGAAGATGTGAGAAGTGGACAATAGAATATGTTTAATACTTTGTGTGTCTCAGATGATAGGTGGACAATAGGATCTGTTGAACTCTTTGTGTTTCAGCCAGTAAGTGGACAATAGGATCTATTTAACTGATTCTGTCTGAGGTGATAGGTGGACAATAGGATCTGTCTAACTCTTTATGTTTTAGCCAATTTATACTATATGTTGAGATGCACGTGCCATACCGTGCAATGGTTGGGGCTCATCCTACCCAAGATCTCTCTTCAGCTCCATGTGGAGCATCCTGGGCTGTTGCTAGCCTCGGTAGTGAAGGGAGGATTAACCTTGGTTTCCACTGTGGTGAAGCCTGCCTAGGACCACAAACTGTGCATGCTGCGAGACTGCAAGAGTGATCTAACAATTTCACACCATGATGGTAACAATCAGCACCCAAGCAGCTTATTGTCTTCCTCTATCTCTCTTTCCATACAATTTTCAAGATATCGCAACATTTTCCAGTGCTTCTGTTCTCATGATGTGGTGATAAAACATGACTGCCTATTTTTGATGTTTTTTGGTAGATTGTATTTGTGTCAAACAGTTTCATAACATTTAGATTGCTTATTTTGGCTGGCAAAGGAATGTTCAACATTCTTCCATAAAACCACATTTAGAGGTATCAACTCATTTGTGTGTGTACACACAACAAACTTTAAAGAGCAGTAAATCAAACACTCCTTACTGCTGAACCAATCAACAGATATAAAACCATCCCAATATCTACTCTACCTGTGAAAGAACTATTCTAACTGTATGCCAAATCTTATTGCATTTATCAATTCCAGTGTGAGTGCCTAACAGCTTACATTGGCAGTATGGAAAGACAACAAGTCGAGTAGCTGAACACATACCAGTATGGACAGAAACAGTTAAGCAACATTTTGTAAACCCCATGCACCCGGGAAGGTTAACCCGATCAATAAATGCCTGCAGAAGTCGGATATGTCGGCCCGAAAGGTGCAAATATCACAGCTTTGCTGTAAACAGGCGCAACGCAATAACGTCCAAAACAAACCTTCCAGATGAATGAAGAAGAAGAAGTAAACCCCATACATTCAGCCCACAGTAGTGTAGTGGCAAAACGCTCGCCTGGCGGATCAGTGGCCAATGTTTCAAATCCACATGGAGGCAGATTGTAATATTGATCTGGGCTCTCAGGATTACCAGCCTAAAATGGCTACCAGGAAGTAAAGGCAGCCTGTGTGATACTAACCACATCAGCCATCAGTGCAGGCTGGTCTATACAAACATGGGACTAGCACCAAATGTCAAGTTTGCCTCAAGGTGTGTGCAAGGGTTCTATAATTTATTTGACTTGTGGCCATGCAGTCAGCCGGCCATTAAAATACAGCCTCCTCCATTGCTCAGAATGTTTTTAATTGTGGCTGTGTGGTCAACAAATCAAAAGCACTTCACATAATGTATTTGGTGAACAACAAACAAGTTCTTAAATCACAGAAGCTTCCCCATTAGATGTGTAAATCTTGTGGGCAACAAAGGAAAAGCACTTCACATATTGTATTTGATGAACAACAAACAAGTACTTAAATTCACAGAAGCTTCCCCATTAGATGTGTAAAACATGTGGGCAACAAAGGAAAAGCACTTCACATATTGTATTTGATGAACAACAAACAAGTACTTAAATTCACAGAAGCTTCCCCATTAGATGTGTAAAACTTGTGGTCAACAAAGGAAAAGCACTTCACATATTGTATTTGATGAACAACAAAGTACTTAAATTCACAGAAGCATCCCCATTAGGTGTGTAAAACTTGTGGTCAACAAAGGAAAAGCACTTCACATATTGTATTTGATGAACAACAAAGTACTCAAATTCACAGAAGCTTCCCCATTAGATGTGTAAAACTTGTGGACAACAAAGGAAAAGCACTTCACATATTGTATTTGATGAACAACAAAGTACTTAAATTCACAGAAGCTTCCCCATTAGGTGTGTAAAACTTGTGGTCAACAAAGGAAAAGTACTTCACATATTGTATTTGATCAACAACAAACAAGTACTTAAATTCATAGAAGCTTCCCCATTAGGTGTGTAAAACTTGTGGTCAACAAAGGAAAAGCACTTCACATATTGTATTTGATGAACAACAAAGTACTCAAATTCACAGAAGCTAAAAGTACTCAAATTCACAGAAGCTTCCCCATTAGATGTGTAAAACTTGTGGGCAACAAAGGAAAAGCACTTCACATATTGTATTTGATGAACAACAAAGTACTCAAATTCACAGAAGCTTCCCCATTAGATGTGTAAAACTTGTGGTCAACAAAGGAAAAGCACTTCACATATTGTATTTGATGAACAACAAAGTACTTAAATTCACAGAAGCATCCCCATTAGGTGTGTAAAACTTGTGGTCAACAAAGGAAAAGCACTTCACATATTGTATTTGATGAACAACAAAGTACTCAAATTCACAGAAGCTTCCCCATTAGATGTGTAAAACTTGTGGTCAACAAAGGAAAAGCACTTCACATATTGTATTTGATGAACAACAAAGTACTTAAATTCACAGAAGCTTCCCCATTAGGTGTGTAAAACTTGTGGTCAACAAAGGAAAAGTACTTCACATATTGTATTTGATCAACAACAAACAAGTACTTAAATTCATAGAAGCTTCCCCATTAGGTGTGTAAAACTTGTGGTCAACAAAGGAAAAGCACTTCACATATTGTATTTGATGAACAACAAAGTACTCAAATTCACAGAAGCTTCCCCATTAGATGTGTAAAACTTGTGGGCAACAAAGGAAAAGCACTTCACATACTGTATTTGATGAACAACAAAGTACTTAAATTCACAGAAGCTTCCCCATTAGGTGTGTAAAACTTGTGGTCAACAAAGGAAAAGTACTTCACATATTGGATTTGATGAACAACAAACAAGTACTCAAATTCACAGAAGCTTCCCCATTAGATGTGTAAAACTTGTGGGCAACAAAGGAAAAGCACTTCACATATTGTATTTGATGAACAACAAACAAGTACTCAAATTCACAGAAGCTTCCCCATTAGATGTGTAAAACTTGTGGTCAACAAAGGAAAAGCACTTCACATATTGTATTTGATGAACAACAAACAAGTACTCACATTCACAGAAGCTTTCCCATTAGATGTGTAAAACTTGTGGTCAATAAAGGAAAAGCACTTCATATATTGTATTTGATGAACAACAAACAAGTACTTAAATTCACAGAAGCTTCCCCATTAGATGTGTAAAACTTGTGGTCAACAAAGGAAAAGCACTTCACATATTGTATTTGATGAACAACAAAGTACTCAAATTCATAGAAGCTTCCCCATTAGATGTGTAAAACTCCTGCTGTGCAGACAAAAAGACTTAGTAGTGATTCTGCAATTCCCTTGGCTATAACAAATGCCCCACGTTCAAACAGTATTAACATTATTATTGTGTTACGCATTTCAGCTAGAAAAAGGTTCATTTATTCATCACATATGATATCTAACTAACTTGCAGGTCCGCACGGCCAAATGGATAAAAATGCGTGTTCTTAAACATCCGGTGTGCTGATGCCGAGGTAAGCGGTTCAACCCCTACACTGGACAGCTGGACTAAAATGTTGACCTATCATCCTTGACTTGGGGACGTTAATTACAAGTACCTCTGAAGTTGGAGTGGGTTCGCTTGAGTGTATGTACATGGTGTGCTATGTGGCAATTAAAGTTATTAGTAAGTATAATTTTCAAACAAATGCATCAAATTTATTTCGTACAGTCTTAGTTTTGCAGGTGCTCAACAGCTATTTTCAAATGCAAAATTTCAGAGCATTTGTTTGCAAAATTATGTGAGGGGATATATGTTAAATTCTGACATTTCACACCTGTTTAATGCTAACATGCTATAAGATTGGCTAACTTGTCCGCCTGTAACCCACAAATAATCATGAGAATCTATGCAAGACTCTGCTAAACTTTGACCACGTGAACATCTTCAGAATACTCTCCTTACCTTGACGGCATATTTGTAGGCCTGCTCTGCCTGATGGCACCTGTTTGTCTTCAGGCACACCAGGGAGAGGTACGCCCAGACCTCAGGGTCATTGTTGTTCAGCATATTTGCTTCAGACAGGGCATCTTCTGCTTCTGATAACTCTCCAAGCTGAAAACATACGATCGGGTAATGTAGGAAACATCTTTGAGTCTGTCCCAAACCCTTTCCTGGACGTTTCTTTCATTGTGGCCAGATGCTCACCTGGTGGCTCGGTGGCCACAGGTTCGATCTACATCGGAGCGGATTCATATTTTTATAACTGACCGGGACTCCCATGATGCCTCAGCCTAACATGGGTGCCAGAAAATGTCTTGGGAAGTGAAACCAGCCGGCATAATACTGATCACATGACCCATCAAGTGAGTGCCAATTGGCCAGCATAATACTGATCACATGACCCATAAAGTGAAGTGCCAATTGGCCAGCATAATACTGATCACATGACCCATCAAGTGAAGTGCCAATTGGCCAGCATAATACTGATCACATGACCCATCAAGTGAAGTGCCAATCGGTCTATAAAATTATGGGTCTTCAATGCACCTTAAGCCATGAAAGTGGGTCCTTTACTAACTTGTTCTTTTATTCTCTTCTTGTTCTGTTTTGTTCTAAACTGGACACCTCTAGATGTCCCCTGAGCACCGGCAGGAGTCTGGTCACAACTAAATATATAGAAGTTGTGTAGGAGACATGGACAATCTAGACGTAATTTCGCTGCTATTTTAAAGATCATGTTATTGCAAAGGAGTATCACAGTTTTATTGTAGTTAACCTAATTTCATTTACACCCTTCCTTGCTGGACAAAACTTCACACCAAACATCCCTCCATGCTGGACAACACTTCCCACCAAACATCCCTCCATGCTGGACAACACTTCCCACCAAACATCCCCCCATGCTGGACAACACTTCTCACCAAACATCCCCCCATGCTGGACAAAACTTCACACCAAACATCCCTCCATGCTGGACAACACTTCCCACCAAACATCCCTCCATGCTGGACAACACTTCCCACCAAACATCCCCCCATGCTGGACAACATTTCCCACCAAACATCCCTCCATGCTGGACAACACTTCCCACCAAACATCCCTCCATGCTGGACAACACTTCCCACCAAACATCCCTCCATGCTGGACAACACTTCCCACCAAACATCCCCCCATGCTGGACAACACTTCTCACCAAACATCCCCCCATGCTGGACAAAACTTCACACCAAACATCCCTCCATGCTGGACAACATTTCCCACCAAACATCCCTCCATGCTGGACAACACTTCCCACCAAACATCCCTCCATGCTGGACAACACTTCCCACCAAACATCCCCCCATGCTGGACAACACTTCTCACCAAACATCCCCCCATGCTGGACAAAACTTCACACCAAACATCCCTCCATGCTGGACAACATTTCCCACCAAACATCCCTCCATGCTGGACAACACTTCCCACCAAACATCCCTCCATGCTGGACAACACTTCCCACCAAACATCCCTCCATGCTGGACAACACTTCCCACCAAACATCCCCCCATGCTGGACAACATTTCCCACCAAACATCCCTCCATGCTGGACAACATTTCCCACCAAACATCCCCCCATGCTGGACAACATTTCCCACCAAACATCCCCCCATGCTGGACAACACTTCCCACCAAACATCCCTCCTGGATGGACAACACTTCCCACCAAACATCCCTCCATGCTGGACAACACTTCCCACTAAACATCCCTCCATGCTGGACAACACTTCCCACCAAACATCCCTCCATGCTGGACAACACTTCCCACCAAACATCCCTCCATGCTGGACAACACTTCCCACCAAACATCCCTCCATGCTGGACAACACTTCCCACCAAACATCCCTCCTGGATGGACAACATTTCCCACCAAACATCCCCCCATGCTGGACAACATTTCCCACCAAACATCCCCCCCATGCTGGACAACATTTCCCACCAAACATCCCCCCATGCTGGACAACACTTCCCACCAAACATCCCTCCATGCTGGACAACACTTCCCACCAAACATCCCTCCATGCTGGACAACACTTCCCACCAAACATCCCTCCATGTTGGACAACACTTCCCACTAAACATCCCTCCATGCTGGACAACACTTCCCACTAAACATCCCTCCATGCTGGACAACACTTCCCACTAAACATCCCTCCATGTTGGACAACACTTCCCACTAAACATCCCTCCATGCTGGACAACACTTCCCACTAAACATCCCTCTATGCTGGACAACACTTCCCACCAAACATCCCTCCATGTTGGACAACACTTCCCACTAAACATCCCTCCATGCTGGACAACACTTCCCACTAAACATCCCTCCATGCTGGACAACACTTCCCACCAAACATCCCTCCATGCTGGACAACACTTCCCACCAAACATCCCTCCATGCTGGACAACACTTCCCACCAAACATCCCTCCATGCTGGACAACACTTCCCACCAAACATCCCTCCATGCTGGACAACACTTCCCACCAAACATCCCTCCATGCTGGACAACACTTCCCACCAAACATCCCTCCATGCTGGACAACACTTCCCACCAAACATCCCTCCATGCTGGACAACACTTCCCACCAAACATCCCTCCATGCTGGACAACACTTCCCACCAAACATCCCTCCTGGCTGGACAACATTTCCCACCAAACATCCCCCCATGCTGGACAACATTTCCCACCAAACATCCCCCCATGCTAGACAACACTTCCCACCAAACATCCCTCCATGCTGGACAACACTTCCCACCAAACATCCCTCCATGCTGGACAACACTTCCCACCAAACATCCCTCCTGGCTGGACAACATTTCCCACCAAACATCCCCCCATGCTGGACAACATTTCCCACCAAACATCCCCCCATGCTGGACAACACTTCCCACCAAACATCCCTCCATGCTGGACAACACTTCCCACCAAACATCCCTCCATGCTGGACAAAACTTCACACCAAACATCCCTCCATGCTGGACAACACTTCCCACCAAACATCCCTCCATGCTAGACAACACTTCCCACCAAACATCCCTCCATGCTGGACAACACTTCCCACCAAACATCCCTCCATGCTGGACAACACTTCCCACCAAACATCCCTCCATGCTGGACAACATTTCCCACCAAACATCCCTCCATGCTGGACAACACTTCCCACCAAACATCCCTCCATGCTGGACAACACTTCCCACCAAACATCCCTCCATGCTGGACAAAACTTCACACCAAACATCCCTCCATGCTGGACAACACTTCCCACCAAACATCCCTCCATGCTAGACAACACTTCCCACCAAACATCCCTCCATGCTAGACAACACTTCCCACCAAACATCCCTCCATGCTGGACAACACTTCCCACCAAACATCCCTCCATGCTAGACAACACTTCCCACCAAACATCCCTCCATGCTGGACAACACTTCCCACCAAACATCCCCCCATGCTGGACAACACTTCTCACCAAACATCCCTCCATGCTGGACAACACTTCCCACCAAACATCCCTCCATGCTGGACAACACTTCCCACCAAACATCCCTCCATGCTGGACAACACTTCCCACCAAACATCCCTCCATGCTGGACAACACTTCCCATCAAACATCCCTCCATGCTGGACAACACTTCCCACCAAACATCCCTTCTTGTTGGACAACACTTCACACCAAACATCCCTCCATGCTGGACAACACTTCCCACCAAACATCCCTCCATGCTGGACAACACTTCCCACCAAACATCCCTTCTTGCTGGACAACACTTCACACCAAACATCCCTCCATGCTGGACAACACTTCCCACCAAACATCCCTCCATGCTGGACAACACTTCCCACCAAACATCCCTCCATGCTGGACAACACTTCCCACCAAACATCCCTCCATGCTAGACAACACTTAAAACCAAACTCAATGACCTCTTAAATATGTTGTGTCATCTGTTATTGCATCTTAAACTAGCAGTTGTTTTTAGTCTGCAAAATATCTCTCTTGTTTATCATGAGCGGACATTACTGGGCTGACAGCGAACACCAGGATCCTCTTTAACAATGATGAACAAAAAGTAACATTGAGAGGATTGGTTTCAATGCACCAGGTTCATCTATATGGCTTGGTCTCCCACCACAAAATGGCAAGCCACTTGCTGAAACCATTGCACAAAGCACAAACTTTGTAGCTCCAGCGACGTCCCACTGGGTCTCCAGGAAAAATGGCACTCTTGTCTGAACGATGTGGTTCAGAAATGAACCCACAACCCTCAGAGCTTATGGCAGATGGCTCCAGCATGGAGACCCCCAAATGAAGGACAAACAGTATAAAAGTTGTACATGCTTGCTTGTGTTCGATGGCTGTAAACTCCAGCGTGAAGTCCTGTATGTCGGATTAAGACATCATGTTGTCCAACAGTGTGATGTCATACCGGACTGAGGTTTGCGTGAGTATCCGTTGTCCCATGTCTGGCTTATTGGTGTACAGACTGGTGGTTCCTCGCCGTGTAGGCAGATACTCTCCGGCTTCGGGGGAATCAGCGATTCTACTACGTTAGCCACGACCCCGAAGGGACCTGTTGCCCAGGACGCACGACTAGGACGTGTTAGTAGGTCTTGGCCAGTATAGAACCTGGCCCTGGTGCCTTGGAAACATGTTTGTGTCCTAATTGTACATGCAACCAACAACAATATAAAAGGTGTACATTCAACCTATTCTTACCCTGTAGCAAGCGATACCAACGCCTAGCCATGTCACACAGGATGGGTTTCTCTTACAGGCCATCAAGTATGTTTTCTTGGCATCTTGATACTAGATTCAAGGGAGAGAAACCATGTAAAATAAGTCAACAGAGTCACCTGTCTTCCATTGTTCTAGATAAACAACAAAATGCAATACAAATCTTGATTCAGTAAACATTAAGAAAAAAAAATATCTTTAATAAGCAAACAAGATTGTAAGCAGCAAATAACTTTTTCCCCTTCTGATTCCTGTTAGGCTTTCTCTTCTGCCTCCACTTTTCCTCCTCCACATCTATCTAGCCATCTAGCAACATCTGTCTAGCCATCTAGCCACGTCTATCAATCCATCATGCTACACCTAGCCACATCTATTTAGCTATCTAGCTACATCTAGTCACATGTAGCCACATCTATCTAGCCACATCCAGAAACATCAAGCCACATCTATCTAGCCACATCTGGAAACATCTAACTATATCTATCTAGCAACATCTAACTAGCCATCTAGCCCAATCTAGCTACATCTATCTAGCAATCTAGCCAACAACAGCAAAAAAACTTTATTTTCTAAGGGTTAAGAATTGGGCACGCAGGCCTGTCTTACATTCTGCCCTTCTATCACTCTCTTTCATACATTATATCATTCACACATCATTCAAGGCTAACAGAGAACAGCAACAATATAAAAGATATGCATTATAAAGGCATAGGAAAAATGAAAAATCAATACTACATGACTCAGTAATAGTAATGACTGGTGTGGCACTTGTTATTAGCTATGATGAATATACTGGCCTACCAAAAGGGGACTGGCTGTTACACTAGGGTTTTATAATAATAATAATAATAAGTATTATTATTATTTCTAATATTAAGGGGGAAGGTAATCTGTACTGAGATAGTGTTCTAATAATTTGCGATTATATGTATAGGGATTGTTGATGTCTTTGATGTCTTGTGGAAGATTGTTCCACAGCTGAGTACGTTAAGCTTGTTTTGTATGAGTCTATCCTAGGCTAGCCATCTAGCCACATCTTTCTAACAATCTAGCCACATCCATCTAGCCACATCTATCTAGCTATATATAGCCACATCTAGCTAACCATCTAGAAACATCTATCAAGCCATCAAGCCACATCTAGAAACATCTAGCCACATCTATATAGCCATCTAGCTAATCTAGCCACAGCTATCTAGCCAGATCCATCTAGCCATCTAGGCACACCTATATAGCCATCTATCATCAATCTAGCCACATCTAGAAACATCAATCTAGCCATATCTAGAAATATCTAGCCACATCAATCTAGCCATATCTAGAAACATCTAGCCACATATAAAACATATAGCCGCACATCTAGAAGTATCTAGCCACATCTAGAATCATCAATTAGCCAAATCTAGAAACATCAATCTAGCCACATCTAGAAATATCTAGCCACATCTATCTAGCCATCTAGCCACATCACAAAATATCTAGCCACACATCTAGAAATATCTAGCCACATCTAGAATCATCAATCTAGCCACATCTAAAAACATCTATCTAGCCATACCTAGAAACATCCAGCCACATCTAGAAACAACTAGCAACATCTAGAAATATCTAGCCACATCTATCTAGTCATATAAAGAAACATCTAAAAACATCTAGCCACAAATCTAGAAATATCTAGCCACCTCTAGAATCATCAATCTAGCCACATCTAAAACATCTATCTAGCCATACCTAGAAACATCCAGCCACATCTAGAAACAACTAGAAACATCTAGAAATATCTAGCCACATCTATCTAGTCATATAAAGAAACATCTAAAAATATCTAGCCACAAATCTAGAAATATCTAGCCACCATTAGAATCATAAATCTAGCCACATCTAAAAACATCTATCTAGCCATACCTAGAAACATCCAGCCACATCTAGAAACAACTAGCAACATCTAGAAATATCTAGCCACATCTATCTAGTCATATAAAGAAACATCTAAAAACATCTAGCCGCACATCTAAAAATATCTAGCCACATCTATCTAGCCATCTAGCCACACCTAAAAACATCTAGCCACACATCTAGAAATATCTAGCCACATCTAGAATCACCAATCTAGCCACATCTAGAAACATCTATCTAGCCATATCTAGCAACATCTATATAGCCATCTATCCACATCTAGATAGCCATCTAGCTAATCTAGCCACAGCTATCTAGCCATCTAGGCACATCTATATAACCATCTATCATAAATCTAGCCACATCTAGAAACACCAATGTAGCCATATCTAGAAATATCTAGCCACATCAATCTAGCCATATCTAGAAATATCTAGCCACATCTAAAACATCTAGCCATATCTAGCCACATCTAAAATATCTAGCCACACATCTAGAAATATCTAGTCACATCTAGAATCATCAATCTAGCCACATCTAGAAACATCTATCTAGCCATACATAGAAACATCCAGCCACACCTAGAAACATCTAGTAGACATCTAGAAATATCTAGCCACATCTATCTAGTCATATCTAGAAACATCTAGCCACATCTAAAAACATCTAGCTGCACATCTAGAAATATCTAGCCACATCTAGAATAATCAATTAGCCACATCTAGAAACATCTATTTAGCCATCTAGCCACATCTACAAACATCTAGCCACAACTATAAATATCTAATTACATTGAGAAACATCTAGCCACATCCAGAATCATCAATCTAGCCACATCTAGAAACATCAATCTAGCCACATCTAGAAATATCTAGCCACATCTATCTAGCCATCTAGCCACATCTAAAAACATCTAGCCAGACATCTAGAAATATCTAGCCACATCTAGAATCATCAATCTAGAAACATCAATCTAGCCATATCTAGAAATATATAGCCACATCTATATAGCCATCTATCCTCATCTAGCAACATCTATATAACTATCTATCATAATTCTAGCCACAACTATAAATATCTATCTAGCTACATCTACACATGTCTAGAAACATCTAACCACATCTAAAATAATCAATCTAGAAATATCTAGCCACATCTATATAGCCATATATCCACATCTAGCAACATCTATATAGCCATCTAGCTAATCTAGCCACAGCTATCTAGCCATCTAGGCACATCTACATAACCATCTATCATAAATCTAGCCACATCTAGAAACACCAATATAGCCATATCTAGAAATATCTAGCCACATCAATCTAGCCATATCTAGCCACATCTAAAACATCTAGCCACCCATCTAGTAATATCTAGCCACATCTAGAATAATCAATCTAGCCACATCTAGAAACATCAACCTAGCCATCTAGCAATATCTAGCCACATCTATATAGCCATCTAGCCACATCTAAACACACATCTAGAAATATCTAGTCACATCTAGAATCATCAATCTAGCCACATCTAGAAACATATATCTAGCCATACCTAGAAACATCCAGCCACATCTAGAAACATCTAGTAGACATCTAGAAATATCTAGCCACACCTATCTAGTCATATCTAGAAACATCTAGTCACATCTAAAAACATCTAGCTGCACATCTAGAAATATCTAGTCATATCTAGAATCATCAATCTAGCCACATCTAGAAACATCTATCTAGCCATATCTAGAAACATCCAGTGACATCTAGAAATATCTAGCCACATCTATCTAGTCATATATAGAAACATCTAAAAACATCCAGCCACACATCTAGAAATATCTAGCCACATCTATTTAGCCATCTAGCCATATCTAGAGACATCTAGCCACATAAAAAACATCTAGCCACACATCTAGAAGTATCTAGCCACATCTAGAATCATCAATTAGCCACATCTAGAAACATCTATTTAGCCATCTAGCCACATCTACAAACATCTATGTACATCTAGCCACAACTATAAATATCTAGCTACATTGAGAAACATCTAGCCACATCCAGAACCATCAATCTAGCCACATCTAGAAACACCAATGTAGCCATATCTAGAAATATCTAGCCACATCAATCTAGCCATATCTAGTCACATCTAAAACATCTAGAAATATCTAGTCACATCTAGAATCATCAATCTAGCCACATCTAAAACATCTATCTAGCCATACCTAGAAACATCCAGCCACATCTAGAAACATCTAGCAACATCTAGAAATATCTAGCCACATCTATCTAGTCATATATAGAAACATCTAAAACATCTAGCTGCACATCTAGAAATATCTAGCCACATCTAGAATAATCAATCTAGCCACATCTAGAAACATCTATCTAGCCATATCTAGAAACATCCAACCACATCTAGAAATATCTAGCAATATCTATTCAGCCATCTAGCCATATCTAGAGACATCTAGCCACATATAAAACATCTAGCTGCACATCTAGAAACATCTAACCACATCTAAAATCATCAATGTAGCCACATCTAAAACATCTAGCCACACATCTAGAAATATCTAGTCACATCTAGAATAATCAATCTAGCCACATCTAGAAACATCAACCTAGCCATCTAGCAATATCTAGCCACATCTATATAGCCATCTACCCACATTTAAAACATCTAGCCACACATCTAGAAATATCCAGCCATATCTATAATCACCAATCTAGCCACATCTAAACACATCTATCTAGCCATACCTAGAAACATCCAGCCACATCTAGAAACATCTAGAAATATCTAGCCACATATATCTAGTCATATCTAGAAACATCTAGCCACATCTAAAAACATCTAGCCACACATCTAGAAATATCTAGCCACATCTAGAATCATCAATCTAGCCACATCTAGAAACATCTATCTAGCCATATCTAGAAACATCCAGCAACATCTAGAAATATCTAGCCACATCTATCTAGTCATATATAGAAACATCTAAAAACATCTAGCAGCACATCTAGAAATATCTAGCCACATCTAGAATCATCAATCTAGCCACATCTAGAAACATCTACCTAGCCATATCTAGAAACATCTATCTAGCCATATCTAGAAACATCTAGAAATATCTAGCCACATCTATTTAGCCATCTAGCCATATCTAGAGACATCTAGCCACATATAAAACATCTAGCCGCACATCTAGAAGTATCTAGCCACATCTAGAATAATCAATTAGCCACATCTAGAAACATCTATTTAGCCATCTAGCCACATCTACAAACATCTATGTACATCTAGAAACATCTAACCACAACTATAAATATCTATCTAGCTACATTGAGAAACATCTAGCCACATCCAGAATCATCAATCTAGCCACATCTAGAAAAATCAATCTAGCCATCTAGCCACATCTAGAAATATCTAGCCACATCTAAAAACATCTAGCCACACATCTAGAAATATCTAGCCACATCTAGAATCATCAATTCTTCTTCTTCTTCTTCTTCTTCTTCTTCTTCTTCTTCTTCTTCTTCTTCTTCCTCTTTCTCTTCCTCACCCTTCATCTTCTTTTCTCTGTCTATTTTTCTCTATGTCAATTTTTCTTTATGTCTATTTTTCTTTATGCCTATTTTTCTCTATGTCTATTTTTCTCTATGTCTATTTTTCCTGTAATTGTTACAAATTATAGGCTTACTCTTTTCTCTTGTAAATAAATGGATGCCAGCCGGAGGTACACAGAATGTGTTTCACTAGCATCATTGACAAAAGACAGAGTTCTCTCGTAGCAGTCTCTGGCAGTGGCAGTGTCACCCTTGAGAAACTTGACGTGTCCCATCAGTGACCAGGTATCCTGGTTCTATCAACAGACACAAGACAAAAAACTGTGTCACTGAAAATAGTCCTACATTGTTATTATTTTTTTTTCTGAAGAAAAGACACATTCTGTTCAACTGATACAGGTTATGGTGGGTCATATATTGTGGAACAGGTATGGCTGTGGTTTACTTAAACTTTGTGGGTTATACTAGGATATACAATGGTTATGGGTTGTTCAACTCTATGAGTTATAATAGGATTTACAGTAGTTGTGGGTGGTACAACTCTATGGGTTATAATGGGATATACAGTGGTTGTGTGTTGTTCAACTCTATGGGTTATAATGGGATTTACAGTGGTTGTGGGTTGTTCATGGGTTATAATTGGGTGGTGGGTTGTTCAACTGGTCACCTATAATGGGATATCTAGTTGTTTCAGACTTTGGGATGTAAACATTTACTTTCATTATACACCAATATTTCCATCACTGATCCAGCTTCCTCCCATAAATCACACAAGGAGAATCTCAGCACAATGCACAAACTCTGCTGCACATTTGATTTAAAAAAAAAACAGAAAGCGTTCAATTAAAACATTGGGACCTTCAGGTCAAAGTGTTAAACATTTAAAAAATGTTAAAGTAATAGACTTTAACACAACCATAATAAAAACTAAAACATAAATCAGTAATACAATTCTTCAACTACACTTAAATCATAGAAACATAACCTTGATATCCAGCTGTAAAGCTTCGTTGAGATTATTCTCGGCTTCAGAGTACTCTCCCTTCAGGATGTAGAGTTTTGCCATGGCGATATAGAAATCTAGCTTGGGACCACTTGAGCTTGTCAGCAATTCATGACCCAGTGCTCTTTCTATGAACTGAATATTAATGAAGAGTTAAATTACACTAAAAAGTACTGAATGATGTGAACATCAATGTTTTATGTTTAGGAAGGAAACATCCATTTAGCTATATCTATGAATTGATGTGGTACAAAACATCTTTTAATTAATTTTAATTTGTCACAATGAAGTTTCCTGCTATAGGTCTCTGATGTGATGTGACCATCACATTTAGTAGGTCAGAATGCACGGAGGAACAGCTGGCTAATCTTTCCCTCACTTTGCAGGCGATGAGCCCAGGTGTTGAACTCGTGTCTGACTACACTCATGACATTATCAGCGCAGTTCCTGATCAACTTTGCTAACACACCTGCTACAAAACTGTCGTAATTATTGTCATGTTAGCTTTGTCAGCCATCTACTACTTTTCTAAATCTTATTTCCCATTTTATAGGTGACAATCAGTCAGTCTGCCTCTGCTATGAAGACTTTGGTGCACCATGAGTGCACATTTTCTGGAGATCTCTGGGGGTCCTTGCTGATCCACGGAGTTTTTGCAATGCTCCCTGCAGGCAACTGGCCATTCTGTGGCGAGAGAATGAGCTATACAAAATAAAACCCAGGCAATAAAATCAGTCTTATCAGCTTTAACCTTTCCAACAGCCTTGACAATCAGTATTTCTGTGATGGCCTCAAGATTTCTCCGATGCTCCTTCTTTAAGAAATACATCATTATGACAGGACACTACCACTTATTGACTCTGGTGTTAAGTTACAGGTCTAAGCACAACATTTGGGAGTTAAGTGACCAGCTCTCTTTCTCGCTATCTGTATTTTCCTCGAAGAAATATATGATAGTATAATGAGGTAATAGATCTGTCTGTCAGTGTATCTGTCTATCGCTCGCTCACTCTCTCATACACAAACATACTCTCTCTCTCTCTGTCTCTCTCACACTCACTCTCTTTAATTCTCTATCGCTCTCTCTCTCTTACTCACTCACTTTCTCTCTCTCACTCTCTTTCTCCCCTAATCCTCACACTCTCCATCTCTCATTCACTCTCTCTCTCCTACACTCTGTCTTTCACTCTCTCTCTACCTCACTCTCACATGTTACTATACACATCATGTATCACGTGAACATGTAGCAACATGCATCTTTCCTAGAGCAGCATATGAATGTGGGTTTGGTCTATTTAGCAATCACTGAAGAAGAAAAGTGGGGATCTCGAGCTTAAATACAGCATATTTCTTAGAATATCATGGACAAAGAAGAAGCAAAAAAATACTGATATTCTTCTTCTGTGTTCATCCGGAGTTTTTTTGTGTGGACATGATTGCGTTGTACCTGTTTACAGCAGAGCTGCGTTCTTGCGCCGTTAGGCCGACACATCTGACTTCTGCGGGCATTTGTTGACCGGGTTAACCTTCCCGGGATACTGATATTCTACCAGATTTGAAACCTGGCTTATAATCAATATCTCGAAAAGTGAAATACTTTGGCCAGATCAAACACTGGAGTGGCTTGGAGAGAACAGTGATGAAAGGCATAGTTCCAGCAAGAGGAGGTAGAGGACAACCAGCAGCACACTGCAGACAACTAGGGACTGAGCGTGCAGGAAGCAGGAGCACGCACAGGTGACTGAGAAACTTTTTGGGCGGCCATGATGATAGTAATGTTCTACGTAGAACCTGCTACGTGATGATAATGTAATAGTATGAGAGGGCTTCAAATGAAAACTTGAAAAATGTGATAGAAATTACAATAACCAAGCCATTGTCTTGTAACCTGTCAATATTGTTATTAAGGATGTCAAGAGTGTTAAGCATTTGGCATCACAGTTCAGACGAATATGGTGACGTCATAAGGACAATTTAAAGATGACCACCCCACTTTTGACATGCACGACAGAGGAGCAGCATTCTGTTATCCAGTTTTTGATCAGTGAAGGGGTGAAACCCATAGACATTCATTGGCGAATGAAGGTAAAATATGATGATGCATGCCTGTCAGTCCAGCAAGTGTATGAGTGGTGTAGGAAGTTTCAAAACGGCGTGACTTCTGTGACAGACTGTTCACGACCTGGTAAGGCACAATGAGTAATGACCCCAGATGCTTTTTTTTCTACAGAAATCTAAGCACTTTATCAGCACTTAAGGATTTGCATTTAACACAGTGGTGACTACATCGAAAAATTACACATTTATTCTTTACTTTTTTCAGAATATATTCACCAAACAAAATACCTTTAAGGTTTTTATTTGAAGCCCTCTCATATATACACAGAGGATAACATAAATACAGAGCAACACATGCCAAAGATAAAATGCTATTTACAGAAATGGCCTTGACTTGCAGCAACCAATCAACAGCGTCCATAAATATGCTGGTAGAAGGAGCTGGTGTGGATTCTCTTGCAGGGTGCTCTTCACTTGCAGCAGTGAGTTCCTGGACTGGTTTACCTTCTGGTCTCTGCATACTGCTGGGAGTTAAACTGAGCCCTGCAGATTTGAAATGGGCAGAAGACAGTACAACAAATAGTGCAACTTTTGGTCATGTTTGGATATTTTAAAATGATCATCAAAAGAGACACAGATTTAGGATTGATGTTTTTAAGCAGTTATGATAAGAAACCAGTATTCAAGGTCTATGTTTTCAAGCAATTATGATAAGAGACCAGCATTTAGGTTTGATGTTTTCAAGCAATTATGATAAGAGACCAGCATTTAGGTTTGATGTTTTCAAGCAATTATGATAAGAGACCAGCATTTAGGTTTGATGTTTTCAAGCAATTACGATAAGAGACCAGCATTTAGGTTTGATGTTTTCAAGCAATTACGATAAGAGATCTTTATCTGCTTCTCTTGTGCAGTATTTTCCAACAGAAGGTCAATTTCTATAAATTACATCTGCGAAGCAGAATAAAAAAAGGGTAAGTAGGTAAGGTACCAATGACAGGTCTAACAAACCAGTTGGGAATTTACTTGATCCTAGAAACATATTGCTCATGAATCACGGAGGAAAGGCACTAGCCACAGGAGCTAGAACTTTAATTACTCCTCCCCATGATGCCTAAAAGGCATAAATGGAAAACAAGAACAACAACATCAACAATAACAACAACAACAACAACAGCAGCAGCAGCAACAACAACAAAAACAACAACAACAACAGCAGCAGCAACAACAACAACAATAACAACAACAAGAACAACCATGTTTGATGTTCAAATCTTGTAGAATATCAGTATTTCTTTTTTTTTAAATCCATGTTATTTTAAGAATTTGTCTGTAATATTTCATTAAAAAAATTTCAGTTTTTATTTAGTGATTGTAAAGTGGTCCATAGGAGTGTCTCCATGCCCAAGATATCATAAAGCACTCACAGAAGTGTCTCCTTGCCAAAGATATCATAAAGCAGTCATAGGAGTGTCTCCATGCCGAAGATATCATAAAGCAGTCATAGGAGTGTCTCCATGCCGAAGATATCATAAAGCACTCACAGAAGTGTCTCCTTGCCAAAGATATCATAAAGCAGTCATAGGAGTGTCTCCATGCCGAAGATATCATAAAGCAGTCATAGGAGTGTCTCCATGCCGAAGATATCATAAAGCACTCACAGAAGTGTCTCCTTGCCAAAGATATCATAAAGCAGTCATAGGAGTGTCTCCATGCCCAAGATATCATAAAGCAGTCATAGGAGTGTCTCCATGCCCAAGATATCATAAAGCAGTCATAGGAGTGTCTCCATGCCCAAGATATCATAAAGCAGTCATAGGAGTGTTTCCATGCCGAAGATATCATAAAGCACTCACAGAAGTGTCTCCTTGCCAAAGATATCATAAAGCAGTCATAGGAGTGTCTCCATGCCGAAGAGATCAAACCATCTGCCTCAGGCTCTGAAGCTCTTCGCTTTGTGTTTGGACTGCATCATCCAGACTATGAGATTGTTCCACAGGCTCCTCGGAGTCATCGCTGGAGCTACAGGGTTCGTGCTTTGTATGATACTCTCAGCAGGTGGCTTGCTATTCTGTGGACACAGACTGAGCTAGACAAGATAAAACCCATCACAATGACATCAACCCTCTCGACTTTAACTTTTCAACCTGAAGAAATTCTGAGGATCAGAGCAGCCACGGAAAATGCTGCTGAAAGGGACCTGATTTGAGTCATGAGAAGACACAGAATGCGATGCCACACTGGTCTCTATTCCCAAAGAAGCCTTCCTGTCAAGCTTCAAACAGTAATGGGACCTCTGGGAGGAGTGTGTACAATTCCAAGGTGTGTACAATCCCAAGTTGTGTACAATCCCAATGTGTGTACAATCCCTCGGTGTGTAGTTTGAAGGAGATTAGGGTCTCAGACCTCTAGATGACTAAATGTATTTTTCCCAGGCAAAGATTAAACAATTTTTGAACAGCCCTCATACAGACACCCTAAAAGTTGGTCATTCCACCTTCTCATTGTCATGAACACCCACATGTCCAAGGCAACATATCTATAAATACATTCATAGGTCATCACACTAACAAAAGGCACCCATGCATACACAGCCAGCTTCAACTTAACCTTCAATCAAATACTGACTAACTAACCACTGAGTATGAATTTGATTCTTCCACCACAACTGAACCTTCAATCAAATACTAACTGATCAATGACCACTGACCACAGATCTTAACCTGGAATCTTCTACCACAATTTAACATACAATCAAAAACTGACTAACTTATCACTGATCGTAAATTTGGTTCTTCCAACACAATTTAACCTTCAATCAAATACTGACTAACTAACCACTGATCATGAACTTGTTTCTTCCACCACAATTTAATCTTCAATCAAATACTGACTAACTAACCACTGCTCATGAACTTGGTTCTTCCACCACAATTTAATCTTCAATCAAATACTGACTAACTAACCACTGATCATGAACTTGGTTCTTCCACCACAACTTAACCTTCAATTAAATACTGACTAACTAACCACTGATCATGAACTTGGTTCTTCCACCACAATTTAACCTTCAATCAAATACTGACTAACTAACCACTGATCATGAACTTGGTTATTCCACCACAACTTAACCTTCAATTAAATACTGACTAACTAACCACTGATCATGAACTTGGTTCTTCCACCACAATTTAACCTTCAATCAAATACTGACTAACTAACCACTGATCATGAACTTGGTTATTCCACCACAACTTAACCTTCAATTAAATACTGACTAACTAACCACTGATCATGAACTTGGTTCTTCCACCACAATTTAACCTTCAATCAAATACTGACTAACTAACCACTGATCATGAACTTGTTTCTTCCACCACAACTTAACCTTCAATTAAATACTGACTAACTAACCACTGATCATGAACTTGGTTCTTCCACCACAATTTAACCTTCAATCAAATACTGACTAACTAACCACTGATCATGAACTTGGTTATTCCACCACAACTTAACCTTCAATTAAATACTGACTAACTGACCATGAGCTGGAATAGTCAACTGCAACTTAACCTTCAATCAAATGCTGATTAACTGACTATTGACCATGAGCTGTAATCTTCTGCACAACTTAACCTCAATCAAATACTGACTAACTGACCACTGACCATGAGTTGGAATCGTCACCCACAACTTAACCTTCAGTAAGTTTAGTTTAGTCGACGGATCAACATCACGGCATATGCGTGTAACCAATAAGTGCTCCGTTCTACTCCTAACTCAAGCCGGAGTCCGGAGAATCTCAGCTCAGTTGATGAACTCCGTAGCACTGGTGAGGATCCTGAAATACTTTGGGTAGATTTTTAACTCAGCGCCGTTATGCTACTATTTTTTGATTTCCAACTGCCAAGGGAATTTTTACATGCGCAACAATACACACGGGCATCCGATCTCACTACCCAGAGACCAGGGGACATATTTTTCACCAGAAGTCCACATGAAAAAATTCCGGCACTCACCGGGGCTTGAACCCGGGACCTCCAGCACTCAAGGTGGACACCATACCTCAAGACCACTCAGCCCCCCCCCCCCCCCAACCTTCAATAAAAAAATGCCTAACTGACCACTGATATTGAGCTGATGTCTTCTACCAAAAAAAGTGTGTAGAAATCTGTGCATTATGAATTATTTAGTACTTGTGAATAAAGAGAACAAAGCAACTGAGAAACAGCTGACTATTACGTACGTTGCGTGACAATCGGAGTTGCCTGTTTAGATGAGGCTGGGGCACCTTTCTGTGGCTTTGTCACCGAGGCTGGAGCAGAAAGCCCACCTTCATCTGCTGCCATGGTAACATCTTTGGTGAGATGGAAATGAAGTGGCAGAGAAACAAAACTTGCAGTTAGTGCATTCAGTGCGATTGTTGATAACATTGCTAAATTTTAAAACATGTTGAAATATTTTCAAATGCTGCTGATTTGATTACATGAAAAATGCAACTTTGTGAAATAAAAACAAGACATACTGGTTATGTGATGAATTAGTGGAATATCACAAGCACACAAAGGTTGTGTCTAGAAAGCTCATCATAACTGGACATTCAAAGACACAGCAGGTGAAGCAAAATGATCTCAAAGGAAGACAAATAAAGTGAGAAAGGTCATGGATGGCTCAGGCAGAAGTTACCATCGGGCAGGTGACCTCTGTCAAGCAGATGTACTCTGGGCTGGGTTGGACTGACAGCAGCAGACACAAGAGCAACTTTCATCAAGCCATCATCACATTGAGGAGAGATTCTAGAGAAAGGTGCAATGGTTTGGTGAAATTGGAGGTCTGACAACTGATAGAAGAAAGTGCTAACAGAGATAATGCAACAGTGTACAGAGATAATGCAACAGTGTACAGAGATAATGCAACAGTGTACACAGATAATGCAACAGTGTACAGAGATAATGCAACAGTGTACAGAGATAATGCAACAGTGTACACAGATAATGCAACAGTGTACATAGATAATGCAACAGTGTACACAGATAATGCAACAGTGTACAGAGATAATGCAACAGTGTACAGAGATAATGCAATAGTGTACACAGATAATGCAACAGTGTACACAGATAATGCAACAGTGTACACAGATAATGCAACAGTGTACACAGATAATGCAACAGTGTACAGAGATAATACAATAGTGTACAGAGATAATGCAATAGTGTACAGAGATAATGCAATAGTGTACAGAGATAATGCAATAGTGTACAGAGATAATGCAATAGTGTACAGAGATAATGCAACAGTGTACAGAGATAATGCAACAGTGTACACAGATAATGCAACAGTGTACAGAGATAATGCAACAGTGTACAGAGATAATGCAACAGTGTACACAGATAATGCAACAGTGTACAGAGATAATGCAACAGTGTACACAGATAATGCAACAGTGTACACAGATAATGCAACAGTGTACACAGATAATGCAACAGTGTACAGAGATAATACAATAGTGTACAGAGATAATGCAATAGTGTACAGAGATAATGCAATAGTGTACAGAGATAATGCAATAGTGTACAGAGATAATGCAATAGTGTACAGAGATAATGCAACAGTGTACAGAGATAATGCAACAGTGTACACAGATAATGCAACAGTGTACACAGATAATGCAATAGTGTACACAGATAATGCAATAGTGTACACAGATAATGCAATAGTGTACACAGATAATGCAATAGTGTACACAGATAATGCAATAGTGTACAGAGATAATGCAATAGTGTACAGAGATAATGCAACAGTGTACAGAGATAATGCAACAGTGTACACAGATAATGCAACAGTGTACACAGATAATGCAACAGTGTACAGAGATAATGCAATAGTGTACACAGATAATGCAACAGTGTACAGAGATAATGCAACAGTGTACACAGATAATGCAACAGTGTACACAGATAATGCAACAGTGTACAGAGATAATACAATAGTGTACAGAGATAATGCAATAGTGTACAGAGATAATGCAATAGTGTACAGAGATAATGCAATAGTGTACAGAGATAATGCAATAGTGTACAGAGATAATGCAATAGTGTACACAGATAATGCAACAGTGTACACAGATAAAGCAACAGTGTACACAGATAATGCAATAGTGTACAGAGATAATGCAATAGTGTACAGAGATAATGCAATAGTGTACAGAGATAATGCAATAGTGTACAGAGATAATGCAATAGTGTACAGAGATAATGCAATAGTGTACAAAGATAATGCAATAGTGTACACAGATAATGCAATAGTGTACAGAGATAATGCAATAGTGTACACAGATAATGCAATAGTGTACACAGATAATGCAATAGTGTACACAGATAATGCAATAGTGTACAGAGATAATGCAATAGTGTACACAGATAATGCAACAGTGTACACAGATAATGCAACAGTGTACACAGATAATGCAATAGTGTACACAGATAATGCAACAGTGTACACAGTTAATGCAACAGTGTACACAGTTAATGCAACAGTGTATAGAGATAAAGCAATAGTGTACAGAGATAATGCAATAATGTACAGAGATAATGCAATAGTGTACACTAATGGTTCTGTACTTGATGATAAAACATTCATTTGCAAACATGAGGCCTGCATAGTTTTGTCTGAAGAAATCAGTTATAGTTCAGTTCAGATAGGATTAAAATCAATAGATGCTCCAAATTCTGTTGTAAAAAATCAATTAGCATACAGCAACCAGCATTACCAGTATAATAATGATTGACTCATCTAGCCACACCAATCTACAGTCCAAACTTAAATCAATTATAAACATATGCTGCCAGTTAAATATGGCCATCTCCTTGCCTCAGAAATATTTTGGATAATCAAATAACTACAGATAAAAACATCTAGAAAGTTGTTATGTATCAACACAATCTTAAATATAATGTCAAGGGTCTGGTTGGACGAAGGTTCTCACAAATACATACTTCCCTGGTGTAATAATTAAGAAATATCAGTCTTTGTGTGTGGTTTCTGAGGAGAATGCAAAGAATTCCATGGACAGACAGAAAAACCAATGACCAAGTTCTACAAGAAACACATGAAAATCATAAATTGATTATAGAAATTAGACATAGACAGTTAAAATATTTTGGACATGTTATGAGATGAAATAAATTAGAGAACTTGGTGAAAACTGGCAAGATCAAGAGGAAGTGAACAAGGGGAAGACAGAAAAGTAAATACCTGGATGGCTTGACCACGTGGCATGGTCGAGAAAAGAACACTGAGCTGATCCATGAGTCTGGTGATTGTGTGAAATGGCGAGTCATGACCGCTCACGCTTATCGGCATGGCACATGATGGACGGATGCAAATATTATATATATATATATTTTTTTTTTTTTTTCCGCGTTTCCATCCTATTTCAGGATATTGTGGTCATCACCAGCATCTTTCAGCTGTATGTTGATTCCTAGGCTAGATTACGCTCATCAGCACGCCACGACTTTCTGAGCGACCGGCTCCATACTCTCATAAGTCACTTTTGCGATTCGAACCACTGCTAATTCTCGTCGCGTCACGTGACGAGAGTATTCGGAGTTAGCGGAGAAAGCTGCTAACCCCTCGGCCATGGAGCCGGTATTATATTATCAGGAAATAATTCAGGCACTGTTGAACTCTGGAAATTGAATATTTGATAGTTACCTTCTTTTTTGAATTCCACAGAAATGCTTTCTTGCTCCTTTCTCTTTTGCTCCAGCAGTTCCTCCTCCTGTTCTCTCAGTGCTTGTGCTAAAGCTGCTGCCTTGAGGTCATTCAATCTATTAGCTTCTGTGTAGGCCATCTCTGCTCCAATCTCATTTGATACGGCATCGTAGAATAAGCCTTACAATGAAGAGAACAACTTTGAATCTGTATTGCTAGGAGAACTATCGCACTATTAGTGTTGATTATGTATAGTTAGGAGAACTATCGTACTATTTGTGTCGATACTGTATTGTTAAGAGAACTATTGGACTATTAGGGTTGATGTTGTAGAGACTATCAGAAGAGATTATCAGACAATTAGTGGGGATTCATGACACAGATCACTGGCTCATAAGGTGCAAGACACATCCCCCAGAACAGGGTTAACAGTTGTTTTTTCAAGGATTATATGCATATATTGGCAAGTAATGAATCACCAAAAAATGAGAAGTAGATCGTGAGCTTTACTAGAACACGATTACAAGAGCAAAAATGGACGTTGCGGCTAAAGCCCTCTTCAGCACAGAACAAACAAACACAAATCGACACACAACTACATGAAAAACAGTACATGAAAATATTAAGGTTACTTATCTGTATCCTTGTTTGGCTGAATACGTCTTAAGCGACCACTGCGTTTGACGACTATCAGTGGATGGAATGAACCAGATGTGTGGATCAGGTGGGTCAATGAACTAAAGGTCAATAACGTCAGAAGGTGGGAGAACACTCGCTGGGGGGATGGGGAGACACCCATGTGAGTGAAAAGTAAAATAGAAATTAATCTATGCATATAATGATACTACACTCCCCCACCCCCAATTGCTTGGATTGTGACATAAGACACCCAGCTCTCTCATATAAGGGATACAAGTTAGTTAGTTAGTCGCAGTTCCAACTTCACAGCAACGGGTCATCCCCATTATGCTCCGTTCCTGTGCCAGTGAATATCACACAAAACGCTCCCCACTGCCCAATGTGAAAAGTGGAGAAGACAGGAGTCTTGACAAACAACAGCCCGCGCAGATACACTGTGCATAATGCCACCGCCAGAATGTCAACACAATAGTCTCCCACAAAACACCCAGTTCATTTCTGATGGAATCGGCAGTCATTTTCCCAACTGGATGTTTCCTAGATGTTCACCCACACAGTCCACGAAATGCAGTTCACCGTCGATGGCAGTGGCAGTCAACCAGAAGCCCAGCAGCCACGCATTTCTGCATAAGGCAAAAACCGGTCTTGAAAGAGGAGCAAAGAAGATGACAGAACAATCACTATAAATGTGAGGTTTACTGTACAAAAATGATGAATGGTAAGGATCCTATTTATACACTATTGTAATATAAAGTAGTTTAAAGGCAAGACGACTGACTTCATTGCACTAAGTTTTATCCCTTACGGCTGTTTATTTTCATGGAGCGGTCTGTCAAAAGCATCGCACAGAGCATGAACTGTGTAGCTCCAGCGACGACCCCCAGGAGCCTCGGAGTCTAGAAGTAACACCACAACCTATGGAGTGCGAGGCGGGCGGCTTAGCCACTTTGCCATGGAGACAGCCATGATAAATTGAGAGATAAGGTTGTATAGTCTCAGTCAAGGACCTTTTCCATGGCGTGAGGCATATCTGGTATTTGGTGCTGGCCCCCATATTTGAATAGACCAATCAGTACTTGCCATTTTGGCCACAGTTACTTCCTGAAACAGTGTGTGTCCCATTTAGCTTGGGAAGATCCGGGAGGCCCAGGTCAATGAAAAATCCCCCGCTTTAATGTGAATTTGAACATATGACCACTGAGTCGGCCTGTGAGCAAATAGCCAGTGCACTCCCACGGCTCCTGAGTTATATGGTAGTTACGAGGGGGATTCAAAAGAAAACTTTAAGTGTGATAGAAATTACAGTAACCATACCATTGTCTTGTAACCTGTCAATATTGTTTTTAAGGATGTCAAGAGTGTTTAGCATGTAACACTATGGTGCAGATGAACACGGTGACGTCATAAGGACAGTTTAAAGATTGCCACCCTACTTTTGACATGCACCAAAGAGGAGCAGCGTTCTTTTATCCGATTTTTGATCAGTGAATGTGTAAATTTTATAGAAATTCATTGGTGAATGGAGGTCCAGTACGTTGATGCATGGAAGTCAACCCAGCAAGTGTATGAGTGGAATAGGAAGTTTCAAAACGGTGTAATTTCTGTTACAGAGGTACAGCAAGTGGTACATAAGTGGTTACACACGTGACCAACAGAATTTTATTCTACAGGAATCCAAGCACTTTATCAGTGCAGGAGGACTTGCATTGAATGCAGTGGTGACTACATGGAAAAATGATACATTTGTTCTGTACTTTTTCAGAATATATTTCATCAAAAAAAAATATTTAAGGTGTTCATTTGAAGCCTCCTTGTAAAAAGTAGCATGCAGAACCCTTTGACCTGCTTGGAGGCACATTGGATGAATGGAACCAGCCCTTTATTTGTATTGACCAATCAGCACATGATGGACGATGAGGTCAATATCACTGGCTACGTGTACTTCTCACTACATTTCCTCCATTTCCCTCATTTTCCAGTTGGTTTCACTCTCCCCTCATGCCCTCATTGTCCAACATAGTTTCATTTAACTTCCAACCTCCCCTCCCCATTTTCCATCCTTGAAGTTATATAGCACACTAGAAAAACGTGTCAACATATCCTTTACAGGACGTAGGAATCAACCCCAACATTACTTTTGTCATTTATGATTTCCTGGCAAGTCTACGTTCGGTAGCTTGTCATTGCTTTCTGAGTGACCGGCACTCATGCCATTCTATGCCAACCAACGCAGGGTGGAATGCATTCCAAGCGCCTGCCACAGTGTTCCTACGCAGTATGCGGGAGAGCTTACTACACCTTCACCACAGAGCCGGCTATAGTTCACTGCTAATCCGCTTTTCACCGTTCACTCACAAGGGTGTTTTCTCCCCCCCCCCCCCCCCCATCCCTCTCACCGGGTGGCTAACCAATCCCTGTCGTCCATTGACCCGTTTAAACCATACATCCGGTTCTTTCCATTCACATCACACGGTAAGCGCGTAAAGCACATTCGACCAAACCAGGATTAAGATAAGTAACCTTTGTATTTTCATGTAGTGTTTTTCATGAATTTGTTTGTCTTTTTGTGTGTGCTTGTTCTGTGCTGAAGAAGGCTTTAGCCGCAACATCCATTTTGTTTCTTGTAATCGTATTCTAGTAAACTTCACAGTCTACTTCTCCTTTTTTGGTGATTCATTCACTACATTTCCTGGAATACATTTGAGCCTAGGTTGACCTGCCAGCCCAGGTCTATATTTTAAAAAAATCCCTGTCTTGACGGGTATTTGAACACGTGACCCCTGGCTTACAGGCTCGCAGGATATGGTAATTAACTAAAGGACACTTGCACAGACCTGATGGGCTTTGGACATATGGTTCTAGAGCCATATTTGTATAGACCAATCAATGTGGTTATTATCACTCCGGCTGCCTTGACTTCCCAAGACATTTCCTGGGTCACATGTTCAGTCAGGTCAATGTGGGAGCCTAAGTCATGATTCAACATTCAAATCTGCCATGAGATGTTTCGAACTCATGACCGCGGGGCCGGCAGCTGAGCATCTGGCTACTACGCTGCCATGGTTCCTGAGGGATATGTTTTCTTACTAACAACAAAAAGAACAACAACAGCAGCAACAACAGCAGCAACTACAAAAACAGCAACAACAGCAAAAAACCACAACAACAACAGGAAATGAGATAAGACCATAAAGCTGTTCACATTTACAGAAGATCCACAGCAGAATATTTGTAATTGTTTTACTTGAAGAGCTATATTACATACCAAGCATAGTCCAGGCCAGAATACTCTTAGTGTGTACACAGGTCGCCGTCTCAAAAAATGTTTCTGCCATTTCATTAAAGTCAGCGATGACACACATCACACCATACATCAAGAGACTGCAGACAGACCAAGATCATCCAGTCATATAATCATCAATTAGTTGCATATCTTTTACAGGACGTAGCAGTCATCTCCAGCAATTTTTGGCTGTTTGTGATTCCTGGGCAAGTTTGACGTTCAGTAGTTTGCCATTGCTTTCTTAATGACCAGCACTCATACCATTGTATGGAAACCATTGCAAGGCAGTCTGCTTCCAAATCACCCGCAGCTGTCTTTCGAGCGTGGTATGCAGGATTACAAATTGCATTCGTAACTCCTTCGCCACAGAGTAGGTCTGATACTCATCAGACCACACTGCAGATCTTTACTTCCCAGAATCCATCTGATAAATGTAATAGTCATCATCATCATCAAGTGCCGTGCCGGCTGGCGTAGGCGTTCATGGCTCTCCACAGATCTCGGTCTTTGGTGTTCTGGATCAACTCTGCTGATGATATTCCTCCATGCCACCGTCTCAGTCCGTCCAGCATCATTTCTCTTGGTCTGCCTCTGCCTCTCTTCCCCTCGATCTTTCCAGTTGTCACGATGTTCTCCAATGCCTCTCTTCTCATCACATGACCAAAGAAAGATGTTTGTCTCTTTCTTATTGTTGTATATAGTGTTCTAGTTTCATTAGCCTCTTTCAGATAGTGCAGCCTACAAATGACTAGTATTCAAAAGACATGCTCTTATCACCATAGTTGTAAAGAAAAAAATTTAAAGCACCCTCATATACACCTTCAGCAAATTGGGTATATGGTGCTAAACCCATAATTTGACAGACCAACTGGCGATGGGGGGGGGGGGAAGATGTGGTCGATATCGTGCTGGTCGTCTTCCTGGTACCCATTTTAGAATGGGTTGACATGGAGAACCGGGTCTATTTATAATATCCGTCTTGATGTTAATTCAAACCTATAACCGCCTGGTTGGAAGGCAAGCATCTAGTAATTGTGCTAGCTGGTGCGTTGTGCATCCTCAGGAAGTCTGAGTATTAACTCTTAAGTTCCATGCATCAGCATTTAGATCATCTACACCCTGTAGAGGGCATGCATCTATCCATTAGAGTAACATAGGTATCTATACATAGGTTTATATTAATATGTAGGTTTATATCTATACGTAGGCCTATAACTAATGTAGGTCTATTTCTGTACATAGGTCTGTATCTATATGTTGGTCTGGTTCGCAAGATCAGTCCCGCGTCTAGCGTTCGTTGTCTTGGATGGCTGTGTGAGGTGCACCAAAATGGGATCTTCCCAGCCAATGCAAGTTAGCGAGGCAGGCGTTTCGAGAATGTAACCGCATCGTGCAGCCAGGGTCGTGGTTTGAGTGGGCAAAAGAGCAAATTTGTACGACCGTTCAACAAAGTCTCGATAAGCGCCCACTCTCTCTCGATGAGTAGTGGGCCTGCAGTCAGTAAGCTGGTATAGCTTTTCGTTCAGTCCTGCCGGCGTAGCTTGAAAGCTTGTCGGTAGGTGTCCAGTGGTTTTGCATGTATCACCTTGTACCGGGAGGGCGCGCTTTAGCGATGCTACTCTTGGCCTGTGTGTGCATGAATAGTCCGTCTGTCCGATAGATATCTGGTTGATCCTGCCAGTAGTCATATGCTTCATGAACTGATGAGGCTCAGCCGTAAATCAGGAGATTTGTTTGCAATTTAGACGAGCAATATCTTCTGTGGGTAGAATCTCGTTGGCAGAATGTGTGTGTGGTCTGTTCTGGCGGTCAGTCTGTCTATCCGATTGATATCTGGTTGATCCTATCGGTATTCATACGCTTGTCACTACCCTTGTCTTAAAGCTGAAAATTAAAGGAATTGACAGAAGGGCCGTTTGCACGAGGCTCTAGGCTACCATTTGTTGTTGAGAGCCAATATATACAGGGATAACTGGCCTGTGGCAGCCTAACGTCCACTGCATCTGTGTCCGTCTCCAGTCGTCTTGCCATGCTCGCCACTGGAACCAGATGGACACAGGCGAGAGAGTGAGGTCGACGGAGTTGCGCAACCACTTCCTCACTATAATCCAAACTAAAGTGCAAGTCATTCATTCTTCATCAAATCAAAAGATGCAATGAATGAATGGTCCTCATCATTCGTGATGGACGAACATCCATATGTTGGTCCACATCTTTATGTAGGTCTGTATCTATATGCAGGTCTATATCTATATTTCGGTCTATATCTATATGTAGGTCCATATTTATATTAGGTTTATATATATATGTCTATATGGATATGTAGGTCAAAGCTGCTTCTCTACTTTATTTGCTATAAGAAAAAAAAAACAGCACAAAATGAGACTGAGCATCACGTCTTTGCCTTGAAGTCAGTAATATCGTATCAAAGTAGCAAGTGTAGCCTTACCTGTGTAAATGCTTTGGGTTGATTGACAAGCACTCTTTAAAGCACTCTTCAGCCTGAAAGAGAGGAAAAACTACCATAAATGGTCACAATAAATCTGATTGCTGTGTGACTTCCTGCAGACAGTCATTGGTTAAACAGAGGTTTAAAGGCAAGAGAATCAACTTCCTTGCATTAGATTTGAACCCATATGGCTCAATCTCTTTCTGCAGAGTGAAAGCATTGCACAGAGCATGAACTTTGTTGTTTCAACAATGGCAGAGGTCTCTGACAAAGTGCTTCTGCTCTTGAAACATTTCAAACATAAGAAAATCTACCTACAGTATAATATTTATTTCATGTAAATATCTTATGGCAGTTTGAAAGTCTAGGGAAAACCACAACATTATTTTCCCAAGAATAAGTTAAACAAGTTAAACAACAGTCACAAAGCTAGATTTACAATGTAATGACATGTTCGAAAAGCACACATTCTAACATGTTATATACATAGAGAAGGTGTAAAAATCAAATAGAATGATCTTGTTTTTTAATATCTAGGCTACACAGTAACATTTGATAGAAGATGTGACATAGATATAGAGAAGAATTGCCATATATTAAGATTATTTAACTAGAATAAGTTTAGTGCCATAGGATGATTAATGTCTCAAGCAACTTCCCATATCTTCCATAGACTTATATACAGTAGTTTTTCCCTAAGTAACCCCCCTTTAATTTGATATATAATACAGCATGTCAACAATCATATAACAACTTTTAAGCCATAACTGTGACAAACCCCTATGTACAATTTTCCACCTCCATTTTTGTTGGTGCAAACCTGTTTTTTGTTTGGTACTAAGTAAACAATCAGTTTACACGTCTTGAGGTGCATGGGTTACACATGTTTCACTGTTATTTGTTTGTGCTGTTGTACCATTGGTTCCTCATGCTATTCAAGGAAAACCTGGCCATTGCCGGTCTTAATTAAAAATACAACATCGATGTTATAATTTACAATGTATACATTTACAAGAGGAGGCCATGGTGGCATAGTGTCTAGACACTCACTTGGTGGTCAGAAGTTCTGCATCAGTGCAGATTCAAATGTTTAAAACTGACCTGCGCTCCCTGGGTCAAGCTAGCTTAACATGGCTACCAGGAAATGTTCAAGGAAGTACAGGTCGCCAGGTAATACTGACCACATCACCCAGCGGCTGCCGATTGGTCTGTATAACTATGGCTCTAACATCACATGCTGATTGGTCTGTACAAATAATGGCTCTAACATCACATGCTGATTGGTCTATACAAATATGGGTCTAACATCACATGCTGATTGGTCTGTACAAATATGGGTCTAACATCACATGCTGATTGGTCTGTACAAATATGGGTCTAACATCACATGCTGATTGGTCTGTACAAATATGACTCTAACATCACATGCTGATTGGTCTATACAAATATGGGTCTAACATCACATGCTGATTGGTCTGTACAAATATGGGTCTAACATCACATGCTGATTGGTCTGTACAAATATGACTCTAACATCACATGCTGATTGGTCTGTACAAATATGGGTCTAACATCACATGCTGATTGGTCTGTACAAATATGACTCTAACATCACATGCTGATTGGTCTGTACAAATATGGGTCTAACATCACATGCTGATTGGTCTGTACAAATATGACCCTAACATCACATGCTGATTGGTCTATACAAATATGGGTCTAACATCACATGCTGATTGGTCTATACAAATATGGGTCTAACATCACATGCTGATTGGTCTATACAAATATGGGTCTAACATCACATGCTGATTGGTCTATACAAATATGGGTCTAACATCACATGCTGATTGGTCTGTACAAATATGGGTCTAACATCACATGCTGATTGGTCTGTACAAATATGGGTCTAACATCACATGCTGATTGGTCTGTACAAATATGGGTCTAACATCACATGCTGATTGGTCTGTACAAATATGGGTCTAACATCACATGCCAGCTGGTCTGTACAAATATGGGTCTAACATCACATGCTGATTGGTCTGTACAAATATGGGTCTAACATCACATGCTGATTGGTCTATACAAATATGGGTCTAACATCACATGCTGATTGGTCTATACAAATATGGGTCTAACATCACATGCTGATTGGTCTATACAAATATGGGTCTAACATCACATGCTGATTGGTCTGTACAAATATGGGTCTAACATCACATGCTGATTGGTCTGTACAAATATGGCTCTAACATCACATGCCAGCTGGTCTGTACAAATATGGGTCTAACATCACATGCTGATTGGTCTGTACAAATATGGGTCTAACATCACATGCCAGCTGGTCTGTACAAATATGGGTCTAACATCACATGCTGATTGGTCTGTACAAATATGACTCTAACATCACATGCTGATTGGTCTGTACAAATATGGGTCTAACATCACATGCCAGCTGGTCTGTACAAATATGGGTCTAACATCACATGCTGATTGGTCTGTACAAATATGGGTCTAACATCACATGCCAGCTGGTCTGTACAAATATGGGTCTAACATCACATGCCAGCTGGTCTGTACAAATATGGCTCTAACATCACATGCTGATTGGTCTGTACAAATATGGTTCTAACATCACATGCTGATTGGTCTGTACAAATATGGTTCTAACATCACATGCTGATTGGTCTATGCAAATATGGTTCTAACATCACATGCCAATTGGTCTGTACAAATATGGGTCTAACATCACATGCTGATTGGTCTGTACAAATATGGGTCTAACATCACATGCTGATTGGTCTATGCAAATATGGCTCTAACATCACATGCTGATTGGTCTGTACAAATATGGCTCTAACATCACATGCCGATTGGTCTGTACAAATATGGGTCTAACATCACATGCTGATTGGTCTGTACAAATATGGCTCTAACATCACATGCTGATTGGTCTGTACAAATATGGGTCTAACATCACATGCCAGCTGGTCTGTACAAATATGGCTCTAACATCACATGCCAGCTGGTCTGTACAAATATGGCTCTAACATCACATGCTGATTGGTCTGTACAAATATGGGTCTAACATCACATGCTGATTGGTCTGTACAAATATGGCTCTAACATCACACTCTGATTGGTCTGTACAAATATGACTCTAACATCACATGCTGATTGGTCTGTACAAATATGGCTCTAACATCACATGCCAGCTGGTCTGTACAAATATGGCTCTAACATCACATGCTGATTGGTCTGTACAAATATGACTCTAACATCACATGCTGATTGGTCTGTACAAATATGGGTCTAACATCACATGCTGATTGGTCTGTACAAATATGGGTCTAACATCACATGCTGATTGGTCTGTACAAATATGGCTCTAACATCACATGCTGATTGGTCTGTACAAATATGGGTCTAACATCACATGCCAGCTGATCTGTACAAATATGGGTCTAACATCACATGCTGATTGGTCTGTACAAATATGGGTCTAACATCACATGCTGATTGGTCTGTACAAATATGGGTCTAACATCACATGCTGATTGGTCTGTACAAATATGGGTCTAACATCACATGCCAGCTGGTCTGTACAAATATGGGTCTAACATCACATGCTGATTGGTCTGTACAAATATGGGTCTAACATCACATGCTGATTGGTCTATACAAATATGGGTCTAACATCACATGCTGATTGGTCTATACAAATATGGGTCTAACATCACATGCTGATTGGTCTATACAAATATGGGTCTAACATCACATGCTGATTGGTCTGTACAAATATGGGTCTAACATCACATGCTGATTGGTCTGTACAAATATGGCTCTAACATCACATGCCAGCTGGTCTGTACAAATATGGGTCTAACATCACATGCTGATTGGTCTGTACAAATATGGGTCTAACATCACATGCTGATTGGTCTGTACAAATATGGGTCTAACATCACATGCCAGCTGGTCTGTACAAATATGGGTCTAACATCACATGCTGATTGGTCTGTACAAATATGACTCTAACATCACATGCTGATTGGTCTGTACAAATATGGGTCTAACATCACATGCCAGCTGGTCTGTACAAATATGGGTCTAACATCACATGCTGATTGGTCTGTACAAATATGGGTCTAACATCACATGCCAGCTGGTCTGTACAAATATGGGTCTAACATCACATGCCAGCTGGTCTGTACAAATATGGCTCTAATATCACATGCTGATTGGTCTGTACAAATATGGTTCTAACATCACATGCTGATTGGTCTGTACAAATATGGTTCTAACATCACATGCTGATTGGTCTATGCAAATATGGTTCTAACATCAATGCCAATTGGTCTGTACAAATATGGGTCTAACATCACATGCTGATTGGTCTGTACAAATATGGGTCTAACATCACATGCTGATTGGTCTATGCAAATATGGGTCTAACATCACATGCTGATTGGTCTGTACAAATATGGGTCTAACATCACATGCTGATTGGTCTGTACAAATATGGGTCTAACATCACATGCTGATTGGTCTGTACAAATATGGGTCTAACATCACATGCTGATTGGTCTGTACAAATATGGGTCTAACATCACATGCTGATTGGTCTGTACAAATATGGGTCTAACATCACATGCTGATTGGTCTGTACAAATATGGGTCTAACATCACATGCCAGCTGGTCTGTACAAATATGGGTCTAACATCACATGCTGATTGGTCTGTACAAATATGGGTCTAACATCACATGCTGATTGGTCTATACAAATATGGGTCTAACATCACATGCTGATTGGTCTATACAAATATGGGTCTAACATCACATGCTGATTGGTCTGTACAAATATGGGTCTAACATCACATGCTGATTGGTCTGTACAAATATGGGTCTAACATCACATGCTGATTGGTCTGTACAAATATGGGTCTAACATCACATGCTGATTGGTCTGTACAAATATGGGTCTAACATCACATGCCAGCTGGTCTGTACAAATATGGGTCTAACATCACATGCTGATTGGTCTGTACAAATATGGGTCTAACATCACATGCTGATTGGTCTATACAAATATGGGTCTAACATCACATGCTGATTGGTCTATACAAATATGGGTCTAACATCACATGCTGATTGGTCTATACAAATATGGGTCTAACATCACATGCTGATTGGTCTGTACAAATATGGGTCTAACATCACATGCTGATTGGTCTGTACAAATATGGCTCTAACATCACATGCCAGCTGGTCTGTACAAATATGGGTCTAACATCACATGCTGATTGGTCTGTACAAATATGGGTCTAACATCACATGCCAGCTGGTCTGTACAAATATGGGTCTAACATCACATGCTGATTGGTCTGTACAAATATGACTCTAACATCACATGCTGATTGGTCTGTACAAATATGGGTCTAACATCACATGCCAGCTGGTCTGTACAAATATGGGTCTAACATCACATGCTGATTGGTCTGTACAAATATGGGTCTAACATCACATGCCAGCTGGTCTGTACAAATATGGGTCTAACATCACATGCCAGCTGGTCTGTACAAATATGGCTCTAACATCACATGCTGATTGGTCTGTACAAATATGGTTCTAACATCACATGCTGATTGGTCTGTACAAATATGGTTCTAACATCACATGCTGATTGGTCTATGCAAATATGGTTCTAACATCACATGCCAATTGGTCTGTACAAATATGGGTCTAACATCACATGCTGATTGGTCTGTACAAATATGGGTCTAACATCACATGCTGATTGGTCTATGCAAATATGGCTCTAACATCACATGCTGATTGGTCTGTACAAATATGGCTCTAACATCACATGCCGATTGGTCTGTACAAATATGGGTCTAACATCACATGCTGATTGGTCTGTACAAATATGGCTCTAACATCACATGCTGATTGGTCTGTACAAATATGGGTCTAACATCACATGCCAGCTGGTCTGTACAAATATGGCTCTAACATCACATGCCAGCTGGTCTGTACAAATATGGCTCTAACATCACATGCTGATTGGTCTGTACAAATATGGGTCTAACATCACATGCTGATTGGTCTGTACAAATATGGCTCTAACATCACACTCTGATTGGTCTGTACAAATATGACTCTAACATCACATGCTGATTGGTCTGTACAAATATGGCTCTAACATCACATGCCAGCTGGTCTGTACAAATATGGCTCTAACATCACATGCTGATTGGTCTGTACAAATATGACTCTAACATCACATGCTGATTGGTCTGTACAAATATGGGTCTAACATCACATGCTGATTGGTCTGTACAAATATGGGTCTAACATCACATGCTGATTGGTCTGTACAAATATGGCTCTAACATCACATGCTGATTGGTCTGTACAAATATGGGTCTAACATCACATGCCAGCTGATCTGTACAAATATGGGTCTAACATCACATGCTGATTGGTCTGTACAAATATGGGTCTAACATCACATGCTGATTGGTCTGTACAAATATGGGTCTAACATCACATGCTGATTGGTCTGTACAAATATGGGTCTAACATCACATGCCAGCTGGTCTGTACAAATATGGGTCTAACATCACATGCTGATTGGTCTGTACAAATATGGGTCTAACATCACATGCTGATTGGTCTATACAAATATGGGTCTAACATCACATGCTGATTGGTCTATACAAATATGGGTCTAACATCACATGCTGATTGGTCTATACAAATATGGGTCTAACATCACATGCTGATTGGTCTGTACAAATATGGGTCTAACATCACATGCTGATTGGTCTGTACAAATATGGCTCTAACATCACATGCCAGCTGGTCTGTACAAATATGGGTCTAACATCACATGCTGATTGGTCTGTACAAATATGGGTCTAACATCACATGCTGATTGGTCTGTACAAATATGGGTCTAACATCACATGCCAGCTGGTCTGTACAAATATGGGTCTAACATCACATGCTGATTGGTCTGTACAAATATGACTCTAACATCACATGCTGATTGGTCTGTACAAATATGGGTCTAACATCACATGCCAGCTGGTCTGTACAAATATGGGTCTAACATCACATGCTGATTGGTCTGTACAAATATGGGTCTAACATCACATGCCAGCTGGTCTGTACAAATATGGGTCTAACATCACATGCCAGCTGGTCTGTACAAATATGGCTCTAATATCACATGCTGATTGGTCTGTACAAATATGGTTCTAACATCACATGCTGATTGGTCTGTACAAATATGGTTCTAACATCACATGCTGATTGGTCTATGCAAATATGGTTCTAACATCACATGCCAATTGGTCTGTACAAATATGGGTCTAACATCACATGCTGATTGGTCTGTACAAATATGGGTCTAACATCACATGCTGATTGGTCTATGCAAATATGGCTCTAACATCACATGCTGATTGGTCTGTACAAATATGGCTCTAACATCACATGCCGATTGGTCTGTACAAATATGGGTCTAACATCACATGCTGATTGGTCTGTACAAATATGGCTCTAACATCACATGCTGATTGGTCTGTACAAATATGGGTCTAACATCACATGCCAGCTGGTCTGTACAAATATGGCTCTAAAATCACATGCCAGCTGGTCTGTACAAATATGGCTCTAACATCACATGCTGATTGGTCTGTACAAATATGGGTCTAACATCACATGCTGATTGGTCTGTACAAATATGGCTCTAACATCACATGCTGATTGGTCTGTACAAATATGACTCTAACATCACATGCTGATTGGTCTGTACAAATATGGCTCTAACATCACATGCCAGCTGGTCTGTACAAATATGGCTCTAACATCACATGCTGATTGTTCTGTACAAATATGGGTCTAACATCACATGCTGATTGGTCTGTACAAATATGGGTCTAACATCACATGCCAGCTGGTCTGTACAAATATGGCTCTAACATCACATGCCAGCTGGTCTGTACAAATATGGCTCTAACATCACATGCTGATTGGTCTGTACAAATATGGGTCTAACATCACATGCTGATTGGTCTGTACAAATATGGCTCTAACATCACATGCTGATTGGTCTGTACAAATATGACTCTAACATCACATGCTGATTGGTCTGTACAAATATGGGTCTAACATCACATGCCAGCTGGTCTGTTCAAATATGGTTCTAACATCACATGCTGATTGGTCTGTACAAATATGACTCTAACATCACATGCTGATTGGTCTGTACAAATATGGGTCTAACATCACATGCTGATTGGTCTGTACAAATATGGGTCTAACATCACATGCTGATTGGTCTGTACAAATATGGCTCTAACATCACATGCTGATTGGTCTGTACAAATATGGGTCTAACATCACATGCCAGCTGGTCTGTACAAATATGGCTCTAACATCACATGCCAGCTGGTCTGTACAAATATGGCTCTAACATCACATGCTGATTGGTCTGTACAAATATGGGTCTAACATCACATGCTGATTGGTCTGTACAAATATGGCTCTAACATCACATGCTGATTGGTCTGTACAAATATGACTCTAACATCACATGCTGATTGGTCTGTACAAATATGGCTCTAACATCACATGCCAGCTGGTCTGTACAAATATGGCTCTAACATCACATGCTGATTGGTCTGTACAAATATGGCTCTAACATCACATGACCAATGGGGATAAAGGCATATACATGGGACCTTGACCTACTTGACTGACATTGACATGAACTTTGGAGGTCACCATGGCTGAACGGATAAGAGCACCCACACTTAAACTTCCAGGGTGGTGCTGGTGCCAAGGTAGCAGGTTGAACCCCTACATAGAACAATTGGACTAAAATTTTGACTTCTCATCTTTGACTTGGGAACATAAAGTACAAGTACCTCAGAAGTCAGAGTGGGTTCGTCTGATGGTGAGGGACACTAAGCTAACCCACATGCAAAAATCAGTCCAGTGCACGACAAGCAGTAGCATATGTAATGACTACACTTGTGTTCAAAGCAAGCAAAAGCATAAAAAAAAAAAAAAACAACAAAAAAAAAACAACCAAACATGAATTTTGATTACTTATAATGTAGAAAAAACCAACAGTAGTTTAGATTTCCTGAGAATATGTTGATGTGATTGCTACTGATTCAATTATTGCTGGGTTGTCTACCCTTGCCAGGTGAAATCCAGTTTTTTTAACATGCAGATTCTCTGCAGCTCTCGGAAGACATACTAACTAACCATCAAGTGTTGCCAGATTTCTTACCCTGTAAGTTTCAGCAACGTACAAATTAAATGTGCCAAAGTCAAACCAGGAATCTACGTCAGCTTTGTTTCTTGCAATCCTCTGGAAAAGTTAAAATATATATTAAGTTAGTAATAGGCTGACAAAGACAAAACACAACATGGCTTTTAAAACAGACATTTTGTTAGAAAATTCCAAACAAGAATAGTAAATACAAATATACAAAACACTGCTGAACACAATATCAGAATATTAAGAGAGGTGTGCAACAGGGATGTGTAATGTCCCCCGATCTTTTTTTCCTATACTGTGGAAATATTTTTAGAAATGTAGAAGATATGAGAGGAATCACCACTGAGGGACACACCATCAATAACATTAGATATGTGGATGATACAGTATTACAGACAATGAACAGGATCTACAACATTTAGTAGATGCAGTTATTGTACACAGTGAACAACTAAGGTTAGAGTTAAATTGTCAAAAGACACAGATTATGGATTTCTCTAAGAAGAAAGAAATACCACAATTTAAAATATGGGTAAATGAAAATATTTTAAAACAAGTTTATCGGTACAACTATCTTGAAATAGTCATAACATCTGATGGGAGGTGTCTTGAATAGATTAGAACAAGAATTGCCATTGCGAAGGTAGACTTTTGCAAGATGAAAAACATACTGACCGATAAAAGGATGTCAATTGCAATGAGAAAAAGAGTGTTGAAGTGCTACATAGAACCTGTTCTTTTGTATGGATGTGAAGCGTGGACAATGAGCAGACAAGCTGGAAAACATCTGAAGACTGTGGAAATGTGGTTTCTGAGGAAAATTCAAAGAATACCATGGACAGAGAAAAAAAACCAATGAAAAAGTCCTACAAGAAGCAGATAAAAACATAAACTGATTAAAGAAATTAGATATAGACACTCAACATTTTTTGGACACGTTATGAGAAGAAATAAACTAGAGAACTTGGTGAAAACTGGCAAGATTGAAAGAAAAAAAAGAACAAGGGGAAGGCCGAGAAGTAAATATCTGGATGGCTTGACCAAGTGGCAATGTCGAGACAAGAACACGGAGCTTATCCATGACTCTGGTGATCGTGTGAGATGGCGAAACATGGTCGCCCATGTTTATCGGCATGGTACATGATCATGATGATGATGAATAAAATCCAGTTTCAGTATGACTCCAGGTTTCATGAGCCATGCACACAACCAAGTTCAGTATCAGTCTGACTTCCAGTCAATCCACAAATCAGTTTCATATCCTTTACAAGACATCAATCCCAGCATTTCTTGGCTGTTTGTAATTTCTTCACAAGTTTATGTTCAGTAGTTTGCCATTGATTTCTGAACAACTGGCACTCATACCATTGTATGAAAACCAACACAAGGCAGTCATCCACAAAGAATGTGGACAATTGCACAAAGAAGGAAGAATGTTGTTCAATCAAAAGAAAAATATATGCACAAGCAAACCATTGCTATATAAAGAAAACAGCTCAGCTCACAAACGTTCATGCAATAGAAGAAGAAAGTAACACATGTCACTGAGATCAATACAACTATTACCTCCTTGTAATATGTTTCAGCTAGCTCAAAGTTCTGATTGATTTCAGCCTCAATTGCGAAGTGCTTCAGCTGGTTGCTGTCTGTCAACGGCTTGGGAACCGCTGGCTGCTCCTCGTAGGCCAGAACTTTGCTCAGAGACACGTGCATCTGGTCGATGAGGTAGACATACAGCTCCGACAGGAATTTCTGGAGAATGGACACAAGCACATGTTTTAATCTTGTCCTTCACTTCTTCCGTTTCATTGTCATGCAGACTGCTATATTGGCTTCAATAAAAGTAGTAGTGTTTTATGTTCATGACATCCATGAATTAGTTTCATATTCAAATCAACTACACAGGTTCTAGTAAAACTATTTTAAAAAATGGGTGTTGATTAAAATAAAATAAAAAAGAGGCAAATTAACAATTTTGGCCTCGTTAAAAGACATAACACCCTTATAAAAACCATACTGGAGGGTAAGGTTGAAGGCAAACAAGCAAGAGACAGACAATGATACAAGTGGGAAAATATCAAGAAATGGATGAACACCAGTCTGACAGAATGTACAAACAAGGCAAGAGACAGACAGTGTTGGAGATCCAGTGCAGCCAACTTTGATTGTGAAGACGGCCCCTGATTGATAGATGATTCTGGTGTACACACAATTAACTCCTCGCTAGTGCCACTGAGTTAATGATTCTTGAATCAATTCTTCACTGCGTGTGCATCTCTGGACAACATTGATCGGCCATTTTGAGGAAAAATTCATCCCTAGTCCAATCAGTTAACCTGTGCATTTTCTGGTATTTTATAATCAGACGACATTCACTGGATCTCACTAGCACTGACCTACTGAAGATCTATGACAGACTTGCCATCTCCACAAACTTCCACATCCCACACACATCTCAGCTTACCCAGTCCCATACACCTGGCGTTTAAAGTAGGTAACCAAAGGACACTTTTACATGCTTGAAGACACTTGGTTCTAGACCCATATATTTATAGAACAATCAGCACTTGGTGGGTGATCTGATCAGTATCAGTATTTCCCAAGAGATTTCCTAGTAATCATTTTAGGCTAAATTGAGTTGCAAGCCCAGGTCAGTTAAAAACACTTGAACCCGCCTCAATGCTGATCAAACCCATGACTTCGAGATCAGGGCTGAGTGTCTAACCACTAAATTACCGCTTCACACACCTTGCATTTCCTGGACAATGAATACACACAAACTCCTGAAGGTTTGAAACCCAACAAGGGGCAGCCAGAACTGAACAAAATTAACATCTATATTCTGCAACATTTACAGAAGGAAGTAGACATCTATGAGTCTTTCAAGAGTGCCACCATGTTGATTCTGAGTGAACCAATCAAGTTGTGTAAACAACCTGCATGTTCTTAAGAACAGAACTTCATAACCAAGAATAGACAATTCAGTTGTTTTTTTGCATATCTCTTACAGGACGCTGCAGTCAACATCAGCATTTTTCAGCTGCTGTTGCAGTACTAACCAAGATTACGTTCAGTAGTTTGCCATTACTTTCTGAGTGACCGGCTCACATACCCCATAAGTTACTAACGCGGTGAGAACCGCTACCGATTCTCATGCAGGTTACATTACTCACGGTATTACGATTACAGAATATACAGGATTATGGTGAAAGACGTTAACTCCTAGGCCAGGGAGACCGGTGACGATTCAGTACCATCATTGGAATAGAACTTGGCTAACAAGTGCAGATAACTCAGTACCTCCATAAGAATAGAACTGGATTACCAAGAGTAGATAACTCAGCACCTATCTAAGACAATCTGGACTGTCTTCAATGAAATTCTCTAATCACTTTATGATTTTCATCTACTTCTGAAAGGACTGCCTTATTTGCTTTTTACTGTCAGTATGTAATAATAAAATAAGCACATAACCTATTTACAAGCCTTAAAAGTTAGTTGTATTATCCTTTACAGGACGTAGCAGTCAACCCCAGCATTTTTTGGCTGTTTGTGATTTCTTGGCAAGTTTACGTTCAGTAGTTTGTCATTGCTTTCTTAACAACCAATGCCCATACCATAGAAATCAATGCAGGGCAGTCAGTTTCCAAATTGTGCAGACCTAATTTTGAACCTTCAACTTGTCATGTCAGGAATTGTGTCATGCATTCACTGCCCCTAGGCCCCAGTGTTACCAATTAGGCATATGGTGTTAGACCCACATTTGTATAGAGCACCTGGCAGCCAAGGGCCGATATCTCTCTGGCCACCTTTACTTCCCAGGACATTTTTTATACCCATCTTAGGCTGGCTCAACCTGGGAGCCCTCGTCAATGTAAAAAAATCTGCCTCCATGTGAATTCGAACCCATGAGAACTGGTCCAGCGATCAAGTATCTGGTGTTTGTCCATCAAGAATGATGATGACCATTAATTTCATCCAGTGGGGTTGAAAGTATGGAGCCGTGAGTTCTAATATATCTGGTAAGGCCTATTTTGGCTCAAAATATTCTTTGACAATGTGGACAAAGAATGCTTGACATTCCAGGAGGAGGATCTCCTGCAGTGGATTTTTGTCCAGTCTTTTTTTTTTCAACAGCACTTGCCGTCCTGTTTGCTTCATTCACAAGTGACTACACCCTTGCGTAATGATGAATGCTACAAATTTCAGTCTTTGGCAGCAGTCTCCCAAGTGTCGTGATCAATTCCAAAAGCCTTTAGTGAGTGAGATCTTCAGAGTGTCTTTAAAGCGTTTCTTCTGGCTGCCTTGGGAGCATTTACCAGCGATCAACTATCTAGCTTGTATACTATGGCAGCTTCCCTGCCTGTGGAATTCTTGGCATTTTCCTAAGAAACCACATTTCTGCTGTTATCATTTTCTCAGCCTGTCTGCTTTAAGCAATGGGATAGAAATAACAAAAGCAAAAACAAGATGGACACCAGTAACTCACTTGTAACTCTGCCTTGTCATCAAAGTTTGTGGTCTGAAGATACTTCTCTCGAACAATCCTGACCACGCTGTGCTTCAGCTGCTCCTTGATGGCAAAGAATTTGCCAGTTGTGTTCAGGTCATAGACAAACTGTTGTCTTCTGATATTTATTTGAACAAAAAGGCAAAAACAAGTATTTAGATGAAGAGTAACATGCTCTGCATGTTAATATGTTGAAAATAGTATGCTATGTTAAGAATTTTACATTTTTAGACTGAGGTATTTTTATGTTGGCAGACTGAGGTGTTTTCTTGTCAATGTGAATAGACAGGTGTTTTCTGGTCAATGTGAACAGACATGTGTTTTCTTGTGCTGGTAGACTGACTGAGACTGAGGTGTTTTCTTGTCAATGTGAAGATATATGGTGTTTTCTTGTCCATGTGAACAGACTGAGGTGTTTTCTTGTCAATGTGAATACACTGAAATAGTTTCTTCAACATAAATTGACTGAGGTATTTTAATATAAAGTCAGAAAGGAGTGCTATACAGGGGTCCAAAGAAGAATAGTCAACCAACAAAGAACTGGTGTCATCAACTGCCACAGACTGAGGAAGATATCCGAGCACTTACGGACTTTATGGTTTGATGTACGGTGAGGATAACCTGATGACTAATATCAACTGGGGAATCCTTTGAGGCCACTAAGACAGCTCATAAATAGCTTCACATGTATTATTTTTTAGTTCTTAGAAGCAGCTGGTCATGCATTAAAGTACATTAGTACCTGTAGCGAGGCACTGTTATCGTTTGCAGGTCACAGCAACTTATCTGGTCAGGTAACTACAGCTTTCAATTTTTATGTTGCCTAGTGTGTCCTCTAGTCTCTACTTCTTTTTTTTAAATACATGTTTATTTATGTATCAGCCAGCCAGCCAACCAAACAAGCAATCAAGCAAGCAAGCAACCAACCAACAAGCTAATTCCTCTTATAATTAATAGATACACATAAGTCTTTCTGATTCCACATGTTGAAGATGACTAACCTTTCTTCCATGACATCAGGCGTCTGTGGACCACACTCCTTGAGTTCTTCAGCAAACATTTCCCTGTGATAAAACAAGCTCAGTATACACATCATCTCATTGGCCAGACATTTTAATCTATTAGCCGTTTGCCTCATACTCAGTAGCTTGTGGGTTTGTTTCTGGACTCATGTCATTTGGTTTTCAAGTGCAGCAATTTCAGAGACCCCTGCTCATTGTCACCAGTGCTACAGAGTTTGTGCTCTGTGTGATGCTTTTGTGCTATGTGTGACATATTTGTGCTCAGTGAAAAGAGACCAGGCTACATGAGATAAAGGGATAAAAACTGGTGCTATACTGTTGATTCTCTTGCCTGTTAACCCCAATTTTTATGGGGGTGGTAAATGAGTAAATGGGCGAATCAATTGAGTGAATCGATACAGTTATCTCGGCACAGTCATAACATGTGATGGGAGATGTCTTGAAGAGATTAGAACAAGAATTGCCATTGCAAAGGTAGCCTTTTGCAAGATGAAAAACATACTGACCAATAAAAAGATATCAACTGAAACGAGAAAAAGAGTTATGAAGTGTTACATAGAACCTGTACTTGTGTATGGATGTGAAGCGTGGACAATGAGTAGTCAAGCTGAAAAATATCTGATGGCTGTGGAAATATAGTTTCTGAGGAAAATGCAAAGAATACCATGGACTGACAGAAAAACCAATGAACAAGTCCTTCAAGAAACAAGATTGTAAACTGATTAGAGTCATTAGACGTAGACAGTCAACATTTTTTGGGCATGTTATGAGAAGAAATGACTTGGAGAACTTGGTGATAACTGGCAAGATCGAAGGGAAGAGACCAAGGGGAAGACTGAGAAGTAAATACCTGGATGGTTTGGCCATGTGGTATGGTCAAGACAGGAACACAGAGCTGATCCACGACTCTGGTGATCGAGTGAGATGGCAAAACATGACCGCCCACACTTATCGGCATGACACATGATGGATGGATGGGGGATGGGGAGGTCACTGGTCTCAGGGTATGGTGTCCACATTGAATGCTGGGGGTCTGGTTTCAGGTCCTAGTGAGAACCGGGATTTTTTCATGTGGACTTCTGGTCTCTGGGTAGTGAGATCGGACGCCCGTGTGTATTGTTGCGCACATAAAAAATCCCTTGGCAGTTGGAAATCAAAAAAGAGTAGCCTAACTACGGTATTACGGAGTTATGCACTGAACTGAGTTTCTCCGGACTCAGGCTTGAGTTAGGAGTAGAACAGAGCACTTATGGGTTACACCAGTGTGCCGTGATGTTGATCCATCGACTAAACTAAAACTAAAAACTAAACCCCAATTTTAATCTTTTCTTTAAACTTTTGGTAACTTAATGCCTGGTTTGGGGGAAGGGGAGAGGAAAGAGATCACATCTTGAATCCATCTACAATGTGATCTTTCTCTTCTCTTCCTCCAAGTACACTTCCATCCATAGTTATCTTCTCTTCCTCCAAGTACACTTCCATCCATAATTGTCTTCTATTCCTCTATGGTACACTTTCACCATAATTATCTTCTATTCCTCCACAGTACACTTTCATCCATAATTATCTTCTATTCCTCCACAGTACACTTTCATCCATAATTATCTTCTATTCCTCCATGGTACACTTTCATCCATAATTATCTTCTATTCCTCCATGGTACACTTTCATCCATAATTATCTTCTCTTCCTCCACAGTACACTTTCATCCATAATTATCTTCTATTCCTCCACAGTACACTTTCATCCATAATTATCTTCTATTCCTCCATGGTACACTTTCATCCATAATTATCTTCTCTTCCTCCACAGTACACTTTCATCCATAGTTATCTTCTATTCCTCCACAGTACACTTTCATCCATAATTATCTTCTATTCCTCCATGGTACACTTTCATCCATAATTATCTTCTCTTCCTCCACAGTACACTTTCATCCATAATTATCTTCTATTCCTCCACAGTACACTTTCATTTCATCCATAATTATCTTCTATTCCTCCATCGTACACTTTCATCCATAGTTATCTTCTATTCCTCCATGGTACACTTTCATCCATAATTATCTTCTATTCCTCCATGGTACACTTTCATCCATAATTTTTTTTCTATTCCTCCACAGTACACTTTCATCCATAATTATCTTCTATTCCTCGATGGTACACTTTCATCCATAATTATCTTCTATTCCTCCATGGTACACTTTCATCCATAGTTATCTTCTATTCCTCCATGGTACACTTTCATCCATAATTATCTTCTATTCCTCCATGGTACACTTTCATCCATAATTATCTTCTATTCCTCCACAGTACACTTTCATCCATAATTATCTTCTATTCTTCCATGGTACACTTTCATCCATAATTATCTTCTATTCCTCCATGGTACACTTTCATCCATAGTTATCTTCTCTTCCTCCAAGTACACTTTCATCCATAATTATCTTCTATTCCTCCATGGTACACTTTCATCCACAGTTATATCTTCTATTCCTCCATGGTACACTTTCATCAATAGTTATCTTCTATTCCTCCATGGTACACTTTCATCCATAATTATCTTCTATTCCTCCACAGTACACTTTCATCCATAATTATCTTCTATTCCTCCACAGAACACTTTCATCCATAATTATCTTCTCTTCCTCCATGGTACACTTTCATCCATAATTATCTTCTATTCCTCCATGGTACACTTTCATCCATAGTTATCTTCTATTCCTCCATGGTACACTTTCATCCATAATTATCTTCTATTCCTCCATGGTACACTTTCATCCATAATTATCTTCTATTCCTCCACAGTACACTTTCATCCATAATTATCTTCTATTCCTCCACAGAACACTTTCATCCATAGTTATCTTCTATTCCTCCATGGTACACTTTCATCCATAATTATCTTCTATTCCTCCATGGTACACTTTCATCCATAATTATCTTCTATTCCTCCATGTTACACTTTCATCCATAATTATCTTCTATTCCTCCATGTTACACTTTCATCCATAATTATCTTCTATTTCTCCATGGTACACTTTCATCCATAATTATCTTCTATTTCTCCATGGTACACTTTCATCCATAATTATCTTCTATTCCTCCATGGTACACTTTCATCCATAATTATCTTCTATTCCTCCATGTTACACTTTCATCCATAATTATCTTCTATTCCTCCATGTTACACTTTCATCCATAATTATCTTCTATTCCTCCATGGTACACTTTCATCCATAATTATCTTCTATTTCTCCATGGTTCACTTTCATCCATAATTATCTTCTATTCCTCCATGTTACACTTTCATTCATAATTATCTTCTATTTCTCCATGGTACACTTTCATCCATAATTATCTTCTATTCCTCCATGTTACACTTTCATCCATAATTATCTTCTATTCCTCCACAGTACACTTTCATCCATAGTTATCTTCTATTCCTCCATGGTACACTTTCATCCATAATTATCTTCTATTCCTCCATGGTACACTTTCATCCATAATTATCTTCTATTTCTCCATGGTACACTTTCATCCATAATTATCTTCTATTCCTCCATGGTACACTTTCATCCATAATTATCTTCTATTCCCCCATGGTACACTTTCATCCATAATTATCTTCTATTTCTCCATGGTACACTTTCATCCATAGTTATCTTCTCTTCCTCCACAGTACACTTTCATCCATAGTTATCTTCTCTTCCTCCATGGTACACTTTCATCCATAATTATCTTGTATTCCTCCATGGTACACTTTCATCCATAATTATCTTCTATTTCTCCATGGTACACTTTCATCCATAATTATCTTCTATGTCTCCATGGTACACTTTCATCCATAATTATCTTCTATTTCTCCATGGTACACTTTCATCCATAATTATCTTCTATTTCTCCATGGTACACTTTCATCCATAATTATCTTTTATAGGCATCCATGTCTATTAACATGCCCAAAATATATCAATGTTTCGCACATTTCTTTATCTTACTAATCAATCTTCTGAATGTATCAAATTGTAATAATATTAACACGAATGCAAAGAATAAAATTACTTAAACTCATCTAAAGCAAACAATAAAATTACCTAAACTCATCTAAAACAAAGAAAAAAATTACTTAAACTCAACTAAAACAAAAAAACCATGGTCAGGCTGCGAGAACAGCAAGTTAAAAGAAGCATGGCCAAATAAGAACACTATGGAGGAAGCCAAAGAAGAGTAATAAACCAACACAGAACTGGTGTCATGAGCCGCTACACGCTGCAGGATTTACTGAGGAGGTGATCCGAGCACTTATGGACTGAATTGTTCGATGTGCAATGAGGATGATCTGTCGACTAACTACCATACATCTAAAACAAAGAACAAAATCACCTAAACTCATCCAAACCAAACAACAAAATTACCTAAATTCATCTAGCACAAAGAACAAAATTACCTAAACTCATCTAAAACAAAGAACAAAATTATCTAAATTCATCTAAAACAAACAACAAAATCAACAAAATTACCTAAACTCATCTAAAACAAACAACAAAATTACCTAAACTCATCTAAAATAAAGAACAAAATTACCTAAACTCATCTAAACCAAACAACAACATTACCTAAACTCATGTAACACAAAGAACAAAATTACCTAAACTCATCTAAAACAATCTCTGCTATAATGGCAACTTGGGCATGAAAGTCTTCTACAGCCTGTGGAGGGTAAGGGAAAGATGTAAAATTAGTTTGAAATGGAAAGGCAATCACGAGACAGTTTATCAACATGTTCTCTCCCCAACATTCACTGACACACAAATGAATCTTCCCATTGTTGTGACTCTTTTTCTGGGGATTCTCAGATAGAGTCAGGGGAAAGGTCGCTGCTGAGCATAATGCAGCTTCAAGTTTGAACCTCAAGTGTGAAGAGGAAGGTGGATGTAATCACCACAGCTGGTTCTCGAGTAACCATGGTAAAAACTCCACATAGAGCAAGCATGACAGGAGGCTTCCAATTATCAGAATAGGTCCCACCTCACCAAATATTTTAACCTTGCCTTTATGAGTATCTATGAATGACTGCTTGTTGAAGACACAATAATAGATAAAACCACATATGCATCCATGAGTTCTGATTTCATGTGTGGTTACGACAAGGAAAGTATGAGAGAGTGATTCTAAAGTGTGTTCTTTGAACATTCACAATGTAAACTTTGTGACAAGTACTGATATAACAAAGAGACTTTTATGATAAATTGAAAACCATTGATATAAAATGGTGACTATATTCAATAACTTGAGACCCACTGGCTATACACGATAACTTGAGACTCACTGGCTAAACAGGACAACATGAGACCCAACGCTTTAGACAACATTAACCCTTTTGATTCTAGGGCGGAATTGCTTTAAAATAATAGATCTGGATAAGGTGGATTGCTATCTACATGATCATCCTCACTATACAAAGATCCTTCCACAAGTTATCCAGCTCCCTCCCATAGGTCTCTCCACAAGTGATTCAGCTTCCTCCCAGAATTATCACAAGGATAATCTCAGCTCAGTGCATGAAAGATGTTGCACCAGTGAGGATCCAAATGTGTGTGTGCAAGATTACAGATACTATTCATCTTTCTTTGATTGTGTGGGTAGGTTGTCAAAAGTATGAAATGTGATCAGCACAGTAGCCTCACTGGCCTTCTCTTTGACATTAGCTGAGAACCTTGCAGTGTGCACAACACAATAAACATCCTCATAGTCAACAATAATTTGAAATATCAGCCCCAAATACTGTCCTCCTGTCAAAAACATTTAAAATATCAGCCTCAGCTACTGTCCTCCTGTCACAAACAAGTGGAATATCAGCGCTAAATATTAGTATCACATCCCGTAACAGTTAATTATATAATCACTGAGTCTTTGTTACAAACTAAAGTAATTAACAGACCCTTGTACACACTTTAAAGTGCATTGCGTAAATGGAGCTAGATTCACATACTATTAGACCCGCAGGAACTCAGTGGCTTTTCTGGTCAGTATTAACTCGGCCATCTTGACTTCCTAAATCAATTTATGGTACCCATGGCCACCCTGGAAGCCCAGGTCCAATTTACAAATCTGCCCACATGTGGATTTAAATCCATAACCACTGAGTTGTCAGGGGAGTGTTTAGCCACTATGCCAGCATAGCTTCTTTTATTATAGAAAACAATGAAAATCTGGAACTGCATTTGGAGGTAAAAATCTCTCGTTAGATAGTTAGTCGCAGTCCCAACTTCACAGCAACGGTCGTCCCCATTATGCTCTGTTCCTGTGCCAGTGAATATCACACAAAACGCTCCCCACTGCCCAATGTGAAAAGTGGAAAAGACAGGAGTCTCGACAAACAACAGCCCGCACAGATACACTGTGCATAATGCTGCCGCCAGAATGTCAACACACCAGTCCCCCACGAAACACCCAATTCATCTCTGATGGAATCGGCAGTCATTTTCCTATCTGAATGTTTCCTAGATGTTCACCCACCCACACAGTCCACGAAAATACAGTTCATCACCGACAGCAGTGGCAGTCAACCAGAAGCCCAGCAGCCACGCATTTCTGCATAAGGCAAAAACCGGTCAACTCTGGGACATAGCCACCTGCCATCGCTCCGAACATGCAGTCACGTTCCAAAAAAAAAAACAAAAAAACTTGGGCAGATTCAAAAGCACTTCATACGAAACTCACAGCTCACAGTGTCGCGCCACGCACTCACTCAGTAGCAGGGCGACGAAACCATCAAAAATCTAAAAATCTCTCGTGTTGATCACAAGATGATCAGTATGACAAAGATGCTATTAAGTTGAAGGTCATGGAGATGGAATACCTTCTGAGCTCTGTCCGTCCTTTTCGGATATGGTGGGCGAGGAGGTATCAGTTCTGTGACTCTGAAACACGAAACAACAATGGTTAAGTCAGTGCTGCAGCTTGGATAACTGGTTTGGTTTGTACAGGATAATTTTGACTGCACTTGGATGACTACAGGGGTGCTCCAGACTCCTCTCATAAATCACACAAGAAGAATGTGACCAAACTGCATGGACTCTGTAGCACTGGTGAGAATTCCAATGTGTGTGTGTGTGTGTGTGTGTGTGTGTGTGTGTGTGTGCGTGCGTGCATGCATGCGTGTATGTGTTTGTGTATTTAAAGTACATTAATTAATTAATTCATTCATTCATTCATTCATCAATTCATTAATTCAGTAGCATGTCCTTTGCAGAACCTCGCTCCCGTAACAACCTTCCAGAAAACCTCTCGATCATAAGCAAGATGTCCTGTGTCCGATACACCCATCTAGAGATCATCCGCCACATCCTGCATCCATCTTCTCTTTGGCCTTCCTCTTCCTCTCTTCCCAGGCATATACCCCTCCATTATTGTTCTCTCCAAACTTTTGTGACGTTTCAAGTGACCAAAATATTTCAAGTTTCTTTGTTTTATCGTCGTTTGTAGCAAAAATCGTCAATATTCAGCTCTTGAAGTATGGATGCATTTGTTCTTTTCTTTATCCAAGATATTCTTAGAACCCGTCTATAACATTTATATTCAAAGGCATGTATGCGCTATTCAGCTTGTTTAGTAAGTGTCCGGGTCTCACAGGCGTATGTTGCAATGGGAAAGATGCACGCTCTTAAAAATCTAATTTTTGTAGTTCTATCTGTCCCACTCCACAATTTATTCAGTTGTTTTAGTTTTTAAAGAACGATAGACATTCATCTTTTAATTTCTTTAATTGTGTCACCATTGTTGGTAATCAATGACCCAAGATATTCAAAATTTTCTACCACCTCCAATTTTTCCTCATTAACATCTATTTCTTTCTCCAGAGTAGTTTTATCTGTATGCATTATCTTTGTTTTTGCTATGTTAAGATATAAATTAAAAGTACATGTTCTGTAAATATTTTTTTTTTGGACAAATTTTCCAGTTTGAAATATGGCTTGGGCAGAAGACTTATTCAACTTACTACTTCTTTATACTAAATGAATGAAGGATTTTTAATGTGCAATGTTCACATGGGTTCTCCTAGTTTTTTAAATCCTTATCTGAGAAGGTTGTATGGCTGACTTATAACCCGAAAGGGTGGAGGGGGAGTGTACAAGAGGGTGAAGTAATCACTTTAATATCTCAGAGGAAGAGTCAATCACCCACCTTGCAGTGCTTGAGAGTGAAACAGTTTAGACTGAATTGACGCAGCATGGCAGTACAAGACCTACAGTTGTGTTAATGTTTACGGCTTAAAATAAAAATCATTGGCCTCACAACATACACATACATTTACTTCTTTATCATGGCTAAATACATTATTGTGTCTTCGCAAAAACACACACACTTCCTTATTTATAATGACTAAATACACCACAGTCTTCACAAAAACACACACACTTCCTTATTCGACTTGACTGACTGGCACCTAGCCGTCTTGACAGACAATAGTTAGTAAAATGGGGTTATCTCTTCATAACACAAAGCCTGGGCTGAATTTAGAGACCTTGTGTTGCCCGTGCAGCATGACCCTCTCTCGGTCTGACTAGTTTACTCCAGAGGAAAGGTGACACCAATACGTCTGGAACAAGACAAGCTGCAGAAGCTGCCAGATCAGTAAAGCAATGCTCTAACTGTCCGCCTGTCGGAGCTTCGATCCTAGACCAGTTACCAACCAAGGCTTAGGGCCTGGTCTGCCCTGCTATGACATTTAGTCTTTAGATTGCATTTCCTCGCACCAGGATAAGGCTTGTACCCTTCCAATTGCATTCTTCCGCCCAAAGCCATTGTCACAATGTGTGATGTCGGGTTTGGTAAGCACCGCCCAAAATTTGGCGCTATTAGAAGCAGGTAGTACCCTCTACTGTCATACAGTAGCTCAGTCATATCTAAGACCTGACATATACTTTCTTATTTATCATGACTAAATACATCACTGTCCTCACAACACACACTTACTTCATTATCACAGGTAAATACATTATTGTCTTCACAAAGACACACACTTACTTCTTTACCAAGGCTTCAGCAGTTCGCTTGGGAACCAGTGGTTTATCCAAGCAGATTTCTATCATGATGTACGACTTTGCATCCGTGTACTGCTGACCTTCAACAGTGGTCAGAGACTGAACGTCTGTTTCTAGAACTGTCTCTGACCTCATCTGATTAATCTAATGTAGTCATACAGTTTGGTTTAAGTTTAGTTTAGTCATTGGATCAACATCACGGCACACGGGTTTAACCCATAAAATGTAGTCATACAGAAAGAAGAAAACAATTTATATATTTTCTGTGTAAATAGCTGTCTAGTTGTAGGCAAATTGCAAGCAATTTAGTTAAGCAGATTTTAAATTATCTAATTAAGCAAAAAGTAAATTCTCCAGTAAAGCAGATAGTAAATTCTCCAGTTAAGTACACAGTAAAATGTCTACTGAAACAGATTATAAACTGTCCAGTTTAGTAGATTTTAAACTCTCCAGTTAAGAAGTTTTAAACTGTCCGTTTAAGTAGATTGAAAACTGTTCTGTTAAGTAGATTGTAAACTATCAAATTAAGTCAATAGGAGGGAATGAACAGGCTGATAGGCTAGCATGGAAGGCACTTCTTGGTGGAATTTTGCCTATGGACAGGGGGGGAGGTGGTCGTGCGCTTGTGGGACCAGGTGTAGAAGGCGGAGGAACAGATTGAGAACCCATATGTGGAAAGAATGAGATTGCAGGGGATCGGCAGAGGTTCTGGAAGAATCTCAAAACAGAGAGGGAAGACCAGGAGAACTTTTAATCAGATAGCGGTGGGAACAATTAGTAGTATGACTCTTCGCTGGCTGTTGAACAAGGGGACGGAGCACGTATGAGAATGCCCTGAGTGCAGTGATGTCGGTTCTTAACTCAACTCAACTCAAGTCAATAGGAACTGTCCAGTCAAGTAGATAGTAAACTGTTAAGTTAAATAATTTTAGTAAACTGTCCAGTTAAGTAAACAGTAAATTGCCCAATTATGTCAATAGTAAACTGTCTAATATTATTTGTAGTAAACTGTCCAGTTAAGTAGAATGTAAAATGTCCAGTTAACTAGATTGCAAATTGTTCCAATATCAGTTTAGTTTAGTTTAGTTTAGTTTAGTTTAGTTTAGTCGATGGATCAACATCACGGCACACGGGTGTAATCCATAAGTGCTCCGTTCTCCCCCTAACTCAAACCTGAGTTAGAAGAAACTCAGCTCAGTGCACGAACTCCGTAGCACCGGCGAGGATCCGGAAATACTTGTCCCAATATTAGATTGAAGGTAATGAAGTAGTCTTCGGGTGCCTTCAATCGACCGTACGTACAAGGCTGGGTACACAACTTTAAGTCGATGGATTCACAAGTGCTAAGTAACCTTTGTTCATGAACTGGTTGGATTTTAAAGCCACAGCTTTTCTATGGAATGGGAAAGTCAACCCCACACCCAAACCTCCTTCATTGATCTGGTAACCTGTATGTCAGGTTACAGTGTGATACTATTCTTTGCTTCCTTAAGTTTCTGGTAAAACAAGGGCAGAATACTTCTTAGTTGTTTCTTATGACATACATGTTAGGTTGCAGAGTTAATGTTCTTTGCTTGCCCTTGGGATCCTGAGAACTAGACAACTACCAGAGAACCAATGTGGAGCTGATGGAGAGAACTAGACAACTACCAGAGAACCAATGTGGAGCTGATGGAGAGAACTAGACAACTACCAGAGAACCAATGTGGAGCTGATGGAGAGAACTAGACAACTACCAGAGAACCAATGTGGAGCTGATGGAGAGAACTAGACAACTACCAGAGAACCAATGTGGAGCTGATGGAGAGAACTAGACAACTACCAGAGAACCAATGTGGAGCTGATGGAGAGAACTAGACAACTACCAGAGAACCAATGTGGAGCTGATGGAGAGAACTAGACAACTACCAGAGAACCAATGTGGAGCTGATGGAGAGAACTAGACAACTACCAGAGAACCAATGTGGAGCTGATGGAGAGAACTAGACAACTACCAGAGAACCAATGTGGAGCTCATGGAGAGAACTAGACAACTACCAGAGAACCAATGTGGAGCTGATGGAGAGAACTAGACAACTACCAGAGAACCAATGTGGAGCTGATGGAGAGAACTAGACAACTACCAGAGAACCAATGTGGAGCTGATGGAGAGAACTAGACAACTACCAGAGAACCAATGTGGAGCTGATGGAGAGAACTAGACAACTACCAGAGAACCAATGTGGAGCTGATGGAGAGAACTAGACAACTACCAGAGAACCAATGTGGAGCTGATGGAGAGAACTAGACAACTACCAGAGAACCAATGTGGAGCTGATGGAGAGAACTAGACAACTACCAGAGAACCAATGTGGAGCTGATGGAGAGAACTAGACAACTACCAGAGAACCAATGTGGAGCTCATGGAGAGAACTAGACAACTACCAGAGAACCAATGTGGAGCTGATGGAGAGAACTAGACAACTACCAGAGAACCAATGTGGAGCTGATGGAGAGAACTAGACAACTACCAGAGAACCAATGTGGAGCTGATGGAGAGAACTAGACAACTACCAGAGAACCAATGTGGAGCTGATGGAGAGAACTAGACAACTACCAGAGAACCAATGTGGAGCTCATGGAGAGAACTAGACAACTACCAGAGAACCAATGTGGAGCTCATGGAGAGAACTAGACAACTACCAGAGAACCAATGTGGAGCTGATGGAGAGAACTAGACAACTACCAGAGAACCAATGTGGAGCTCATGGAGAGAACTAGACAACTACCAGAGAACCAATGTGGAGCTGATGGAGAGAACTAGACAACTACCAGAGAACCAATGTGGAGCTGATGGAGAGAACCAGAGAACTAGACAACTACCAGAGAACTAGACAACTACCAGAGAACTAGACAACTACCAGAGAACTAGACAACTACCAGAGAACTAGACAACTACCAGAGAACTAGACAACTACCAGAGAACTAGACAACTACCAGAGAACTAGACAACTACCAGAGAACTAGACAACTACCAGAGAACTAGACAACTACCAGAGAACTAGACAACTACCAGAGAACTAGACAACTACCAGAGAACTAGACAACTACCAGAGAACTAGACAACTACCAGAGAACTAGACAACTACCAGAGAACTAGACAACTACCAGAGAACTAGACAACTACCAGAGAACTAGACAACTACCAGAGAACTAGACAACTACCAGAGAACTAGACAACTACCAGAGAACTAGACAACTACCAGAGAACTAGACAACTACCAGAGAACTAGACAACTACCAGAGAACTAGACAACTACCAGAGAACTAGACAACTACCAGAGAACTAGACAACTACCAGAGAACTAGACAACTACCAGAGAACTAGACAACTACCAGAGAACTAGACAACTACCAGAGAACTAGACAACTACCAGAGAACTAGACAACTACCAGAGAACTAGACAACTACCAGAGAACTAGACAACTACCAGAGAACTAGACAACTACCAGAGAACCAATGTGGAGCTGATGGAGAGAACTAGACAACTACCAGAGAACCAAGAGGTGAAGGAAAGACACTGGTGCTGGTCAGGACATACATTGAGAAGACCTGAGAATAGTATCACTAGAAAGGTGTTTGTCTGGAATCTACAAGGTAAAATAAACATAGAAAGACCTAAAACACACGGAGTTCAATGCCTAGGCTCATAGCTGGCCAAAGTGAGGGAAATATTCACCACCTATTCCTCACAGGCTCCCAGGCTCTCAAAATGTGATAGAGTTATCACATCACAGACCCATAATAGAAAACTGCTTCATGACAATTTAAAAAAAAACAAACGAATTTATGATTTATTTAAAAAAATGACATCTCTTGACATCTCAAAGTTTCTTTACCATTCATTACTAACTGTCCATCATTCGCATCAGTTCACAAAAACAGACCATACAAAACTTCTTCAGTAAGCAGATTTGTGCACCTGTCCTGACATTTCTGTGAAAACATTCAGCCTGACTATGGAGGTCATGGCAGTAACTAGAGATACAGCCTGGCTGGAGACAGACTTTCACCCAGCAGCCTGACTATGGAGGTCATGGCAGTAACTAGAGCTACAGCCTGGCTGGAGACAGACTTTCACCCAGCAGCCTGACTATGGAGGTCATGGCAGTAACTAAAGCTACAGCCTGGCTGGAGACAGACTTTCACCCAGCAGCCTTGCTATGGAGGGACTTCCAGCACTCTGGCAGTAACAGCCAGGCTGCAGACACAGGCATTCATCCAGGCAGGCTTTCTCAGCGACTCAATGGGTATGCTCAGAAAGATCGAGATGGGAGGGCTTGAAGACAGTTGGTGGAGTTTCTGAGGAAGTCCAGCTGGTAGGTTTGTGGGTCGAGCTAATGTGAAAAGTGGACCAGCAATGGATCAGGCTGATATAATAAATGCAGTCAGAGAGGCACAGCATTGAAACGAATCAAGAGATGACTACGAATCTGCATGACGAGACTGTATGGCCATCAAGTGAAAGGGAGTGAAGCCAGATGGCAGCGCTATGCAGGGGCGCCAAAGTAGAACATTCATTCAAAATAGAACATACGTTGCTGACCACTACATGCTGAGAGGGGACTGAGTGGTCTCGAGGTATGGTGTCCGCCTCGAGTGATGGAAGTCCTGGGTTCAAGCCCCGGTGAAGGCCGGGATTTTTTCACTTGGACTTCTAATAACAAAATTTCCCCTGGTCTCCGGGTAGTGAGATCAGACGCTCATGTGTATTGTTGCACACGTAATAAATCCCTTAGCGGTTGGAAATCGAAAAAGAGTAGCCTAACGGTGCTGCCCAGGCAAAATTTTGAGTTAAAAATCTACCCAAAGTATTTCAGGATCCTCGCTGGAGCTACAGAGTTCATGCACTGAGTTGAAATTCTCTGGACTCAGGCTTGAGTTAGGAGTAGAACGGAGTACTTATGGGTTACACCCATGTGCCGTGATGTTGATCCGTCGACTAAACTAAACTAAACTAAACTACATGCTGAGAAAGATACTGAAGAAGGGATCCAAGCACTTATTGACTGTTGATCTGATGTGCAGTGAGGATAATCTGCGACTAACTTCTGTTTTTAATGATGTTGCTCATTCTTGTAAAAAAATCTTAATGGAAACAATAACAGAATCTACATATTTTCAACAAATATCAAATGTAAACAGAGGAAAACCAACAATATCAGCAAACACGAACAAAACAGCAAACAAAAGTGAAAAACATGAATAGATACATGAACTGATTTCAACAAGAGGGGCTCACATTTGAAGTGCTGGGCTGTGGGTAGACCAAACACATTGAATTAACACTTAGCTTTATCCAAGCCACTTCAAGTAGTTTGTAAACAAAGGCTTCTATTTTGAGATTGTAACAGACTGTTCCTCTTTTTGGCCAATATTTCAAAGATTGTGTATCTGGAAACTCTTGTGACAATTTATTATTATTGTTTCTTGATTACCTATTAAGAACAGCTGATTGATTTTGTTATTTATGATTATGTAGCAGTTTTTGTATTGATAATTTTTTGCAAATTTTCTGTGTATTATTATTTAGAGCTTTTATTATAGATGATTATTTTCTGATGTTTTATTTTTGATTATTTGCTAAAATGTGTTCCACATGATGCATACATTCTGAGTGTTAAAGTTTGCAGATAAGTGTGTAATCCCCAACTATGTAAATAAAAAGACATGATAGCCAGTTGAAAACTACAGGGGTAACACTTAAATTAAAATACAGGGATAGGTATTGAATATTTAAGATAAAAGGATGCATTGTGTTGATTAATTTCTGTTGTATGCACACAAAGAGATACATTAAAATACACAAATAGATATTATTTTTTGTTTTTATTATTCAAATTTACAACAGGAAACATGTTTTTGAATATAGGACACATGTCTCATTTATTACTGTTTGCTTATATTTTCTTCGTAACTGTTTGATAATTTTCTAATTATCATTGTGTGGAAACTTTTATTTGCAATTATCCCATATTATTATTATTTGTTGTTTATTTAAAGTCCATCTTATTCTTTTCATTCTATGATTGCAGTACATCCCAAATTCCTATCAATCATTCACATCATTTTCTTGATAGTCCATGCTTATGACCAATGAAGTGATACTTGTCAAGTACATGCATGAACCTTTGGATTTTATACTTTTTTGTCAATAAAAATCATAAAAAAGGAAGGTAACAGATTTATTTATATCTCAAATGGATGCAATAACATTAAACTTTTATTAAAACAGGAGATGAAGGAAGAAAATTATACTTATAGCATCACATACAAATTTCAGTAGTTTCTGATTTCAATTTTACCCATTCTGTCACAAGAAATTCATTGTTCTTGTTTTTTTTTTTTTTTTTTAAAAGATGATTTTATTATTCCAGAAGGCATGAGCAAGATTTGGTACATTGTAACAACTCCATACTGCGACAGACAGATCAATGGAGAGTACATAAATAAAAACAACCCCCCCCCCCCCCCCCTCTCACTGCCTTGTATGTAGACTTGGGTCAGTCAAAGAAAGGCTAAGGGAAATAAAGTACCTCAAAACAGATTGTTGAAGTCAGATGTACTGAATCGTAGGCTCTGTGAAACAGTGCAATACAACAAACTTAATGATGACTATGCAGAACAGAGACAAGTATTTTGGCCAACACCTGCTCCAATTGAGGACAAACTCTCTGGAGATGTCAACAAAGATCAAGATGACCGCTGATTTTTTAATTTATTCTTAGTGACGTCTGAAAGTATACAAAGAAGAAGAAGAAGAAGAAGAAGAAGAAGAAGCAGAAGAAGAAGAAGAAGAAGAAGAAGAAGAAGAAGAAGAAGAAGAAGAAGAAGAAGAAGAAGAAGAAGAAGAAGAAGAAGAAGAAGAGACAGCAGGGCTGCATTGTAATGTGGAAATGAATGCCAGGAAACATCATGGAGAAACTTGCAGGTGACACAAATGTGATGGTGATACAAGTGTACACAAACTTTCTGGCACTGACAGACTTTAAGAAAGGTTTGACAGTTTGTAAGAAAAGAAAAACAACCTTTCAGGTGCTGACAGACTTAAAGAAATGGTAAGACAGTTGTTTGTAAGAGTAGACAAACAACCTTTCTGGCACTAAAGCTCTTCAACAAAAAAAGTCAAGTAAATCAACTTCATTGCAACAGCTTTTTATCCCATAAAACTAAGTATCTTTCCAGAGAGCAACCAACCCCCGCTGACAGCTCCACACAGAGCAACCAACCTCCTGCTGACAGCTCCACACACAGAGCAGGAGCTCTATAGTTTCAGTGATAACCGGAAGGTCTTTAAAAAATCTGCCCGAGAACCGAATGTCTCACTCTGAAAATGAAACCTTGACCTTCTAAGCACGAGACAGAAGACATAGTCACTATACCATGGAGACAGCCCACTGACAGACATAGCCACTATACCATGGAGACACCCCACTGACAGACATAGCCACTATACCATGGAGACACCCCACTGACAGACATAGAAGACATAGACAGACAGAAGACATAGCCACTATCATAGCCACTTCTAAGCACGAGACAGAAGACATAGCCACTATACCATGGAGACCCCACTGACAGACATAACCATGGAGACACCCCACTGACAGACATAGCCATGGAGACAACCCACTGGCAGACATAACCATGGAGACAACCCACTGGCAGACATAGCCATGGAGACACCCCACTGACAGACATAGCCATGGAGACAACCCACTGACAGACATAACCATGGAGACACCCCACTGACAGACATAGCCATGGAGACACCCCACTGACAGACATAACCATGGAGTTACCCCACTGGCAGACATAACCATGGAGACACCCCACTGACAGACATAGCCATGGAGACACCCCACTGACAGACATAACCATGGAGACACCCCACTGACAGACATAACCATGGAGACACCCCACTGACAGACATAACCATGGAGACACCCCACTGACAGACATAGCCATGGAGACAACCCACTGACAGACATAACCATGGAGACACCCCACTGACAGACATAACCATGGAGTTACCCCACTGACAGACATAGCCATGGAGACACCCCACTGACAGACATAGCCATGGAGTTACCCCACTGACAGACATAGCCATGGAGTTACCCCACTGACAGACATAGCCATGGAGACACCCCACTGACAGACATAGCCATGGAGACACCCCACTGACAGACATAGCCATGGAGACACCCCACTGACAGACATAGCCATGGAGTTACCCCACTGACAGACATAGCCATGGAGACAACCCACTGACAGACATAACCATGGAGACACCCCACTGACAGACATAACCATGGAGTTACCCCACTGGCAGACATAGCCATGGAGTTACCCCACTGACAGACATAGCCATGGAGACACCCCACTGACAGACATAGCCATGGAGACACCCCACTGACAGACATAACCATGGAGACACCCCACTGACAGACATAACCATGGAGACACCCCACTGACAGACATAACCATGGAGACACCCCACTGACAGACATAGCCATGGAGACACCCCACTGACAGACATAGCCATGGAGTTACCCCACTGACAGACATAGCCATGGAGACACCCCACTGACAGACATAGCCATGGAGACACCCCACTGACAGACATAACCATGGAGACACCCCACTGACAGACATAGCCATGGAGTTACCCCACTGACAGACATAGCCATGGAGACACCCCACTGACAGACATAACCATGGAGTTACCCCACTGACAGACATAGCCATGGAGACACCCCACTGACAGACATAGCCATGGAGACACCCCACTGACAGACATAGCCATGGAGTTACCCCACTGACAGACATAACCATGGAGACACCCCACTGACAGACATAGCCATGGAGTTACCCCACTGACAGACATAACCATGGAGACACCCCACTGACAGACATAACCATGGAGTTACCCCACTGACAGACATAGCCATGGAGACACCCCACTGACAGACATAGCCATGGAGTTACCCCACTGACAGACATAGCCATGGAGACACCCCACTGACAGACATAACCATGGAGACACCCCACTGACAGACATAGCCATGGAGTTACCCCACTGACAGACATAGCCATGGAGACACCCCACTGACAGACATAGCCATGGAGTTACCCCACTGACAGACATAGCCATGGAGACACCCCACTGACAGACATAACCATGGAGACACCCCACTGACAGACATAACCATGGAGTTACCCCACTGGCAGACATAGCCATGGAGTTACCCCACTGACAGACATAACCATGGAGACACCCCACTGACAGACATAACCATGGAGTTACCCCACTGACAGACATAGCCATGGAGTTACCCCACTGACAGACATAACCATGGAGACACCCCACTGACAGACATAACCATGGAGTTACCCCACTGACAGACATAGCCATGGAGTTACCCCACTGACAGACATAGCCATGGAGTTACCCCACTGACAGACATAGCCATGGAGACACCCCACTGACAGACATAGCCATGGAGTTACCCCACTGACAGACATAGCCATGGAGACACCCCACTGACAGACATAACCATGGAGACACCCCACTGACAGACATAACCATGGAGACACCCCACTGACAGACATAGCCACTATACCATGGAGACACCCCACTGACAGACATAGCCATGGAGACACCCCACTGACAGACATAACCATGGAGTTACCCCACTGACAGACATAACCATGGAGACACCCCACTGACAGACATAACCATGGAGACACCCCACTGACAGACATAACCATGGAGACACCCCACTGACAGACATAGCCACTATACCATGGAGACACCCCACTGACAGACATAGCCATGGAGACACCCCACTGACAGACATAGCCATGGAGTTACCCCACTGACAGACATAACCATGGAGACACCCCACTGACAGACATAACCATGGAGACACCCCACTGACAGACATAACCATGGAGACACCCCACTGACAGACATAGCCACTATACCATGGAGACACCCCACTGACAGACATAGCCATGGAGACACCCCACTGACAGACATAACCATGGAGTTACCCCACTGACAGACATAGCCATGGAGTTACCCCACTGACAGACATAGCCATGGAGACACCCCACTGACAGACATAACCATGGAGACACCCCACTGACAGACATAACCATGGAGACACCCCACTGACAGACATAGCCATGGAGACACCCCACTGACAGACATAACCATGGAGACACCCCACTGACAGACATAGCCATGGAGTTACCCCACTGACAGACATAACCATGGAGACACCCCACTGACAGACATAGCCATGGAGACACCCCACTGACAGACATAACCATGGAGACACCCCACTGACAGACATAACCATGGAGACACCCCACTGACAGACATAACCATGGAGTTACCCCACTGGCAGACATAACCATGGAGTTACCCCACTGACAGACATAACCATGGAGACACTCCACTGACAGACATAGCCATGGAGTTACCCCACTGACAGACATAACCATGGAGTTACCCCACTGACAGACATAACCATGGAGACACCCCACTGACAGACATAACCATGGAGTTACCCCACTGACAGACATAACCATGGAGACACTCCACTGACAGACATAGCCATGGAGTTACCCCACTGACAGACATAGCCATGGAGTTACCCCACTGACAGACATAACCATGGAGACACCCCACTGACAGACATAACCATGGAGTTACCCCACTGACAGACATAACCATGGAGACACTCCACTGACAGACATAGCCATGGAGACACTCCACTGACAGACATAGCCATGGAGACACCCCACTGACAGACATAGCCATGGAGACACCCCACTGACAGACATAACCATGGAGACACCCCACTGACAGACATAACCATGGAGACACCCCACTGACAGACATAACCATGGAGACACCCCACTGACAGACATAGCCATGGAGTTACCCCACTGACAGACATAGCCATGGAGTTACCCCACTGACAGACATAGCCATGGAGTTACCCCACTGACAGACATAGCCATGGAGTTACCCCACTGACAGACATAGCCATGGAGTTACCCCACTGACAGACATAACCATGGAGTTACCCCACTGACAGACATAGCCATGGAGTTACCCCACTGACAGACATAGCCATGGAGTTACCCCACTGACAGACATAGCCATGGAGTTACCCCACTGACAGACATAGCCATGGAGTTACCCCACTGACAGACATAGCCATGGAGTTACCCCACTGACAGACATAGCCATGGAGACACCCCACTGACAGACATAGCCATGGAGTTACCCCACTGACAGACATAGCCATGGAGTTACCCCACTGACAGACATAGCCATGGAGTTACCCCACTGACAGACATAACCATGGAGACACCCCACTGACAGACATAGCCATGGAGTTACCCCACTGACAGACATAGCCATGGAGACACCCCACTGACAGACATAGCCATGGAGACACCCCACTGACAGACATAGCCATGGAGTTACCCCACTGACAGACATAACCATGGAGACACCCCACTGACAGACATAGCCATGGAGACACCCCACTGACAGACATAGCCATGGAGACACCCCACTGACAGACATAACCATGGAGACACCCCACTGACAGACATAGCCATGGAGTTACCCCACTGACAGACATAGCCATGGAGTTACCCCACTGACAGACATAACCATGGAGACAACCCACTGACAGACATAGCCATGGAGACACCCCACTGACAGACATAACCATGGAGTTACCCCACTGACAGACATAACCATGGAGACACCCCACTGACAGACATAGCCATGGAGACACCCCACTGACAGACATAGCCATGGAGACACCCCACTGACAGACATAACCATGGAGACACCCCACTGACAGACATAGCCATGGAGTTACCCCACTGACAGACATAACCATGGAGACACCCCACTGACAGACATAACCATGGAGACACCCCACTGACAGACATAGCCATGGAGACACCCCACTGACAGACATAGCCATGGAGACACCCCACTGACAGACATAACCATGGAGACACCCCACTGACAGACATAGCCATGGAGTTACCCCACTGACAGACATAACCATGGAGACACCCCACTGACAGACATAACCATGGAGACACCCCACTGACAGACATAACCATGGAGACACCCCACTGACAGACATAACCATGGAGTTACCCCACTGACAGACATAACCATGGAGACACCCCACTGACAGACATAACCATGGAGACACCCCACTGACAGACATAGCCATGGAGACACCCCACTGACAGACATAGCCATGGAGACACCCCACTGACAGACATAACCATGGAGACAACCCACTGGCAGACATAACCATGGAGTTACCCCACTGGCAGACATAACCATGGAGACACCCCACTGACAGACATAACCATGGAGACAACCCACTGGCAGACATAACCATGGAGTTACCCCACTGACAGACATAGCCATGGAGACACCCCACTGACAGACATAACCATGGAGACAACCCACTGGCAGACATAACCATGGAGTTACCCCACTGGCAGACATAACCATGGAGACAACCCACTGACAGACATAACCATGGAGACAACCCACTGACAGACATAGCCATGGAGACACCCCACTGACAGACATAACCATGGAGACACCCCACTGGCAGACATAACCATGGAGACAACCCACTGACAGACATAACCATGGAGTTACCCCACTGGCAGACATAACCATGGAGACACCCCACTGACAGACATAACCATGGAGTTACCCCACTGGCAGACATAGCCATGGAGTTACCCCACTGACAGACATAACCATGGAGACACCCCACTGACAGACATAACCATGGAGACACCCCACTGACAGACATAGCCATGGAGTTACCCCACTGACAGACATAACCATGGAGTTACCCCACTGACAGACATAGCCATGGAGTTACCCCACTGACAGACATAACCATGGAGTTACCCCACTGACAGACATAACCATGGAGACACCCCACTGACAGACATAGCCATGGAGACACCCCACTGACAGACATAACCATGGAGACACCCCACTGGCAGACATAACCATGGAGACACCCCACTGACAGACATAGCCATGGAGACAACCCACTGACAGACATAGCCATGGAGACACCCCACTGACAGACATAACCATGGAGACACCCCACTGACAGACATAACCATGGAGACACCCCACTGACAGACATAGCCATGGAGTTACCCCACTGACAGACATAACCATGGAGACACCCCACTGACAGACATAGCCATGGAGTTACCCCACTGACAGACATAACCATGGAGTTACCCCACTGACAGACATAACCATGGAGACAACCCACTGACAGACATAACCATGGAGTTACCCCACTGACAGACATAACCATGGAGACACCCCACTGACAGACATAACCATGGAGTTACCCCACTGACAGACATAACCATGGAGACACCCCACTGACAGACATAGCCATGGAGTTACCCCACTGACAGACATAGCCATGGAGTTACCCCACTGACAGACATAACCATGGAGACACCCCACTGACAGACATAACCATGGAGTTACCCCACTGACAGACATAGCCATGGAGTTACCCCACTGACAGACATAGCCATGGAGTTACCCCACTGACAGACATAGCCATGGAGTTACCCCACTGACAGACATAGCCATGGAGTTACCCCACTGACAGACATAGCCATGGAGACAACACACTGACAGACATAACCATGGAGTTACCCCACTGACAGACATAGCCATGGAGTTACCCCACTGACAGACATAGCCATGGAGTTACCCCACTGACAGACATAGCCATGGAGACACCCCACTGACAGACATAACCATGGAGTTACCCCACTGACAGACATAGCCATGGAGTTACCCCACTGACAGACATAGCCATGGAGACAACACACTGACAGACATAACCATGGAGTTACCCCACTGACAGACATAGCCATGGAGTTACCCCACTGACAGACATAGCCATGGAGTTACCCCACTGACAGACATAGCCATGGAGACACCCCACTGACAGACATAACCATGGAGTTACCCCACTGACAGACATAGCCATGGAGTTACCCCACTGACAGACATAACCATGGAGACACCCCACTGGCAGACATAACCATGGAGACACCCCACTGACAGACATAAAAAAAGATTAGAAAGTTTTCTGTTAGAGTAGAGCTCAGCTCAACTCTGTTAGAGTAGAAAAACAATCTATAATAAAAAGAAAACTACAATATCTAGGTTACCCTTTTTGAATCTTTCTTATCGCTGTCCTTGAACACCTTTCTGTGTGATGAACCTGCGCTGTTCTTGGTTATCAACACACCAGAAAACCTGACTGCGTCTTCAGCTACTCCACTTTGTCTTTTTGTCTGGTGGAAACAATATTGGCAGTTCATTCATATTTAATCAGAACAATTTTTTTCTTAACTCAGTTTCAATGTAATAGAGAAAACATCTAATAGCAATAGAAATGTGGTTTTTGAGGAAAATGCAAAGAATATCAAAGACAGACAGAAACATATATGAGGAAGTTCTTCAAGAAAAAGACGGAACAGAAAAAATAGATGAAAAGATTAAAACTTTTAATTTAAAAAAAATTGAAATTACACATAGATAATCAAGATTTTTGCTTGCAAGGTGCGAGCAGAACAAAACTTTAAAACTTAGTAGCAGCTGCAAACACCCACTGAAAAGTCCAAGGGGAAGACAAAGAGATATGTAAAAATAAACATGAAAAAGTCAAGATAATTTTGTGCGGATGGATTTCACAAAGATTGTTAGAATGTGTCATCCATCAGTGACATTACATGCCCATATGAGCTCAGTCTTTCTTCGAAGATGTTGAAGAATACAGATACTTATTGCTCCATTAGCCAGTTCATTACACATACTTCTGCTTCTTAATTTTCTCAGTTGCATTTCTCTTAGTAATCAACCTTGTTACACAGATCTGTTTGTTCTCTTGACCATTCACTGAATATTTAGTACCATTCTGTTGTTGTAGCTGTCTTCCACTTATGTCGTTAAGCATCATGGGGAGAAGTAATTGAAGTTCCAACGCCTGTGACTAGCACCTTTTCTTCAATTTCCTCCACGATTTAGGATCAAGTAAATTCCCGACCAGTTTACTAGATCTGTCATAGGTTCCTAACCTATTTAACGCTTGTATATTTTCTACAACCACCATGTCACATGGATGGTCTAAAGTGTACTCAGCCAATTACAGGACTTAAACAGGGTCCTGTATTGTTATTTAAAATAAAATAATGTGGCACTTATATGTGCTTTTCAGCTTATTTGTTACATGTCCAAGTTTCACAATCATGTGTTAGCTCACACATAACATCTGTATGCTTTTAGCAGTCTGATATTTGTTGTTCTATCTGACATCTATCTGTTCAAATACATCAACATATAGTCAATAAATACTGACTTTGTCAAACAGTACGTGTGAATGAAAACAGCTACAGAAATACTTTCTTTTAAAGCAGCCAATTTCCATAAATATATGACACCAGGAATCATTTATAAAGCAACATATTTGAAAAAAAAACAAAGCAACAACATACGGTAAAGAAATAATAACCTCTTCAAATAACATATTTGTATAAACATATGACGACAAAAATACTTAATTTATCAAGCGGCACATTTGAAATAACACATGACGACAAAAACATTTGATCAAATTGCATATTTGCAAAAATAAATAACCACAGAAACCCTTACTTTTTCAAATAGCACATGATCAGAATAACTGTACACTCTGAAAGCTCCCTTGACGCGAGAGACTGCAAACATTAAATAAAGTGGAATTAACCAAAGGTTCTATGCTATGCAAACACAAGAGACCGCTACAATAACAGAATGTGGAAGTAACAAAGTTATTAAATGGGCATTCTCCACTGTATGTGTTTCACCTCGATACCACAAGGTACAAGAGCAACCTGATGAGATGAGATGAGATCCATGCTATGGTATACTCAAGAAAGTGTGACAATACAATGATGTAAATATATATCAATAAGCATGCATCTATTTTCTGATTGATTTCTGTGTGGCTTCAGTTCCCACACTCCATTCTTGTTCCACATATCCATTTTCCATTCCTAGTTTTTGAGTTGATATAATTTCCTTCTTTAGATCCTCAGGAAAGTATTCTTGCTTTTTGTTTTTCTTGTTCATTGATAAAGACTATTGTTGACAACACGATCTTTTGTATCTGTTTGTGTTTTTTCTTTAGACAAGCTTCTCAGTTATATTTTAGGTTTTTTTGATTCCAGTATTAGCTCAACAGTAGCCAACTCATTTAAAAAATATTTTGTCCATGTCACTGTAGACTAAGGAGACTACTACAATAACAGAGTGTGGATATTGACCATACACGGCAGACTCACGAGACTACTACAATAACAGAGTGTGGATATTGACCATACACGGCAGACTCACGAGACTACTACAATAACAGAGTGTGGATATTGACCATACATGGCAGACTCACGAGACTACTACAATAACAGAGTGTGGACATTGACCATACATGGCAGACTCACGAGACTACTACAATAACAGAGTGTGGATATTGACCATACATGGCAGACTCACGAGACTACTACAATAACAGAGTGTGGATATTGACCATACACGGCAGACTCACGAGACTACTACAATAACAGAGTGTGGATATTGACCATACACGGCAGACTCACGAGACTACTACAATAACAGAGTGTGGATATTGACCATACATGGCAGACTCACGAGACTACTACAATAACAGAGTGTGGACATTGACCATACATGGCAGACTCACGAGACTACTACAATAACAGAGTGTGGATATTGACCATACATGGTAGACTCACGAGACTACTACAATAACAGAGTATGGATATTGACTATACATGGCAGACTCACGAGATTACTACAATAACAGAGTGTGGATATTGACCATACACGGCAGACTCACGAGACTACTACAATAACAGAGTGTGGATATTGACCATACACGGCAGACTCACGAGACTACTACAATAACAGAGTGTGAATATTGACCATACATGGCAGACTCACGAGACTACTATAATAACAATGTGAAATTAGCAAAGTTGTCCATAGATGATAGAATCATGAGATAACTACAATAATAGAAAGTGAAATTAGCAAAACAGTCCACACATAACAGACTCAAGATATAACTATAATAACAGAATGTGGAATTAGCAAAGTTGTCCATATATGATAGACTCAAGAGACTACACCAATAATAGAATTTGAAATTAGCAAAGTTGTCCAAAACATGAGAGACCCGAGAGATTACAATAACAGAATGGGGAATTAGCAAAGTTGTCCATACATAACAGACTCAAGAGACTGTTACAATAGTTCATGGAAATAAAAACAAACAAATGTATAGGCAGTCACTTCAGTTGAAAATAAAAATGAAAAAATGTATGTTAGCCGCTTCAGTTCATGGAAATAACAACAAAAAAATATATGGGTAGCCATTTTAGTTCATGGAAATAAAAACAAACTAATGTATAGGCAGTCACTTCAGTTCATGGAAATAAAAACAAACAAATGTATATGTAGCCACTTCAGTACATGGTAATAAAAACAAACAAATATATTTGTCATGAAGCACACAGAAATAAAATTAATCCTGATCAAATGAACAAAAACAGAGATAAATACAAAATTTAGGTCAACATTAAAAAACATAAGACTTATAAAATTCATTCTGAAAAGAAAGGTTGAAGGCAAAACACAAGAAATGACAGTGAAACAAATGGGAAGATAACATCTAGACATGGATGTACAGCAATCTGTCAGAGATAGGACCAAAAATCACTGCGGCTACGCAGGCTTCATCACCACACATAAGGACGTACCTCCTGGATAGAGGAGGGAACTAAGGTTTATCAGAGCCAGTCCGTGGAATGAAATGCCAGCCTCTTCATCCTGAAAATTAAGAAATATACAACATGAAAATAAGAAAAATACATGTTCATTTACATTTTACTTCCTTTTCTAAGATAATGCAACATTAAACTATGTATGCAAGCTGAGATTAAGAACAGAATAGGAAAAGTAAAAGCTGCATCTCAGAAGCTGAAAAGTATCTTATGTAACAAGACAATCTCACTAGCAAGAGAGTATTGAAATATTATATAAAATATGTTTTGCTATATCGCAGTGAATCATGGAATGTGAATGAACAAATTGGGGAGAGCTTGGCAGCAACAGAGAGTGGTTTCTCAGATGAATGTGAATACCTTGGACTGTCAGAGTGACTAACCATTGCATTGACAGTTCTAGAAACATACAAAGACAAACAACGTTCTGTGGCAACAAAAAGATAAGAGAGAAAATTGGGGAAACATTGTGACAACTGGAAGGATCAGTGATAGAAGAGACAGGTCATGAGAAATGATGCAAGAAGGTCTAACATGGTCACATGCAGGAATATCACCAATAGAACTGATCAAGAACACCAAAGACATCTATACCATTTGGTAAGGCACATGATAATAAAGGCAACTGGCAAACAACTAAAAAAAACTCAAGAATATTAGACAGGAGCTCAAATCTTTGAGGGTAAATATGTTTGCATCAGATCTTATGGAGAACAATCATCTCAATGAAAATTAGCATGAGTGTATACATGCCTGCTCAAGTAAACAAAGTCAACAGGTAACGATGAAAAAACTAGCCAACAATTTCAAATAAATAGTTTGTTATAAATCAATCTCTTGAGTCTGTCATGTATGAACAACTTTGGTAATTCCAATTTCCATTATTATAGCTATCACTTGGGTCTTAAATTAGCTTGGTATAAAAACAATCACTAATATTTAGATGGACACAGTAAAAATCAAAATCTTTTTCTGAAAATAAACAAAACAAAAATAATGGACAAAAATACATAGGAGATGTGTTGGTGAAGTTGATAGGCAGTTACACGATAATGCAGTGAGCGTGGTCAGAGAGGGTTCGAAGCCTGCGTTCATCATCCGCCAACAGAGGAGAAGACTGGCCACCCAATCCCTCTGCGCATCCAGGCTTACAAAATGTGATGGTTCTATCACATCACAAACCAATAGCAGGAAATTGTTTCAGAACTTGCCTTTATTTAAAAACTACGTACAAACCAAAGATCACAATCAATGAAGAAAAGTGAACATGTCACAAACTTTTAATATCGTGGCTCCATAATCAACAATACTAGGACTTTTCAAAAGAAACAAGACGCAGGCTGGCCACAGTAATGCAGAGATTAAACAGTATGAAGAACCTGTGGCACAAAGGCAGTCAACAATTACTTTTCCTGTGGTAACATATGGACATGTGTCACGGTATATTTCGCTATCACTAAAGAAGGATATTGGGAGGTGTTTGAGCTGAAATGTTGCAGAAAAAAAGCAACTAACAACACTTGAAGTATTTGACAGCAGCTGAACTCTTTCAAAGCAAAAGAGTGCATCAGGCCCCAAGGGGAACAATCACATCAATGAAAAATAGCAAAAGTGTATTATTTTCAAAGTATAATTAAAATTAGTGGAACTGCAGCAAAGTTGTAGAAATGTAAGCAATATAAAATAACACAAAGTAATTGTGTTCTGTAAAGCTGCATCACTTCATATTATTTTATATAGATTACTTTCAAAGATACTATATTTACCTTTCTGCATGTTTAAAATATATAGCCAGATTTCTTTACAATGCTCAGACCAATCAAACATTAAAGATATTATACACAGGCTGGTTAGTCATTTTAAAAAAAAATCTACATCTCTATATGTCAGTTCTCTTTCAGGTAGATGGATTTCCTTCCAGGGTTTATGAGTTCCATCAGCCCAGTTTTTTGCTCCCTTATCTTATCCTACCAAGCTTATACTTTTGCCAGATAGTGTGTTGCATTTTAAACAGTTCACAATGATGAAAGAAAAATAGTCTGGCAAACGTCATTCTTTCTATGAGATTAACTGCATCCAAAGCAAAAATGTTTAGTGTCTGATCTGTTACTAAACCTATACAATTTAAATCTACACAATTCAATTCTATATGATTCAAAACTAATAGATGACTATCCAAGAGCCACACAAGTCTAGATCTAGGAGGGCCTACCCATTAACAGTTGGGATAAAGTGGAAACATACTGACCTTCTTTCCTTTTCCAGCTGATGCCTGTGGAAGTCGAATGACCTCAATAGGCCAGTAGTGATTCTTTGTTATTATATCTTGGAAGCTGAGGGTAACAAATAAAAACAGTATTAAAATAACCAATAAACAGTATACGAGCAAGCAATAAATAGTATAACAATAAGCAATAAATGGTATAACAATAAGCAATAAATTTTATAACAAGAAGCAATAAATGGTATAACAATAAGCAATAAATGGTATATCAATAAGCAATAAAGACTTACATGTTTTTGTTACATTAACTCACTCTATCCTACTTATTACTTTAACTCCTTATGTCCCACAGCATTGTTATTTTAATTCCCCTAGACCTAAACATTTATTTCTCCACTGTACACCTCCTTGGGCAGCTAAAGTTAAAGCTACAACTCTCTGGGACAGTAAATATAATAACCAGTTTCATGTACTAAGATACCACTTTGTCAGGAAGAATGACTTACTTTTTAAGTGCTGATGACTGTATGTAACATCTCCTCTCCATGTTCCAAGTGACTCGATTCCTCTCCTGTTCTGAAGTTTTACGATGTTCAAGATCATCTTTTCCTTTAAAGTCCCCATCTTCATTCTCTACAGGGTCTGAGAACATGAATCTAAACAGAAAAAAAGCAGAAATTTAAACTTCCTTGTCAAGTGTCAGTGCCAGATTTTTCTTCTTAGGATACCAATTTAATTTATGTAAAAATAAAAACAGATGCAGAGGCAAAGATGCGTCTCTGGGGTACATATGTCTGTTTACACACAAAGATGATCACACATATGTCTGCGCACGCAAGCACTCATGGACGATTGTATGTATGTGCACATTCACGCACGCACACACCCAACTATCCACCCGTCTGCCCACCAGCACGTGCGCGCACGCGCATGTATGCAGGCACACACACATACACTCACAATGATTTAACACTGCACAATATGGATGTAATTAGTTGTTCGAGGGTGGAAGCAGCGGGTGCATTATCAAAGTTGTGAGGACACTGTGCTGAATATGTTATGAAAATGGTCAGAAGAGGGTTCGATGCCTGAGGCTCATCACCTGCTAAAGTGAGGAAACCATTGGCTTCCTATTTCTCCGTGCATCCAGGCCTACAAAATTTGATGGCCCAATCATATCACTGCCCCATAGCAGGAAACTGGGGACATTTGACTTTATCGAGTGGAAGCTGAGTTCATACTGCAGTGTCATGTAGAGGTTTTTTGGGCATGTTATGAGGAGAAATAGACTTGAAAACTTAGTGACAGCTGGCAAACTTGATGGGAAAAGAGGAAGGGAAAGACAAAGAGACTTAAATGTCTGAATGGCTTGGCCACATGGCATGACTGGAACAAGAACACAGACCTGGTCCGAAACTTCTGTAATCATGTGAGAAAGTGAATGACTGTCCACACTTATAAGCATGGCACCTGATGGTGATTATTATGTGTGCATGCATGTGTGTAGGCACATGTGTGAGTGTTGTTTTATGATGTGTGTATATGTATGTGTTTGTGTGTGTGTGTGTGTGTGTGTGTGCTTCCTGCAACATAAATACTATAATGACCTCCTCCTGTTGCTGCTGCTTCTTCTCTTGCTCCTCCTCACTTGAATGACATTTTCCATATCTACAATGTTGTCCTTTTTAAAAATTTCCATTTTGTTTCTTTAGTTCAGTGATCTTTAAAGTTTATCTTCCACTGTTGTTTCTCTAGACCAGAAGGTTTGTTGAGATATGTGGCAGTCTTGGGGTATATGACCTGCTGTCTGGGGCACCAATCATACATGCCCATGGCTGACTTGCCAGTATGTGACCTGCTGTCTGGGGCACCAATCATACATGCCCATGGCTGACTTGCCAGTATGTGACCTGCTGTCTGGGGCACCAATCATACATGCCCATGGCTGACTTGCCAGTATGTGACCTGCTGTCTGGGGCACCAATCACACATGCCCATGGCTGACTTGCCAGTATGTGACCTGCTGTCTGGGGCACCAATCATACATGCCCATGGCTGACTTGCCAGTATGTGACCTGCTGTCTGGGGCACCAATCATACATGCCCATGGCTGACTTGCCAGTATGTGACCTGCTGTCTGGGGCACCAATCACACATGCACATGGCTGACTTGCCAGTGTGTGACCTGCTGTCTGGGGCACCAATCACACATGCCCATGGCTGACTTGCCAGTATGTGACCTGCTATCTGGGGCACCAATAACACATGCCCATGGCTGACTTGCCAGTATGTGACCTGCTGTCTGGGGCACCAATCATACATGCCCATGGCTGACTTGCCAGTATGTGACCTGCTGTCTGGGGCACCAATGACACATGCCCATGGCTGACTTGCCAGTATGTGACCTGCTGTCTGGGGCACCAATCATACATGCCCATGGCTGACTTGCCAGTGTGTGACCTGCTGTCTGGGGCACCAATCACACATGCCCATGGCTGACTTGCCAGTATGTGACCTGCTGTCTGGAGCACCAATCATACATGCCCATGGCTGACTTGCCAGTATGTGACCTGCTGTCTGGGGCACCAATCACACATGCCCATGGCTGACTTGCCAGTGTGTGACCTGCTGTCTGGGGCACCAATCATACATGCCCATGGCTGACTTGCCAGTATGTGACCTGCTGTCCGGGGCACCAATGACACATGCCCATGGCTGACTTGCCAGTATGTGACCTGCTGTCTGGGGCACCAATCATACATGCCCATGGCTGACTTGCCAGTATGTGACCTGCTTTCTGGGGCACCAATCATACGTGCCCATGGCTGACTTGCCAGTGTGTGACCTGCTGTCTGGGGCACCAATGACACATGCCCATGGCTGACTTGCCAGTGTGTGACCTGCTGTCTGGGGCACCAATCATACATGCCCATGGCTGACTTGCCAGTGTGTGACCTGCTGTCTGGGGCACCAATCATACATGCCCATGGCTGACTTGCCAGTGTGTGACCTGCTGTCTGGGGCACCAATCATACATGCCCATGCCTGACTTGCCAGTATATGACCTGCTGTCTGGGGCACCAATCATACATGCCCATGGCTGACTTGCCAGTATATGACCTGCTGTCTGGGGCACCAATCATACATGCCCATGGCTGACTTGCCAGTGTGTGACCTGCTGTCTGGGGCACCAATCATACATGCCCATGGCTGACTTGCCAGTGTGTGACCTGCTGTCTGGGGCACCAATCATACATGCCCATGGCTGACGTGCCAGTGTGTGACCTGCTGTCTGGGGCACCAATCATACATGCCCATGGCTGACTTGCCAGTATGTGACCTGCTGTCTGGGGCACCAATGACACATGCCCATGGCTGACTTGCCAGTATGTGACCTGCTGTCTGGGGCACCAATGACACATGCCCATGGCTGACTTGCCAGTATGTGACCTGCTGTCTGGGGCACCAATGACACATGCCCATGGCTGACTTGCCAGTATGTGACCTGCTGTCTGGGGCACCAATCATACATGCCCATGGCTGACTTGCCAGTATGTGACCTGCTTTCTGGGGCACCAATCATACGTGCCCATGGCTGACTTGCCAGTGTGTGACCTGCTGTCTGGGGCACCAATGACACATGCCCATGGCTGACTTGCCAGTGTGTGACCTGCTGTCTGGGGCACCAATCATACATGCCCATGGCTGACTTGCCAGTGTGTGACCTGCTGTCTGGGGCACCAATCATACATGCCCATGGCTGACTTGCCAGTGTGTGACCTGCTGTCTGGGGCACCAATCATACATGCCCATGCCTGACTTGCCAGTATATGACCTGCTGTCTGGGGCACCAATCATACATGCCCATGGCTGACTTGCCAGTATATGACCTGCTGTCTGGGGCACCAATCATACATGCCCATGGCTGACTTGTCAGTGTGTGACCTGCTGTCTGGGGCACCAATCATACATGCCCATGGCTGACTTGCCAGTATGTGACCTGCTGTCTGGGGCACCAATCATACATGCCCATGGCTGACTTGCCAGTGTGTGACCTGCTGTCTGGGGCACCAATCATACATGCCCATGGCTGACTTGCCAGTATGTGACCTGCTGTCTGGGGCACCAATGACACATGCCCATGGCTGACTTGCCAGTATGTGACCTGCTGTCTGGGGCACCAATGACACATGCCCATGGCTGACTTGCCAGTATGTGACCTGCTGTCTGGGGCACCAATCATACATGCCCATGGCTGACTTGCCAGTAAGTGACTTGCTGTCTGGGGCACCAATCACACGTGCCCATGCCTGACTTGCCAGTATGTGACCTGCTGTCTGGGGCACCAATGACACATGCCCATGGCTGACTTGCCAGTATGTGACCTGCTTTCTGGGGCACCAATCATACATGCCCACGGCTGACTTGCCAGTGTGTGACCTGCTGTCTGGGGCACCAATCACACGTGCCCATGGCTGACTTGCCAGTGTGTGACCTGCTGTCTGGGGCACCAATCATACATGCCCATGGCTGACTTGCCAGTGTGTGACCTACTGTCTGGGGCACCAATCATACATGCCCATGGCTGACTTGCCAGTATATGACCTGCTGTCTGGGGCACCAATGACACATGCCCATGGCTGACTTGCCAGTATGTGACCTGCTGTCTGGGGCACCAATCATACATGCCCATGGCTGACTTGCCAGTATGTGACCTGCTGTCTGGAGCACCAATGACACATGCCCATGGCTGACTTGCCAGTATGTGACCTGCTGTCTGTGTCACCAATCATACATGCCCATGGCTGACTTGCCAGTATGTGACCTGTTGTCTGGGGCACCAATCATACATGCCCATGGCTGACTTGCCAGTATGTGACCTGTTGTCTGGGGCACCAATGACACATGCCCATGGCTGACTTGCCAGTGTGTGACCTGCTGTCTGGGGCACCAATCATACATGCCCATGGCTGAATTGCCAGTATATGACCTGCTGCCTGGGGCACCAATCACACATGCCCATGGCTGACTTGCCAGTATGTGACCTGCTGTCTGGGGCACCAATCATACATGCCCATGGCTGACTTGCCAGTATGTGACCTGCTGCCTGGGGCACCAATCACACATGCCCATGGCTGACTTGCCAGTATGTGACCTGCTGTCTGGGTCACCAATCATACATGCCCATGGCTGACTTGCCAGTATGTGACCTGTTGTCTGGGGCACCAATGACACATGCCCATGGCTGACTTGCCAGTATGTGACCTGCTGTCTGGGGCACCAATGACACATGCCCATGGCTGACTTGCCAGTATGTGACCTGCTGTCTGGGGCACCAATGACACATGCCTATGGCTGACTTGCCAGTATGTTACCTGCTGTCTGGGGCACCAATCATACATGCCCATGGCTGACTTGCCAGTATGTGACCTGCTGTCTGGGGCACCAATCATACGTGCCCATGGCTGACTTGCCAGTATGTGACCTGCTGTCTGGGGCACCAATCATACATGCCCATGGCTGACTTGCCAGTGTGTGACCTGCTGTCTGGGTCACCAATCATACATGCCCATGGCTGACTTGCCAGTATGTGACCTGTTGTCTGGGGCACCAATGACACATGCCCATGGCTGACTTGCCAGTATGTGACCTGCTGTCTGGGGCACCAATGACACATGCCCATGGCTGACTTGCCAGTATGTGACCTGCTGTCTGGGGCACCAATCACACGTGCCCATGCCTGACTTGCCAGTATGTGACCTGCTGTCTGGGGCACCAATCATACATGCCCATGGCTGACTTGCCAGTATATGACCTGCTGTCTGGGGCACCAATCACACATGCCCATGGCTGACTTGCCAGTATGTGACCTGCTGTCTGGGGCACCAATCACACATGCCCATGGCTGACTTGCCAGTATGTGACCTGCTGTCTGGGGCACCAATCACACATGCCCATGGCTGACTAGCCAGTACTTTCATGTCTAATTTCACAACATCATCATCATGCTCCCTGCCAGCCGGTATTTAGTGTTTTGGATCAGCTCTGTTCATGATATTCCTCCATGCCACCATCTCAGTCCATCTAGCATCATTTCTCTTGGTCTGCCTCTCTGTTTTCTCTCAATGATCTCTACAGTTGCCATGATGTTTTCCAATTTGAATAACGAAGACACAAACAATAGATTGCACGATTTATTGCCTGGCATATTTCGCTGCATCTCGTCAGGTACATACTGCAGAAATATATATAACCTTATATGACCAAAGAATGCTGTTTTTCTTATTTCATAACATATAATTAAAATTAAAATTGATCAACTTTTGCAAATCTGGATTGATTTGATATTTTACCATGGTATAGTTTTGCTTTTGAAAACTCTGTAACTGTTCCATTTCATTTATAGAGACTTAGCTGGCCTCTATAGCCACAAAAATCAATTCAACTAGAGCCTGAGAGTATTCCTACTCTCATCTCCGGGCTCTACAAACCTACATTATGAGGAAAGGCCAAGCAAAGACATAATCAAACTGCTACCATCTTGTTTGGGGTGCTAACTGGCTTTGGACTCAAGCGTAGTCCACACATACTACTTCTAGTAGCACTGGACTGAATTTTGCGTGTGGATTATCTTTCCCTATTACCAGTGTCCCTCGCCATCAGGCGAACCCACTCCAACTTCAGAGGCACTTGTAATTTACATCCCCAAGTCAAGGACGAGAAGTCAACATTTTAGTCCAACTGACCGGTGTAGGGGTTGAACCCCTTACCTCAACATCAGCACACCGGATTAAAAAAAAACACACATTCTTATCCATTCAGCCATGCTGACCTCCACTGTTACCATTAGTATTGGGGCTCATCGCTGGCTGTTGCAGATGAGGGTGGACCATGTATGGGAATGTCCCAAGTGCTGTGATGCTGGTTTGTTTGTTTACTCAACTGAGAATCCTACACAAAAACAAATATACCACACAAAATAAGGAAATCACCACTCACTTTATTCCAGCATGGAAGCACACAGTATGAGTGATGTTAGCAATGAAGTATACTTATATATCTGAATTCTTTCTCTCACTATGACAAGGGGGCTTCAAATTAAGACCTTAAATGTTTGTTTTTGTGTGAATATATTCTGAAAAAGTAAAGAACAAATGTATAATTTTTCTATGTTGTCACCACTGTGTTCATAGCAAGTCCTCCAGCACAGATAAAGTGCTTATATTTCTACAGAAAAATCAACTCTGTAATCACTACTTTGTGTGTTGACCCAATCGTGAACAGTCTGTCACAGAAGTCACACTATTTTGAAACTTCCTATTCCACTCATAGACTTGCTGGATTGTCAGGCATCCATCACCATACTGGACCTTCATTCGCCAATGAATTTCTATAGGTTTCACCCCTTCACTGATTAAAAAAACCAGATAACAGAATACTGCTCCTCTTTTGTGCATGTCAAAAGTGGGGCAGCCATCTTTAAACTGTTCTTACGATGCCACCATGATCATCTGCACTGTGATGTCCCATGCTTAGCACTCTTGACACCCTTAACAACAATACTGACAGGTTACAAGACAATGGCATGGTTATTGCAATATGTATCACACTTTCAAAGTTTTCATTTGAAGCCTCCTTGTATATATTACATTATTTATAAGTAATTGAATCTATATATATGTATTTTAATTATTTATAATTTATTTCTTCTGACATGGAAAGCTCACCTATCTGGTATAAAGACAGCATTGCCAATAGCTGTGCCAGGAACTGCCCACTTTTTTTGTTTCTTTGGACCCTCTTTATCTTGAGGGGACTTCAGTTTCCCATTGGCAAACAATACTGGAAGCTCTCTCTGTGGAAATCCAGACCAATATTAATGTAGAATTTCCAATTATTAATTCAACATATGAGCAATTATATAATGATCTGGACAGAAGAATTTATTTGTTGTAGCACTCTCTAGATTTGTTGTCTGCTAGGAGGGTTTCATCAATCCATGAATCAATGATTGATTGATTAATTCAGGGCCGCATGCGGCCCGGCAACTGATATTATGTGGCCCTCAAGGGCATTTAGAAATAAAAATTTTACTTCGTTTTTAAGTTATTTTGTTGAATTTTACAGAATTTTATGTACCATTATGATTGTTTTAACATTTTTGATGAAATTTCTTTCTAATTTTCTATTTTTTTAAACAGTCCTTGACCTTCGTAGTGTAATGCTGATGAAATGTGAATTTATTGATTTGCTGTAAACAAAGTGGACATAATATATATGCCCCCCCCCCCCCCCCAAGCTTTACATTTGTCAATGTGGCCTTACGCACAACAAGTTTGCCCACCCTTGGATTAATTGATTAAGTGATTCAAGAATCAACCAAACCATTTAAATAAAAATAAAATAATTAAACAACTAACCGGCAAAAAACAAAACTGCTGCTCTAGCAAAACTGTTCAGAGGGAAAATATCCCCCCCCCCCCCCCCCCCACGGACGGATACAGCAAATGACCTTGGATGCAATTTGTCAAGAGGAAGTAAATGTGGCACAAGCACATGTCAAAATCAGATACAATGCACTGACTTGTGAGATAAATAGGTAAAAACTATGAGTGAAACACTCCCTTTAAAAAAGAAATAAAGATGCTCATGTACTCATTTCACAGGACAAGGTCACTATGCAGTCTGATGCGGGGATCAAGTACCTCATATTAGTGAAATATCAAAGTACATAGAACACTCCTAACTGGCAAACTGACATTTGGTTTGTAAGATGAAGTAAAAGCTAAGTGATGACTTACGTCTGCTGAGAAAGGAACTGGAAGTGCCACTCCATAGTTGTACTGAGGTCCTGTGGTGGTCCAGGATTCAGGCAGAGAATACAAGCTTCCAACGGAGATTGTTAACATGTTACCACTGGCGATTTGTGAGTTGTCCATCAGCGGCTCGGCCACTGCTACTCGGACGTCCACCTCAGCCTGAGATCACAAGTAAATAGACAACCCAATTCAATTTATAAATTAAAATTAAAATTGTCCCAAAAAAGATTCCTGCGATGGAACCGTGATTCGATGGGGTTATTTAGTACATGTTGTTGGCCTGAACGCACAGAAGAATAGGTGGCCAATCTTTCCCTCACTTAACAGATGATGAGCTCAGGCATCAAACTCTCATCTGACCATGCTCAAGACATCATCAGCGCAGTTCCCTATCAGCTTCACTAACACTCAAATATACTTAGTCAACACATAAATAACTTGCTATGAAAACAATGGCTAATATTTGGATGAACACTGAAAATCCATATTTTTTATCTGAGCTTGAACAAAGCAAAAATAATGTGCGTGGACAAAACTACATAGAAGGTGTGTTCATGTAGTTGACAGGTAGTTGTACGATAATGTCATGCGTGTGGTCGGAAGAGAGTTCAATACATGTTTGTCATCTGCCAACAGAGATAAAGACTGGCCATCTATTGCTCCGTGCATTCACGCCTACAAAATGTGTCGGCTCTATCACTTTCAGACCTACATAATGTGATGGCCCTGTCACACCACAGACATACAAAATGTGATGGCTCTATCACATCACAAACCTGTTGGAGGCTCCTGCCTTGGGGCATGTGTGTTTTCTCTGACAGAACTACATTCATTCAGTAGCATGTCCTTTGCGGAATCTCGCTCCCATAACAACCTTCCGGAAAATCTCTCGATCATAAGCAAGATGTCCCGCTTCCGATACACCCATCTGGATATCATCTGCCACATCCTGCACCATTCTTCTCTTTGACCTTCTTTTTCCTCTCTTCCCAGGCATATACCCTCCATTATTGTTCTCTCCAAACTTTCGTGACGTTTCAAGTGAACAAAATATTTCAATTGTTCAAAAAATCAACAATGAAGAAATGTGAATATGTCACAAATTTTTAATATCGTGGCTCCATAATCAACAACACTAGGAACTTTTCAATGAAGCCAAACGCAGGCTGGCCATAGAATTGCAGAGATGAAACAGAATTAAAAACCTATGATACCATGGCAGTCAACCAATTAGAGGACCAATTTTGAGAACAAACATTTGTTGTTTTGTAGGAACATATGGACGTTATTTATGGTCAGTTTCGTTATTACTAAAGAAAAGTATTGAGGATTTTCAGCTGAAATGTGACAGACAAATGTGTGGACCAACGAGAAGATAAAAATTGAAGTTCTACAAGACTTGAGCATTGAAGAAATGGCAAGAGATCGGGAAACTTTTCAGCGAGCCGTGATGACAGCGATGTTCTACAAAGGATCTGCTACATTATGATGATGATGATTTTTAGATGATACTAATTTTAGGTGGGTTGACCTGGGAGCCAAGGTCAATTTGTAAAATTCAAAACCTCCCTGATGCGGAACAAATCTAACTTGATCGCTGAGATTCTACATGGCCAGATTAAATACATTTTATGACTCGTACTTCATTCCTGTATTTCTACAAGTTATTTCTGGTAATCTGCATGCTGACATGTGGCGGAATGTTTAATTAAAAGTGTATTTGCAGCAATTTCAGATTACTTTTACCCAAAATTTACTCATAATAAAGTTAAAAATGACAGAATACAGCATGATGATGATGATGCTTGCTTGCTTGCTTGTGTTCGTTGGCTTGAGCTCCAACGTGAAGTCCTGTATGTCGGATGAAGACATCCTGTTGTCCAACATCAGTGTGATGTCATACAGGACCTGAGTTTTGCGTGAGTATCCGTTGTCCCATGTCTGGCTTATTGGTGTGCAGACTGGTGGTTCCTCGCCGTACAGGCAGACACTCTCCGACTTCGGAGGAATGATGATGATAATTGAAATGCTGTAATTACAGAACAAAGTACCTTCAGCTCACTAGACGGCGCTGTCTCTAGGGGAGATTCTGTGACTCCACTGAGTGGTATACTCTGATTAATTTCCAATAATCCTGCATAAGAAAAACTGATGCAAACATAGTGGCAATTCTGGCATTATATTTCTGTTTAATATAACAATCTGACTGTTAGCTCTCAAATTACCACATCATTAAATGTTTCTGTCCCAAGCTGTGTATGATATGTTATTCTGCCATTTACATTCGGTCATAACAGACTATAAAAATCTGGCTAGATATTTTAGAATGCAGCACAACATATGTTTTATACAAGGTGGTATATGTAATAAGAAGTAAGTATAGGATCCCTTATGCTATGAGACATAATGGATTTAAGGTAATTCATTCATTCAGTAGTATGTCGTTTGCAGAACCTCGCTCCCATAACAACCTTCCAGAAAACTTCTCGATCACAAGCAAGATGTCCCGCGTCTGATACATCCATCTGGAAATCATCCGCCACATCCTGCACCCATCTTCTCTTTGGCCTTCCTCTTCCTCTCTTCCCAGGCATATACCCCTCCATTATTGTTTTCTCCAAACTTTCATGACGTTTCAAGTGACCAAAATATATCAATTTTCTTTGTTTTATCATCTTTAATAGCCAACCTTCTTCAATATTCAGCTCTTGAAGTATGGATGAATGTGTTCTTGTCTTTACCCAAGATATTCTTAGAACCCGTCTATAACATTTATATTCAAAAGCATTTATGCGCTGTTCAGCTTGTTTAGTAAGTGTGCAGGTTTCACAGGCGTATGTTGCAATGGGAAAGATACATGCTCTTAAACATCTAATTTTTCTAGTTCTGTCTGTCCCACTCCATAATTTATTCAGTTGTTTTAGTCTTTGAAGAGCAATTGATAGTCGTCGTTTAATTTCTTTCATTGTGTCACCATTGTTGGTAATCAATGACCCAAGATATTCAAAATTTTCCACCACCTCTAATCTTTCCTCATTACCATATATTTTTTTCTCCATAGTAGTTTTATCTGTATGGATATAAGGTAATAAGTTAAAAAGTAAAGAACATTTTACCAGAGGATTTGGCTGACACTCAGGACTCCAAGGTACGGCCAGTCAAACACGTAATAAGACTGCTACTGCTACCATTAGTATTGGGACTTTTCGCTGGCTGTTGAAATTGAGGACGGAGCACATATGGGAATGTCCCGAGTGTTGTGATGTCAGTTCTTGACTCAACTCAACTTAATTCAACTTGGAAGAACGAAGCCCATATGGACATGCTCCAAGTACATAGATGAATAACAAATTTCAATGAAATTTACTCTGAGATTCACCTCAACTAAACAAAACAGTTCTTCTACTGGTCCGACAGTAGATAGACAAAACAAAACATACATTCCTGAATAGGGAAGTGAAATACTAAAGATCGAGAAGAGAATTAGACACAGATGAATTATGTTAGGACATGGAGAGAGCTGCAGAAGATAGGAGAGCTTCACGTGAGCTGGTTGAGAGCAGGAGAGTTCCACGTGAGCTGGTTGAAAGCAGGAGAGTTTCACATGAGCTGGTTGAGAGCAGGAGAGTTTCACATGAGCTGGTTGAGAGCAGGAGAGTTTCACATGAGCTGGTTGAGAGCCGGAGAGTTTCACGTGAGCTGGTTGAGAGCAGGAGAGCTTCACGTGAGCTGGTTGAGAGCAGGATTGTTTCACGTGAGGTGGTTGAGAGCTGGAGAGTTTCAGATGAGCTGGTTGAGAGCAGGAGAGTTTCACGTGAGCTGGTTGAGAGCTGGAGAGCTTCACGTGAGCTGGTTGAGAGCTGGAGAGTTTCACATGAGCTGGTTGAGAGCTGGAGAGTTTCACATGAGCTGATTGCGAGCCTATGCTGCAGTGGGAGGTAGAGGTTATAAGAAGAAAATACTAATGATTTCACTCACTTATTGAAATGTAAATATACTGACAGAAGAGAAGATGTGTAGCACAATAGTCTGAAAGTCAAATTTATTATATAATCTACACAAAATTAAATAGCAAAAGTGTAGGTTAGAAAAACATAGACACCCATTATGTGAGATAGCAACAGACATATATATCCCATTGACAACTCACAAAGGTTGAACAGGATACAATTGGTATAAATACAATACATGTGGCAAACAACACACACACAAACGGCATGGCAACTTGAATGACTGAATATAATATTCATTATGACATGTAAGGATATACACAGAAAAGGAAGAAGAAAATAAGGAATCATTACAAAAGGGTAGGTCACTGGAATAAAATCTGATAGCAGATACATGCAGTTTTCTTATCTCCCTTGTAAAAATGCTCTAAATTCCTGTTACCTTGCATAAGAGGAAGAAGGTCGATACAACATTGGCCGAGTATCACTGTTTTTTCTTCCTTGCTTCGCTTCTCTTTGGTTAGTACCTCACAGACTGTCACTAAGAAAAGAATATTGGAAACCATATACTATACAGTATTGTTGGTTGTATACTGTATATTGTATAATATATAGTATGGTTGGTTGCACCTGTATGTTGCCGGGGCCCATATGGGGGAGCAAAGAATAGTAACACTGTTGCCTACCATGCACGTCATAAGAGGAGACTAAGGAGGCTATGGTTCCGTCGCCCTGCTGTTGAGTGAGTGCGTGGCACGACACTGTGAGCTGTGAATTTTGCATGGAATGCTTTTACATCTGTTCGCAGTTTGTAACGTGAACTGCATGTTCGGAATGACGGTGGCTGGCTGTTGCTGGATTGACTGGTTTGCCTTTTCTGTTCACGAGTGCATTTTTCAGGAGACTCCTGGAAGTCGTCACTGGAGCTATGGAGTTCGTGCTTTGTGCGGCGCTTTCAGTGGGTCGCCCTGCGGAAAGAGACCGTGCCATATGGGATAAAACCCGGGTCAATTAAGTCTTTCTGGTGACTGCCGTTTCCATTGACAATGAACTGTATTTCTCGTGGAAGACTTTTGTGTTGGCATTCTGGCGGCAGCATTATGCACAGTGTACCTGTGCGGGCTGTTGGCTTGCCGATACTCCTGTCTATTCCATTGTTCACATAGGGCAGTGAGGAGCATTTTGTGTGATATTCACTGGCATAGGAACGGAGCATAATGGGGATGACCTGTTGCCGTGAAGTTGGAACCGCAACTAACTGACTAATTGACTAACTATGGTTGTTTGGTCGTGAATTCTGTACAAATCTGTGAGCTTTAACCGTTAACTCCTGTGCACTTAAATTCAAGTCAGATATAAGATATGCTTAAATGTAGCAATAATGACTTTGTAAGGTATGTCAAATTCTGCATCTGTGAAGAAAGAAGTGTCACATTTTTAACAGTATCTTCATCATCATTATCAACTACATCTTAATAATCATCATCATTTTAAAGCATCTTGGCAACTCGCATAATCAATCATGCATCCACTAGGTTTTGTTCTGTAGTGAAATGTGTACTTTCATTTGCTGATCTATTTGTATCTTTTCATTTATTTCATCAAATTAAAAGTGAGAGGATTAACTTCACTGCACTGGGTTTGCCCCACCTCAGTCTCTCTCCACAGAACAACAATCCACTCGCTGAAAGCATGGCACAAAGCATGAACTTCCTAGCTTTATTTGTTTCACAACTTTATTATTGAGACCCCTATTTCATAACTTTGTCATTGAGAACCCCTATTTTACAACTTTATCCCTGAGACGCCGGTCTCCCTGGCCAAGGGTTTAATGACATTGTTCGTAATCCCATATATCCACGTAGGGAAAGCAGCAGCTGCAAGAATCGGCAGCGGTTTGCGCCACGCTGGTAACTTATGGGGGTATGTGAGCCGGTCTTTCAGAAAGCAATGGCAAACTACTGAAAATAAAACTTGCTTAGTACTCAACTGCAGCTGAAAAATGCAACGTCATGTAAGGGATACGCAACATTAAAAATCCCTGAGACCCCCTATTTTACAACTTTATCATTCATCATCATCATCATCTTCCACTTCTGCCGTCAAGTGTCGTGTGGAGGAATAATTTGCGCTCCAGCGTCCGATGGGTGACACTGGATAGTGTCATCCGTGTGATTATCATTGAAAACCCTATAACTGAGACCCCCAATTTTACAACTTTATCATCGAGATCCCCTTTTTCATAACTTTGTCATTGAGACCCCATATTTGACAACTTTATCATTGAGACCTCTATTTTACAACTTTATTATTGAGACCCCTTAATCACAACTTTATCATTGAGACTCCCTATTTCACAACTTTATCATTGAGACCCCTTATTTCACAACTTTATAATTGAGACCCTCTATTTCACAACTTTATAATTGAGACCCCCTATTTTACAACTTTATCATTGAGACCCTGTCATAGAGACCCCCATTATCCAGCTGATTACTATACAGTGGCCTCACATGAGCTGAGGACCGGCTTGTTGTGTTAGTTTAATATAATTCTTACAATTGATTTGTTATGTTGATTTTATTTGTGGGTATGATGATATCATGCTGCGAAAAACAGACAGATACAAATAAGAAACCTTCAAACTATGACTGGAGTTTGGTGTATGTTGTGTATCAGACCAGTTGTTATAGCTTGTGGAGTGAGACAAGGGTGGAAGAAATCAGCGAGCCACAAGAATATATATTGAATACTCCTCAGAAAAGAGTAACATACCCTAGGAATCTGAATGCTAAACACCCCTATTTTTGCTCTTGACATGGGAGCTCATCTTCTATAAAACTGAACGCAAGACTAAAGACAGAGATTTATTTCCCATGTAGCCATTAACAATATCATCTTTTGCCATAACATAATGTCAGCTAAAATGGGATTCTCACTTACCAACCACAGGCTTGTGTACAATTTCATCCAGCAAGATTGGATCATCAAAGTTGCACAGGATGTTGACATTGAAGCTGAACTCTGCTGGAGTATCTGGGGTACATTCATGCTTGGAGCTTTCTCCCAGAGATCTGTCGCCAAAATCAACTCTCACAATGGACTGTACAGAATCTCCCTTAGAGCCCCTCTGTGTGCAAGCATAGAAACAGTTTTGTGAGAATTACAACAGCAGTAGCTATGTCAACAACAACAACAACAACAACAACAACAACAGCAGCAAAAATTACATCACCAATGACATCAGCAACAACATTACATCTTCAACAGTAACAAAAGCAATATCAACTGTTGAATGTTGAATGTTGAATGTACCTCTGAATTCAGAAGGAATGTTTAGTGTGGATTAACTTTTCTTGCTTCAGAGGTCACAGATTGTGAGAATTGTATGACTTTTTTGCCCTGGTCAAGCAGGAGTGCAGGGGAATGAACAGGCTAATAGGCTGGCAGGGAATGCACCTCTTGTGGGTAAATTACCTTTGGACAAGGGAGAAGTGGTCGAGCGCCTGTGAGACCAGGTGGAGAAGGTGGGGGGACTAATTGAGAATCCATATGTGGAAAGAATGATATGGCGGGAGATTGGCAGGGGTTCTGAAAGAATCTCAACACTGAGAAGGAAGACCAAGAGAACTGTCAATCAGATAGCGGTGGGAGTGATTAGTAGTATGACTCTTCACTGGCTGTTGAACGAGGGGACAGAGCATGTATGGGAATGTCCTTAGTGCAGTGATGTCGGTTCTTAGCTCAACTCAACTCAATAGTAGAGTGATGAATGTTCACATCTTTACATATATGCATGCATATGGCGAAGGACACTGGTAATAGGGAAAGCTAATCCACATGCAAAAATAAGTCCAGTAGTTACTGCACTCAAATTCAAAGAGAACGAACGAAAAACAATTGTTTGTATTCCTGTGAAACATGGTTAATAAACAAAGAAATGTGTGTGTTTTTTTTTTAAAGAACATGCAAAGAATGTCTTTGAAAGACAGAAAAAGAAAGAGAAAGTTGTTGGAGAAACAGATGAAACCTGTAAAATGATCAGAGAAATCAGGTGTAGGCTGTCAAGATGTTTGGATATGTTATGTGGAGAAATATACTCCGAAACTTAGTGACAACTGGCAAACTTGATTGGAAAACAGCAATAGGATAACAACAAGATGTGTGGACATATATAGGCATGATCCAAAAGTCTGATGAATATGTGAGAAACATTGGCTGCACCGGCTTTTCAGCTTGATACATTTTAAGGTTGGTGTGTCTGTTGTCTGCCTGTGTGATTATGTCTGCATTAATCTGTGTGTGTATATATTACATTACTACAAAAGTTGCTGTTGTTCTCATGCCAGTTTTTTATTTAAACAAAAAACAAAACATAACAATCCTATATTTGAATAACGAAGACACAAACAATAGATTGCACAATTTACTGCCTGGCATATTTCGCTGTATCTAGCCAGGTACGCAGTGCAGAAATCACACAACATAAACTATAGCAATAAGATAAATCCTTCATGCTGAAATATACAACACACATATTCACATAGTAATTTGAATTTAATACCACAGTAATTTTAAACTGACTATCATGTGTTTTTGTTTGAACAAAGTTGGCTATTGTAGATGAAAGTGATTGACTCTGCCAGCTTTAACATGCAACCATTTTGAGCGTTAAACAACATATGAAACGCATTGTCCCTATCAATCACGTGACTGGTTTCCAAAATGTGCCGTCTAATCGATGACATAACAAATTTGCTGTGTGTAGACTTTCCCAGGTTACCAAAGTCTTTGTTTATTATTCTGTAGATCCAATTGGGTATGTGTTCGACCACCCTGTTATTTAAATATCTATATCATTACATCCAACATTCCTCTATTATTATTATAATGTTCAACATTATACTATTTCATATATCTTTCATTTGCAAACTGAGCATCAACTAAATGATCTTCCTGCTTCTAAATTTACTGTATGTAGATGGCTAATGTAGCCATCTTACCAAATTTCTAGCCCTCAAAACGGATATGGAAATTAGTTCTGGAGGTCTAATCTGAAGGGATTCCCCATCTTCAGCCATCTTGATAACTGCAAAGAAAAATTGATTAAATTTACAATGAATCATTATGCATTACATTCTGCTAAATATATATAATGAAATGCAGGAGCAGCTAAAGAAACATGAGCACAAATACTCACACATGAACACTTACACACACACACACTTACACACAGATAGCTACACACAGACACTAACACAAAAACACTTACACACAGACAGCTACACAAAAACACTTACAATTACTTACACACAAATTCTCACACACAAACACTCACACATGAACATTCACAAATGAACATTTACACACACACACACAAACACTTACACACAAACACTCACACACAAAAACACTCACACACAAACACTCACACAAAAACACTCACACACAAACACTTACACACAAAACCCTGTATGTGACCGGGACCCCAAGGACAAGCAAAAAACATCAACACTGTCACCCACCAGGCACATCGTAAGCGGCAACTAAGCAGGATTCCATCCGTGTCGTACCAGGACCCTTAAGGGAGACAAAAAGTTGTGCCGCACTGTAAACTGCCATAAAGGTTACCAGAGGCAAAGAAGGAGGGTGGGGCTGGCTTCCCCATTCCGTAGAAACACTTTAGCTACAAACCAATTATATACAAGTCCAAAGAATGACCAAGCCAGCCTAGAGGCCAGGAGGATCTTCTAGAAGAGATATGGGGCGGTGCTGAGAAAGCCACAAGGAAACCAGATTGCACAATTTTTCTCTCTCACCTAGGGAAATTTCCAGAATTGGCACCTCGAATGTTACAACTATATATAAACCAGGAAAGATAGCACATGTGGTAGAAGAGATGAAATACTTTCACACTGGCATTTTGGGATTATGTAAAACAAGGAGGAACAGAATAGACAGACAGATAGCTAGAAAGGTCTTTGTTTCGAATCCACAAAGCAAAAGAAATAAAGGAAGACCTAAAAACTATTTTCATTGTGGATTTAAACCAATTTTGCACCACCTCCATAGTTTTGTTATCAACTGCAAATCTCTGACCCCGCAAATGTTCTTTCAAGAAGTCTGGACTGTATGCTGTGTTTTTCAAGACCTCAAATTTCAGAGCACATAGTGCAGTCACTGTATGTGAAGCCATATGAGGGCGGGCACTGTCATTCAGCAACAATACTTCTTTTTGAGATAAGTTCCTGGTGTTTTGATAGTGCGGGCTTCAATTTGTTCCTGGCATGTCAGTTTCTGAGCACTTGTCAGTTTCATCTCCTTCCTGGAAGTGCACCATGATATAAAAAAAAGTGACTTTCGCAGCTGATTCCTGAGTCATGAACTTTTTCTTAACCAGAGCCAAGGAATGTTTCTACTGCATCATTTTACCCATATATACACTCAAACAAGGCCTCATTATTCTTCTATGGTGCAAGTCAATAGTGAGGCAGTCATTTTGTAACTGTTATGGTGCATGCACAAAATGCTCTATCCTCTGTTATTTAAAAACTGTCATTTACTGCCAATATAGTACCTTGCGTGTATGGCATGGGGATCTTGAGCCTGAGGAATTAAGGCCATCTGGCTAGTGCAGTCGCTGTGAACTTTGCAGGTTAGAGTTTTCTTTTTGCCCTCAACAGAAACAAAAAAAAACTCCACACCTTACCGAGGATCTGAACCTGGGTCTCCCGAAGGAGAATCCAGCATTCTAGCATTCTAGCTCTATTCTCATTACCTCTAAATGGGATATTGCTTAAGAGCCAGTTTGCATGCTGAAATAAGATTTTCCATTATCCATTCACTTCTATAAGCTGGTCTCCCTGGCCTAGAGGTTAGTGACTTTCTCCGTAACCCGGTATACTCTCGTGAACAATATGACGACGGTGATAATCGGTAGCGGTTCTAACCACGTCAGTAACTTATGGGGTATGTGAGCCGGTCGCTCAGAAAGCAATGGCAAACTACTGAGCGTAATCTTGCCAAGAAATCAATAATCAGCTGAAAGATGCTGATGTTGACAGCGATGTCCTGTAAAGGATATGCAAAACAAACCATTCACTTCTATGCACTTTATAATAACATTCCTGTTACTTAATTTACTTTCCCTCATACACACAAAACTATTTATTTTGTAGCTGGTGAGCAGTAGACCAATAATTTGTAATTTTTTACTGTTATTTTCACTTTTGCATCACTTGCCTCGTCTGCTCTTTTGCAGACTTTGAAATCAGCAGCTTCAGAAATCAGTTTAACAGCTTGAATTATAGGTAGTTAAAAGTTAAAAGACTTTATTATAGAAGTTAGTTGCATTCATCAGTTTGCCATTGATTTCTAAACGACCGATGCTCATATCCGAAAACTCTGCTACAACAATTAGCAATATATATTTAAAACAAAACAAAACAGGAATAACAGGATAAATAAGTACAAACATCTAGCAAATATCTAGCAAACATCTAGACTTTTTCTGTTTATGTTTTAATGTTATCATATTTTCTAATACCATTATTTTCTGTTGATATGTTTGTGTTGTTCCTGAGCAAGATTACTATCATTGAAATGTTGATTCATTATTTAGTAGTATAGCATAATTATATTATATTATTGTTTGTTTACATTATAATTGACTTCACACCCCCCCCCCACCCCCCATGTGATTTACATTTAGAATCAACAGTATTATTTAGTATAGCCAATATGCAGCCAAATTGCAGCCGGCTCTGTGGCAAAGGTGTTACGGACGCGGTTCGTAATTCCGCATACTTGCGTTCGAAACAAAGTTGCTGCCGATTTGGCAGCAGACCTTGTGGCGCTGTGTTTTAATGTGTTAGTATGGTAGCTGAGCTGGTTGTTCAGAATTAATGGCTAACTAACTACTGAATGTAAACTTGCAAAGACATCAGTTGAATTGAGTTGAGTTAAGAACCGACATCACTGCACTCAGGACATTCCCATACGTGCTCAGTCCCCTCGTTCAACAGCCAGTGAAGAGTCACACTACTAATCGTTCCCACCGCTATCTGATTTGCAAAGACATCAACAACAGCAGTGCTGCAAAGATATCAACAACAGCAGTGCTGGTGTTGACAGCGATGTCCTATAAATAGGATATGCCGGCGCTATGCAAAATACAAAACCAAAAAAACAAAAACAAACAGAAGATACCCCCAGGGTAAGATAGTCAACATACAATATTTGAATATTGTATTGAATTATGCTAAAATTCTTCGTAATTTAACATTTTGAACAAAACAAAGCTACTATATAAAACATTGCAAATACTTATTTGAAGTCCAAATTACAACCTGGCACTTTATTGTTACTAAACGACTCTAGTTGAGTATGGATATTTATTTAATTTACATGATGTGAGTGACTGCCTACCAAACTGACTTCACAACGGAAACGGCAAGCGTTGCTGGTGGCAACGTTTATAGAAACCAGGAAGCGGAAACTAAAAGCACTCTTTGTGTGTGAGAAACAGAAAATGGTAGTAGAAAACGAAAGTGTTGTTGTGGTGCTGCAGTTAACGTAGGGTTTATTTGTAACAACAAATTGGTGTCCAAGTCAAGTTTGGTGTTGTAAAATGAAAGCCGTTATTCAGCGAGTCATGCAGGCATCGGTAAAAGGTTCGAAAATAATTGAGGTCCATTTGTGTGTATTATATTATACCACCGGTGCTTTTCAGCGGCCCAATTAATTAATTAAGATGCCAGCAATGAATGACTGAATGAGAATGAAATCGATCACAATGGATGCAGTGGATGCACAGCAAATTTTGTTGAACAATCTCAATCTTGACATACTCATACTGGTACCCGGTGTATACTGTATACTGAGTTGGAAGTCACATACAGAAGATTTAGAAGCAGGCAGCCTTGCGTTGATTTTTACAATGGTATGAAAGACGGTGTTCAATGGCAAACTGCTGAACATTTAATTAGTAAGACAATCACAAACACTGAAACAGCAAGTGAATACTAGGTTTGATTGTGACGTCCTGCTATGATATGCAACTAACTTATATAATAAATAATAATAAAATAATAATTAAAGAACAGAACAACTAGGGGTAGAATTAAATTGTAAGAAGTCACAGATTTTGATCGTCACTAGGAAGAAGGAAATACCACAATGTAATATAATGTAATAATACCACAAGTGCCGGCTTCGTGGCTTAGAGGTTATGACTTTTCTCCGTAATCTTGTATACTCTCGTCGGTAAACGTGATGACGGTTAGAATCAGCAGTGGTTCGAATCGCATCAGTAACCTACGAGGTATGTGAGCCGGCCGCTCAGAAATCAATGGCAAACTACTGAGCGTAATCTTGCCAAGAAATCAACATACAGCTGCAAGATGCTGGTGTTGACAGCGAAGTCCTGTAAAAAGGATATGCTAAAAAAAAAATATATATATATACAAGTAAATGGGAATATTCATTAAGCTTGTGAATCGGTACAATTATCTCGGAACAGTCATAACATCTGATGAGAGATGTCTTGAAGTGATTAGAACAAGAATCACCATGGTGAAGTAGCCTTTTGCAAGATGAAAAACATACTGACCAATAAAACAATGTCATTTGCAATGAGAAAAAGAGTGTTGCGGTGCTTTATAGAACCTGTAGTTTTGTATGGATGTGAAGCGTAGACAAACAAGCAGACAGGCTGAAAAACTGAAAAAGTAAATGAAAATTGTACACTGATTAGAGAAATTAGACGTAGACAGTCAACAATTTTTGGACATGTTATGAGAAGAAATAAACTGGAGAGCCTGATGACAACTAGCAAGATCGTGGGGAAGAGAATAAGGGAAAGGCCGAGAAGTAAATACCTGGAAGTCTTGGCCTCGTGGTATGGTTGAGACAAGAATACTGAGCTGATTCACGACTCTGGTGATCGTGTGAGATGGCGAAAAATGACAGCCTATGCTTATCGACATGGTACATGATGATGATGAATGGAAGAATATTGACATGTGCTGATGACATCCTTATACTTAGAAGGAAGAGACATGGCAGACATCTAGAGAATTGCACTTTGTCATAGACAATAAGGAAGAACGGTGCATGGAAACAGGCTCAATCGTCAACCCAGATAATGATAAAGCATGTGTACTACAGTGAAGGGGGGGGCTGAGTGGTCTCGAGGTATGGTGTCCGCCTTGAGTGCTGGAGGTCATGGGTTCAAGCCCCGGTGAGGACCAGGTTTTTTTTATGTGAACCTCTAGTAACAAAATTTCCCCTGGTCTCTGGGTAGTGAGATTGGATGCTCGTGTGTATTGTTGCGCACGTAAAAAAAATCCCTTGGCAGTTGGAAATAATAAAAATAGTAGCCTAACGGCGCTGCCCAGGCAAAATTTTGAGTTTAAAATCTACCCAAAGTATTTCAGGATCCTCGCCGGTGCTACAGAGTTTGTGCACTGAACTGAGATTCTCAGAACTCAGGAGGTTTGAGTTAATTAAGAGTAGAACGGAACACTTATGGGTTACATCTGTGTGCCGTGATGTTGATCCGTTGACTAAACTAAACTACAGTGTTCACAGAACAGCAGACTTGTCAGAGAGGAGGTGCCAGATATCACAACCAATGGTAGTTTTTTGTCGTTTACACATCTGCATTGGACATATATCCATATATATCATTGGACATATATGTGCATGGATGTTTACACGATGTGGCTGGTCTAGCCTTCTTCAAAACATGGATAATGGATCATTTTGAAGTAATTGTCTCGGAAGGAGAGATGGTGAGAAAAGGAACTAGTTACATCACCTAATTATGCTATAGCCTAGAACATGTGAAGACCTCACACTTCACACTCCAATAGAGTTATTGCCCTGGGGATACTGTGACTTTGTTACTTTTTAAACACATATTGTAACCTGGAAGTGAATTCCCTGTGGACAACAATCACTTTCAAATTAATAGCGTCCGGGAAGGTTAACCCGGTCAACAAATGCCCGCAGAAGTCGGATGTGTCGGCCTGACGGCGCAAGAATGCAGCTCTGCTGTAAACAGGCACAACGCAGACACATCCGGAAAAAAAATCCGGATGAACGCAGAAGAAGAAGAAGAAATTAATAGCTTGTGAGGGTAAAGCCGTGGGCATCCACTTTCAAATTAATAGCTTGTGAGGGTAAAACCGTGGGCATCCACAATATGTAGCTGACTCAGTCACAGGATTATTAATCTGAGCCAGGGATGGACCCTAATGTAACTTCTCTTTGAGGTTGAACAAGGTAGGGGTTATGGTATAATTGGAATTAAAAAAACCAGTGAACCAGAGGTGGAGAAAATATGCTGGTGCTGGATAGGACACACACTGAGAAAACCTGAGAATATTATAACTAGAAGGGACGTTCATTTGAAATCCATTCGTGCTGCACCGCGCGTAATTGTGTACGTTGAACATGATCATGCCACAGTCATGTGATAAGTACTGACCAATGAATAAAAGAGCACGTGCTTATCGTCCCATGATGCATAGGTTCTGTTTCTGACCATTGAGAAAATGGACGGGTTGATCCAAAATCCATCAAAAGAAGCTCAAAGAGCGGTGATTCATTTTTTTTCATTTGAAGGATGTCGACCAGTGGACATTCATCGAAGAAGGCAGCATACGGTAACAAATGTGTGTCAAAGACAACAGTGACAGACTGGTCACGAATGTTTCGGAAAGGACGTCAGTTCACGACAGATCTTCGACGGCTGGGTCAAGCGCATATTGTTGTAACAGAAAAAACCATCGGCAAAATTGAAGCAGCAGTACAGATGAACTGTTGTCGAAGCATACGTTCGCTAGGGAAAGAATTTGATGTGTCAGTTGGGACAACTTAAAAGGTTGTTCGTAAGAAACTGCAATATCGGAAGGTGTGTTCACAGTGGGTACCACGGATATTGACTGACCACCAAAAAGAGGAACACATGGGATGGTGTTTGAACCACTTGCTGCGTTACAGAGTGGAGGGTGATGCATTTCTCTTCCGCATAGTGGCAGGCGATGAATCATGGTGTCACAACTTTGAACTGAGCAGCAAAAGAGAGTGCATGCATTGGAAGCATGCTGGATCACCATAAGCCAAAAAATTCAAGTTACAGGTTTCCACTGGTAAGGTTATGCTGAGCGCATTTTTTTTTACCATGAAGGGCTATTGTTGGCCGTCTGTAAAGAACCTGGTGTCAACATCAACTCTACCCACTACTTGTAAACACTAGACAAGCTGCAAAAAGCCATCAAGAATAAATGATCTGGCATGCTTTCTCACGGTGTGATTTTGTTGCATGATAATGCTCGTCCGCATGTCGCAAAGATTGTGCAGGAAGCATTAGCAAAGAAGAAGTGGGAAATTCTGCAACATCCAGCCTATAGTCCTGATTTGTCACCATGTGATTTTCATTTGTTCGGACTTCTAAAAAAACCTCTCAAGGGGCAACGATTTCACACAGATGCAGACGTAATGAACGTGGTAAACACTTGGTTCAGTGAGCAACCACAATCCTTTTTTGCGGACGACATTCGCGCCTACCTAAGCAATGGGATGGTTGCCTGAATGCCTACGATGACTTCTTCTGACAAACCCATGGTGCATAATTCATTCAAAATGAATGCTTTGTTTAATTCTACCACACCTGTTAATGTTTCTTTCATGATTTTGTAATAAAGCCATTGTAACAGGTTTCAAATGAACGTCCCTAATAGAAAGGCCTTTGTTTGGAAACCCAGGGCAAAAAAGAGAACTACCCAAAACATACGAAGAAGAGAAGTAGAGACAGGAAACAAATATTATGGGGAAGACATGGATAAAGCTGCATGGGATAGCTAAAGATAGGAGGGATTGGGGGGAGTTGCTTGAGGGCCCCACAGAGAATAGAGGGCGAAGGAAGCAGTGAATCTTAACATTGTCTCATTATCTGTGTTGCAATAAATTGTAAATATTATTACTGTGTACTCATGCACATCTATTTGCTCAAACAGTTGGAGACAGAACAGTGGGGTCAATAGGTCGAGGCGTCTGTGTCTTCATAGGCATATCTAAACACGACACAGAGAAGGAGATGGACTACATGTGAGTTTTTGTTACCGACATTCATATATAGTCTTTCCAGTTCTAACCTGGTATGAAGAGGTATGTTACCATCCTGTTTAGTCTTTTCTCTTCTTCCCTGAGATGCAGAGACATCATATCATCTTGTTTAGTCTTTCTTCTACCCTGGGATGTAGAGACATCTTACCATCTTGTTTAGTCTCTCCTCTTCTACCCTGGAATGTAGAAGTATCTTACCATCTTGTTTAGTCTTTCCTCTTCTACCCTGAGATGTAGAGACATCTTACCATCTTGTTTAGTCTTTCCTCTTGTTCCATGGAATGTAGAGACATTTTACCATCTTGTTTAGTCTTTCCCCTTCTACCCTGGGATGTAGAGACATATTACCATCTTGTTTAGTCTGTCCTCTTGTTCCATGGAATGTTGAGACATCTTACCATCTTGTTGAGCCTTTTCTTTTCTTTCCTGAGATGTAGAGACATCATACCATCTTATTTAGTCTTTCCCCTAGTTCCATTGACTATAGAGACATCTTACCATCTTGTTTAGTCTTTCCTTTTGTTCCATGGAATGTAGAGACATCTTACCATCTTGTTTAGTCTTTCCCCTTGTTCCATGGAATGCAGAGACATCTTACCATCTTGTTTAGTCTTTCCCCTTGTTCCATTGACTATAGAGACATCTTACCATCTTGTTTAGTCTTTCCTTTTGTTCCATGGAATGTAGAGACATCTTACCATCTTGTTTAGTCTTTCCTTTTGTTCCATGGAATGTAGAGACATCTTACCATCTTGTTTAGTCTTTCCCCTTGTTCCATGGAATGTAGAGACATCTTACCATCTTGTTTAGTCTTTCCCCTAGTTCCATTGACTATAGAGACATCTTACCATCTTGTTTAGTCTTTCCTCTTCTACCCTGGGATGTAGAGACATATTACCATCTTGTTTAGTCTTTCCCCTTCTACCCTGGGATGTAGAGACATATTACCATCTTGTTTAGTCTGTCCTCTTGTTCCATGGAATGTTGAGACATCTTACCATCTTGTTGAGCCTTTTCTTTTCTTTCCTGAGATGTAGAGACAACATACCATCTTATTTAGTCTTTCCTCTTGTTCCATGGAATGCAGAGACATCTTACCATCTTGTTTAGTCTTTCCCCTTGTTCCATGGAATGTAGAGACATCTTACCATCTTGTTTAGTCTTTCCCCTAGTTCCATTGACTATAGAGACATCTTACCATCTTGTTTAGTCTTTCCTCTTCTACCCTGGGATGTAGAGACATATTACCATCTTGTTTAGTCTGTCCTCTTGTTCCATGGAATGTTGAGACATCTTACCATCTTGTTGAGCCTTTTCTTTTCTTTCCTGAGATGTAGAGACATCATACCATCTTATTTAGTCTTTCCCCTAGTTCCATTGACTATAGAGACATCTTACCATCTTGTTTAGTCTTTCCTTTTGTTCCATGGAATGTAGAGACATCTTACCATCTTGTTTAGTCTTTCCCCTTGTTCCATGGAATGTAGCGACATTTTACCATCTTATTTAGTCTTTCCCCTAGTTCCATTGACTATAGAGACATCTTACCATCTTGTTTAGTCTTTCCTCTTCTACCCTGAGATGTAGAGACATCTTACCATCTTGTTTAGTCTTTCCCCTTGTTCCATGGAATGCAGAGACATCTTACCATCTTGTTTAGTCTTTCCCCTTGTTCCATGGAATGCAGAGACATCTTACCATCTTGTTTAGTCTTTCCCCTTGTTCCATGGAATGTAGAGACATCTTACCATCTTGTTTAGTCTTTCCTTTTGTTCCATGGAATGTAGAGACATCTTACCATCTTGTTTAGTCTTTCCCCTTGTTCCATGGAATGTAGCGACATTTTACCATCTTATTTAGTCTTTCCCCTAGTTCCATTGACTATAGAGACATCTTACCATCTTGTTTAGTCTTTCCTCTTCTACCCTGAGATGTAGAGACATCTTACCATCTTGTTTAGTCTTTCCCCTTGTTCCATGGAATGCAGAGACATCTTACCATCTTGTTTAGTCTTTCCCCTTGTTCCATGGAATGCAGAGACATTTTACCATCTTGTTTAGTCTTTCCCCTTCTACCCTGGGATGTTGAGACATCTTACCATCTTGTTTAGTCTTTCCTCTTCTACCCTGAGATTTAGAGACATCTTACCATCTTATTTAGTCTTTCCTCTTGGTCCATGGAATGTAGCGACATTTTACCATCTTGTTTAGTCTTTCCCCTTCTACCCTGGGATGTTGAGACATCTTACCATCTTTTTGAGCCTTTTCTTTTCTTTCCTGAGATGTAGAGACATCATACCATCTTGTTTAGTCTTTCCCCTAGTTCCATGGACTATAGAGACATCTTACCATCTTGTTTAGTCTTTTCTTTCCTGAAATGTAGAGACATCTTACCATCTTGCTTAGCCTTTTCTTTCCTGAAATGTAGAGACATCTTACCATCTTGTTTAGTCTTTCCCCTTGTTCCATGGACTATAGAGACATCTTACCATCTTGTTTAGTCTTTCCTCTTGTTCCATAGAATGTAAAGACATCTTACCGTCTTGTTTATTCTTTCCACTTTTTATTTGGAATGTAAAGACATCTTACCATCTTGTTTAGTCTTTCCCCTTGTTCCATGGAATGTAAAGACATCTTACCATCTTGTTTAGTCTTTCCTCTTCTACCCTGAGATGTAGAGACATCTTACCATCTTGTTTATTCTTTCCCCTTGTTCCATGGAATGTAAAGACATCTTACCATCTTGTTTAGTCTTTCCTCTTCTACCCTGAGATGTAGAGACATCTTACCATCTTGTTTAGTCTTTCCCCTTGTTCCATGGAATGTAAAGACATCTTACCATCTTGTTTAGTCTTTCCTCTTCTACCCTGAGATGTAGAGACATCTTACCATCTTGTTTAGTCTTTCCTCTTGTTCCATAGAATGTAAAGACATCTTACCGTCTTGTTTATTCTTTCCACTTTTTATTTGGAATGTAAAGACATCTTACCATCTTGTTTAGTCTTTCCCCTTGTTCCATGGAATGTAAAGACATCTTACCATCTTGTTTAGTCTTTCCTCTTCTACCCTGAGATGTAGAGACATCTTACCATCTTGTTTAGTCTTTCCCCTTGTTCCATGGAATGTAAAGACATCTTACCATCTTGTTTAGTCTTTCCTCTTCTACCCTGAGATGTAGAGACATCTTACCATCTTGTTTAGTCTTTCCCCTTGTTCCATGGACTATAGAGACATCTTACCATCTTGTTTAGTCTTTCCTCTTCTACCCTGAGATATAGAGACATCTTACCATCTTGTTTAGTCTTTCCTCTTCTACCCTGAGATGTAGAGACATCTTACCATCTTGTTTAGTCTTTCCTCTTCTACCCTGAGATGTAGCGACATTTTACCATCTTATTTAGTCTTTCCCCTAGTTCCATTGACTATAGAGACATCTTACCATCTTGTTTAGTCTTTCCTCTTCTACCCTGAGATGTAGAGACATCTTACCATCTTGTTTAGTCTTTCCCCTTGTTCCATGGAATGTAAAGACATCTTACCATCTTGTTTAGTCTTTCCTCTTCTACCCTGAGATGTAGAGACATCTTACCATCTTGTTTAGTCTTTCCTCTTGTTCCATAGAATGTAAAGACATCTTACCGTCTTGTTTATTCTTTCCACTTTTTATTTGGAATGTAAAGACATCTTACCATCTTGTTTAGTCTTTCCCCTTGTTCCATGGAATGTAAAGACATCTTACCATCTTGTTTAGTCTTTCCTCTTCTACCCTGAGATGTAGAGACATCTTACCATCTTGTTTAGTCTTTCCCCTTGTTCCATGGAATGTAAAGACATCTTACCATCTTGTTTAGTCTTTCCTCTTCTACCCTGAGATGTAGAGACATCTTACCATCTTGTTTAGTCTTTCCCCTTGTTCCATGGACTATAGAGACATCTTACCATCTTGTTTAGTCTTTCCTCTTCTACCCTGAGATATAGAGACATCTTACCATCTTGTTTAGTCTTTCCTCTTCTACCCTGAGATGTAGAGACATCTTACCATCTTGTTTAGTCTTTCCTCTTCTACCCTGAGATGTAGCGACATTTTACCATCTTATTTAGTCTTTCCCCTAGTTCCATTGACTATAGAGACATCTTACCATCTTGTTTAGTCTTTCCTCTTCTACCCTGAGATGTAGAGACATCTTACCATCTTGTTTAGTCTTTCCCCTTGTTCCATGGAATGCAGAGACATCTTACCATCTTGTTTAGTCTTTCCCCTTGTTCCATGGAATGCAGAGACATTTTACCATCTTGTTTAGTCTTTCCCCTTCTACCCTGGGATGTTGAGACATCTTACCATCTTGTTTAGTCTTTCCTCTTCTACCCTGAGATTTAGAGACATCTTACCATCTTATTTAGTCTTTCCTCTTGTTCCATGGAATGTAGCGACATTTTACCATCTTGTTTAGTCTTTCCCCTTCTACCCTGGGATGTTGAGACATCTTACCATCTTTTTGAGCCTTTTCTTTTCTTTCCTGAGATGTAGAGACATCATACCATCTTGTTTAGTCTTTCCCCTAGTTCCATGGACTATAGAGACATCTTACCATCTTGTTTAGTCTTTTCTTTCCTGAAATGTAGAGACATCTTACCATCTTGCTTAGCCTTTTCTTTCCTGAAATGTAGAGACATCTTACCATCTTGTTTAGTCTTTCCCCTTGTTCCATGGACTATAGAGACATCTTACCATCTTGTTTAGTCTTTCCTCTTGTTCCATAGAATGTAAAGACATCTTACCGTCTTGTTTATTCTTTCCACTTTTTATTTGGAATGTAAAGACATCTTACCATCTTGTTTAGTCTTTCCCCTTGTTCCATGGAATGTAAAGACATCTTACCATCTTGTTTAGTCTTTCCTCTTCTACCCTGAGATGTAGAGACATCTTACCATCTTGTTTATTCTTTCCCCTTGTTCCATGGAATGTAAAGACATCTTACCATCTTGTTTAGTCTTTCCTCTTCTACCCTGAGATGTAGAGACATCTTACCATCTTGTTTAGTCTTTCCCCTTGTTCCATGGAATGTAAAGACATCTTACCATCTTGTTTAGTCTTTCCTCTTCTACCCTGAGATGTAGAGACATCTTACCATCTTGTTTAGTCTTTCCTCTTGTTCCATAGAATGTAAAGACATCTTACCGTCTTGTTTATTCTTTCCACTTTTTATTTGGAATGTAAAGACATCTTACCGTCTTGTTTATTCTTTCCACTTTTTATTTGGAATGTAAAGACACCTTACCATCTTGTTTAGTCTTTCCCCTTGTTCCATGGAATGTAAAGACATCTTACCATCTTGTTTAGTCTTTCCTCTTCTACCCTGAGATGTAGAGACATCTTACCATCTTGTTTAGTCTTTCCCCTTGTTCCATGGACTATAGAGACATCTTACCATCTTGTTTAGTCTTTCCCCTTGTTCCATGGACTATAGAGACATCTTACCATCTTGTTTAGTCTTTCCCCTTGTTCCATGGAATGTAAAGACATCTTACCATCTTGTTTAGTCTTTCCCCTTGTTCCATGGACTATAGAGACATCTTACCATCTTGTTTAGTCTTTCCCCTTGTTCCATGGAATGTAAAGACATCTTACCATCTTGTTTAGTCTTTCCCCTTGTTCCATGGAATGTAAAGACATCTTACCATCTTGTTTAGTCTTTCCTCTTCTACCCTGAGATGTAGAGACATCTTACCATCTTGTTTAGTCTTTCCCCTTGTTCCATGGAATGTAAAGACATCTTACCATCTTGTTTAGTCTTTCCCCTTGTTCCATGGACTATAGAGACATCTTACCATCTTGTTTAGTCTTTCCCCTTGTTCCATGGAATGTAAAGACATCTTACCATCTTGTTTAGTCTTTCCTCTTCTACCCTGAGATGTAGAGACATCTTACCATCTTGTTTAGTCTTTCCTCTTCTACCCTGAGATGTAGAGACATCTTACCATCTTGTTTAGTCTTTCCCCTTGTTTCATGGAATGTAAAGACATCTTACCATCTTGTTTAGTCTTTCCTCTTGTTCCATGGAATGTAAAGACATCTTACCATCTTGTTTAGTCTTTCCTCTTCTACCCTGAGATGTAGAGACATCTTACCATCTTGTTTAGTCTTTCCTCTTCTACCCTGAGATGTAGAGACATCTTACCATCTTGTTTAGTCTTTCCCCTTGTTCCATGGACTATAGAGACATCTTACCATCTTGTTTAGTCTTTCCCCTTGTTCCATGGAATGTAAAGACATCTTACCATCTTGTTTAGTCTTTCCCCTTGTTCCATGGACTATAGAGACATCTTACCATCTTGTTTAGTCTTTCCTCTTCTACCCTGAGATGTAGAGACATCTTACCATCTTGTTTATTCTTTCCCCTTGTTCCATGGAATGTAAAGACATCTTACCATCTTGTTTAGTCTTTCCTCTTCTACCCTGAGATGTAGAGACATCTTACCATCTTGTTTATTCTTTCCCCTTGTTCCATGGAATGTAAAGACATCTTACCATCTTGTTTAGTCTTTCCTCTTCTACCCTGAGATGTAGAGACATCTTACCATCTTGTTTAGTCTTTCCCCTTGTTCCATGGAATGTAAAGACATCTTACCATCTTGTTTAGTCTTTCCTCTTCTACCCTGAGATGTAGAGACATCTTACCATCTTGTTTAGTCTTTCCTCTTGTTCCATAGAATGTAAAGACATCTTACCGTCTTGTTTATTCTTTCCACTTTTTATTTGGAATGTAAAGACATCTTACCGTCTTGTTTATTCTTTCCACTTTTTATTTGGAATGTAAAGACATCTTACCATCTTGTTTAGTCTTTCCCCTTGTTCCATGGAATGTAAAGACATCTTACCATCTTGTTTAGTCTTTCCTCTTCTACCCTGAGATGTAGAGACATCTTACCATCTTGTTTAGTCTTTCCCCTTGTTCCATGGAATGTAAAGACATCTTACCATCTTGTTTAGTCTTTCCTCTTCTACCCTGAGATGTAGAGACATCTTACCATCTTGTTTAGTCTTTCCCCTTGTTCCATGGACTATAGAGACATCTTACCATCTTGTTTAGTCTTTCCCCTTGTTCCATGGAATGTAAAGACATCTTACCATCTTGTTTAGTCTTTCCTCTTGTTCCATGGAATGTAAAGACATCTTACCATCTTGTTTAGTCTTTCCTCTTGTTCCATGGACTATAGAGACATCTTACCATCTTGTTTAGTCTTTCCTCTTCTACCCTGAGATGTAAAGACATCTTACCATCTTGTTTAGTCTTTCCCCTTGTTCCATGGAATGTAAAGACATCTTACCATCTTGTTTAGTCTTTCCCCTTGTTCCATGGACTATAGAGACATCTTACCATCTTGTTTAGTCTTTCCTCTTCTACCCTGAGATGTAAAGACATCTTACCATCTTGTTTAGTCTTTCCCCTTGTTCCATGGAATGTAAAGACATCTTACCATCTTGTTTAGTCTTTCCCCTTGTTCCATAGAATGTAAAGACATCTTACCGTCTTGTTTATTCTTTCCACTTTTTATTTGGAATGTAAAGACATCTTACCGTCTTGTTTATTCTTTCCACTTTTTATTTGGAATGTAAAGACATCTTACCATCTTGTTTAGTCTTTCCCCTTGTTCCATGGAATGTAAAGACATCTTACCATCTTGTTTAGTCTTTCCTCTTCTACCCTGAGATGTAGAGACATCTTACCATCTTGTTTAGTCTTTCCTCTTGTTCCATGGACTATAGAGACATCTTACCATCTTGTTTAGTCTTTCCTCTTCTACCCTGAGATATAGAGACATCTTACCATCTTGTTTAGTCTTTCCTCTTCTACCCTGAGATGTAGAGACATCTTACCATCTTGTTTAGTCTTTCCTCTTCTACCCTGAGATGTAGAGACATCTTACCATCTTGTTTAGTCTTTCCTCTTCTACCCTGAGATGTAGAGACATCTTACCATCTTGTTTAGTCTTTCCTCTTGTTCCATGGAATGTAAAGACATCTTACCATCTTGTTTAGTCTTTCCCCTTGTTCCATGGACTATAGAGACATCTTACCATCTTGTTTAGTCTTTCCCCTTGTTCCATGGACTATAGAGACATCTTACCATCTTGTTTAGTCTTTCCTCTTCTACCCTGAGATGTAGAGACATCTTACCATCTTGTTTAGTCTTTCCTCTTGTTCCATGGAATGTAAAGACATCTTACCATCTTGTTTAGTCTTTCCTCTTCTACCCTGAGATGTAGAGACATCTTACCATCTTGTTTAGTCTTTCCCCTTGTTTCATGGACTATAGAGACATCTTACCATCTTGTTTAGTCTTTCCCCTTGTTCCATGGAATGTAAAGACATCTTACCATCTTGTTTAGTCTTTCCCCTTGTTCCATGGACTATAGAGACATCTTACCATCTTGTTTAGTCTTTCCTCTTCTACCCTGAGATGTAGAGACATCTTACCATCTTGTTTAGTCTTTCCTCTTCTACCCTGAGATGTAGAGACATCTTACCATCTTGTTTAGTCTTTCCTCTTGTTCCATGGACTATAGAGACATCTTACCATCTTGTTTAGTCTTTCCTCTTCTACCCTGAGATGTAAAGACATCTTACCATCTTGTTTAGTCTTTCCCCCTGTTCCATGGAATGTAGAGACATCTTACCATCTTGTTTAGTCTTTCCCCTTGTTCCATGGACTATAGAGACATCTTACCATCTTGTTTAGTCTTTCCTCTTGTTCCATGGAATGTAAAGACATCTTACCATCTTGTTTAGTCTTTCCTCTTCTACCCTGAGATGTAGAGACATCTTACCATCTTGTTTAGTCTTTCCCCTTGTTTCATGGACTATAGAGACATCTTACCATCTTGTTTAGTCTTTCCCCTTGTTCCATGGAATGTAAAGACATCTTACCATCTTGTTTAGTCTTTCCCCTTGTTCCATGGACTATAGAGACATCTTACCATCTTGTTTAGTCTTTCCTCTTCTACCCTGAGATGTAGAGACATCTTACCATCTTGTTTAGTCTTTCCTCTTCTACCCTGAGATGTAGAGACATCTTACCATCTTGTTTAGTCTTTCCTCTTGTTCCATGGACTATAGAGACATCTTACCATCTTGTTTAGTCTTTCCTCTTCTACCCTGAGATGTAAAGACATCTTACCATCTTGTTTAGTCTTTCCCCTTGTTCCATGGAATGTAGAGACATCTTACCATCTTGTTTAGTCTTTCCCCTTGTTCCATGGACTATAGAGACATCTTACCATCTTGTTTAGTCTTTCCTCTTGTTCCATGGAATGTAAAGACATCTTACCATCTTGTTTAGTCTTTCCTCTTCTACCCTGAGATGTAGAGACATCTTACCATCTTGTTTAGTCTTTCCCCTTGTTCCATGGACTATAGAGACATCTTACCATCTTGTTTAGTCTTTCCCCTTGTTCCATGGACTATAGAGACATCTTACCATCTTGTTTAGTCTTTCCCCTTGTTCCATGGACTATAGAGACATCTTACCATCTTGTTTAGTCTTTCCCCTTGTTCCATGGACTATAGAGACATCTTACCATCTTGTTTAGTCTTTCCCCTTGTTCCATGGACTATAGAGACATCTTACCATCTTGTTTAGTCTTTCCTCTTCTACCCTGAGATGTAGAGACATCTTACCATCTTGTTTAGTCTTTCCCCTTGTTCCATGGAATGTAAAGACATCTTACCATCTTGTTTAGTCTTTCCTCTTCTACCCTGAGATGTAGAGACATCTTACCATCTTGTTTAGTCTTTCCCCTTGTTCCATGGACTATAGAGACATCTTACCATCTTGTTTAGTCTTTCCTCTTCTACCCTGAGATGTAGAGACATCTTACCATCTTGTTTAGTCTTTCCCCTTGTTCCATGGAATGTAAAGACATCTTACCATCTTGTTTAGTCTTTCCCCTTGTTCCATGGACTATAGAGACATCTTACCATCTTGTTTAGTCTTTCCTCTTCTACCCTGAGATGTAGAGACATCTTACCATCTTGTTTAGTCTTTCCTCTTGTTCCATGGAATGTAAAGACATCTTACCATCTTGTTTAGTCTTTCCTCTTCTACCCTGAGATGTAGAGACATCTTACCATCTTGTTTAGTCTTTCCCCTTGTTTCATGGACTATAGAGACATCTTACCATCTTGTTTAGTCTTTCCCCTTGTTCCATGGAATGTAAAGACATCTTACCATCTTGTTTAGTCTTTCCCCTTGTTCCATGGACTATAGAGACATCTTACCATCTTGTTTAGTCTTTCCTCTTCTACCCTGAGATGTAGAGACATCTTACCATCTTGTTTAGTCTTTCCTCTTCTACCCTGAGATGTAGAGACATCTTACCATCTTGTTTAGTCTTTCCTCTTGTTCCATGGACTATAGAGACATCTTACCATCTTGTTTAGTCTTTCCTCTTCTACCCTGAGATGTAGAGACATCTTACCATCTTGTTTAGTCTTTCCTCTTCTACCCTGAGATGTAGAGACATCTTACCATCTTGTTTAGTCTTTCCCCTTGTTCCATGGAATGTAAAGACATCTTACCATCTTGTTTAGTCTTTCCCCTTGTTCCATGGACTATAGAGACATCTTACCATCTTGTTTAGTCTTTCCTCTTCTACCCTGAGATGTAAAGACATCTTACCATCTTGTTTAGTCTTTCCCCTTGTTCCATGGAATGTAAAGACATCTTACCATCTTGTTTAGTCTTTCCCCTTGTTCCATGGACTATAGAGACATCTTACCATCTTGTTTAGTCTTTCCTCTTCTACCCTGAGATGTAGAGACATCTTACCATCTTGTTTAGTCTTTCCCCTTGTTCCATGGACTATAGAGACATCTTACCATCTTGTTTAGTCTTTCCCCTTGTTCCATGGACTATAGAGACATCTTACCATCTTGTTTAGTCTTTCCCCTTGTTCCATGGACTATAGAGACATCTTACCATCTTGTTTAGTCTTTCCCCTTGTTCCATGGACTATAGAGACATCTTACCATCTTGTTTAGTCTTTCCCCTTGTTTCATGGACTATAGAGACATCTTACCATCTTGTTTAGTCTTTCCCCTTGTTCCATGGACTATAGAGACATCTTACCATCTTGTTTAGTCTTTCCCCTTGTTCCATGGACTATAGAGACATCTTACCATCTTGTTTAGTCTTTCCCCTTGTTCCATGGACTATAGAGACATCTTACCATCTTGTTTAGTCTTTCCTCTTCTACCCTGAGATGTAGAGATATCTTGCCATGTTGTTTAGTCTTTCCTCTTCTACCCTGAGATGTAGAGACATCTTACCATCTTGTTTAGTCTTTCCTCTTGTTCCATGGACTATAGAGACATCTTACCATCTTGTTTAGTCTTTCCCCTTGTTCCATGGACTATAGAGACATCTTACCATCTTGTTTAGTCTTTCCTCTTCTACCCTGAGATGTAGAGACATCTTACCATCTTGTTTAGTCTTTCCTCTTGTTCCATGGACTATAGAGACATCTTACCATCTTGTTTAGTCTTTCCTCTTGTTCCATGGAATGTAGAGACATCTTACCATCTTGTTTAGTCTTTCCCCTTGTTCCATGGACTATAGAGACATCTTACCATCTTGTTTAGTCTTTCCCCTTGTTCCATGGACTATAGAGACATCTTACCATCTTGTTTAGTCTTTCCTCTTCTACCCTGAGATGTAAAGACATCTTACCATCTTGTTTAGTCTTTCCCCTTGTTCCATGGAATGTAAAGACATCTTACCATCTTGTTTAGTCTTTCCTCTTGTTACATGGACTATAGAGATATCTTACCATCTTGTTTAGTCTTTCCTCTTGTTACATGGACTATAGAGATATCTTACCATCTTGTTTAGTCTTTCCTCTTGTTACATGGACTATAGAGATATCTTACCATCTTGTTTAGTCTTTCCTCTTCTACCCTGAGATGTAAAGACATCTTACCATCTTGTTTAGTCTTTCCCCTTGTTCCATGGAATGTAAAGACATCTTACCATCTTGTTTAGTCTTTCCTCTTGTTACATGGACTATAGAGATATCTTACCATCTTGTTTAGTCTTTCCTCTTGTTACATGGACTATAGAGATATCTTACCATCTTGTTTAGTCTTTCCTCTTGTTACATGGACTATAGAGATATCTTACCATCTTGTTTAGTCTTTCCTCTTGTTACATGGACTATAGAGATATCTTGCCATGTTGTTTAGTCTTTCCTCTTTTACCCTGGGATGTAGACACATCCTATCATCTTGTTTAGTCTTTCCCCCCGTTCCTTGGACGTTAGAGACATCTCACTGTCTTGTTTAGTCTTTTCTTTTCTTTCCTGAGATGCAGAGACATCATACCATCTTGTTTAGTCTTTCCCCTTCTACCCTGAGATGTAGAGACATCTTACCATCTTGTTTCGTCTTTCTCCTACCCTGAGATGTAGAGACATCTTACAATCTTGTTTTGTCTTTCTCCTTCTACCCTGAGATGTAGAGACATCTTACAATCTTGTTTAGTCTTTTCCCTTCTACCCTGAGATATAGAGACATCTTGCCATCTTGATTAGTCTTTCCCCTTCTACCCTGAGATGTAGAAACATCTTACCATCTTGTTTAGTCTTTTCTTTTCTTTCCTGACATGTAGAGACATCTTACCATCTTGTTTCGTCTTTCTCCTACCCTGAGATATAGAGACATCTTACAATCTTGTTTTGTCTTTCTCCTTCTACCCTGAGATGTAGAGACATCTTACAATCTTGTTTAGTCTTTTCCCTTCTACCCTGAGATATAGAGACATCTTGCCATCTTGATTAGTCTTTCCTCTTCTACCCTGAAATGTAGAGAATCTTACCATCTTGTTTAGTCTTTCCTCTTCTACCCTGAGATGTAGAGAATCTTACCATCTTATTAAGTCTTTCTTCTTGTTCCTTGGACTATAGATACATCTTACCATCTTGTTTAGTCTGTCCTCTTCTATCCTTGGGTGTAGATGAACCTTACAGTCTTGATGAATCTTCCCTCTTCTACCGTGGAGTGTTTCTTGTGGTCAATTTGTTGACAGTGAAATACTCAACACAAAGTTACTTAAAAGTCGACGTGGTCGACTTCATTGCACCAGTTTTTATCCCATATGGCTCGGTCTCTTTCTTGCAGCATGGAAGAAAGCACGAACTCCGTAGCTCTAGCGACGACCCACAGGAGGCTCTGAAAATTTTCACTCGTGAATCAAAGGACGCGGCCCAGAATCGAACCCACAACTTTCAGAGCCCGAGTCAAACGGCTTGACCACTTTGCCACTCAACACATGTAGAGGACACATGACCAGCCTGGGCCTAATAATCCCAACCTGGGCATAATGAACCCAACCTGGGCCTAATAAACCCAACCTGGGTCTAATGAACACAACCTGGGTCAAATGATCCCAACCTGGGTCAAATTATCCCAACATGGATCAAATGATCCCAACCTAGGCCTAATAATCCCAACCTGGGCCTAATAATCCCAACCTGGGCCTAATGATCTCAACCTGGGCCTAATGATCCCAACCTGGGCCTAATAATCCCAACCTGGGCCTAATGATCTCAACCTGGGCCTAATGATCTCAACCTGGGCCTAATGATCCCAACCTGGGCCTAATGATCTCAACCTGGGCCTAATGATCCCAACCTGGGCCTAATGATCTCAACCTGGGCCTAATGATCTCAACCTGGGCCTAATGATCCCAACCTGGGCCTAATGATCTCAACCTGGGCCTAATGATCCCAACCTGGGCCTAATGATCCCAACCTGGGCCTAATGATCTCAACCTGGGCCTAATGATCCCAACCTAGGCCTAATGATCCCAACCTGGGCCTAATGAACCCAACCTAGGCCTAATGAACCCAACCTGGGCCTAATGATCCCAACCTGGGCCTAATGATCTCAACCTGGGCCTAATGATCCCAACCTAGGCCTAATGATCCCAACCTGGGCCTAATGAACCCAACCTAGGCCTAATGAACCCAACCTGGGCCTAATGAACCCAACCTGGGCCTAATGATCCCAACCTGGGCCTAATGATCTCAACCTGGGCCTAATGAACCCAACCTAGGCCTAATGATCCCAACCTGGGCCTAATGATCTCAACCTGGGCCTAATGAACCCAACCTGGGCCTAATGATCCCAACCTAGGCCTAATGAACCCAACCTAGGCCTAATGAACCCAACCTGGGCCTAATGATCCCAACCTAGGCCTAATGATCCCAACCTGGGCCTAATGATCTCAACCTGGGCCTAATGATCTCAACCTGGGCCTAATGATCCCAACCTAGGCCTAATGATCCCAACCTAGGCCTAATGATCCCAACCTAGGCCTAATGATCTCAACCTAGGCCTAATGATCCCAACCTAGGCCTAATGATCTCAACCTGGGCCTAATGATCTCAACCTGGGCCTAATGATCCCAACCTGGGCCTAATGATCTCAACCTAGGCCTAATGAACCCAACCTGGGCCTAATGATCCCAACCTAGGCCTAATGATCTCAACCTAGGCCTAATGAACCCAACCTGGGCCTAATGAACCCAACCTAGGCCTAATGATCTCAACCTGGGCCTAATGATCTCAACCTGGGCCTAATGAACCCAACCTGGGCCTAATGAACCCAACCTAGGCCTAATGATCTCAACCTAGGCCTAATGATCTCAACCTAGGCCTAATGATCCCTAATGACAATGTCTCTGAAATTATATCTTTCTTTGATAATTATTTTTGGGTATTAGCTGAAGTATTTTTTTTCTCAGTTTGTATCTGTGTATCAATTTACAAATTTTTCTTCTTCTTTTCTTTCCTTGTTTTATCTTTCAATATCAGGTGAATAAGAGGTATATGTCTAAGCTATGTTAGATGCTTCATCCAGGGTGGTATTCACAACCTTAGATGGACAATCTCCTGCTCTCTTTTTGTTGTGCTGAAACATGTTCAGTGAATATGTAAGTTTTACGCTGCTGGATCTTTCTATGAACCCCTTATCTTTATTACATTTTCCTGGAAAGTAAAGATTTTATTGGTAAAATCTGCTTTATTTATGAAATTTTTAATACTATGTTTTCTGCACATTTCAGAATAAGGAAAATACTCAACATCCGCATTTTTAGTGAAAGCGAAGAAAAGCGATGGATGAAGAGCGTTGTAGATATGGACTACGAAATTTTGTGTATTAGTCAGGTTTGTATTTGTGCATTCACAACTGATGACCACAACTGTTGAAGCATTTTGTGCACCATTGATACTTTTCATATCATCATGTGAACTGTTTAGTTGTCTGTGGACATGATTTTTGTGTGTCTTTAAGTTCAGTAAAAATTGTGATCTCTGCTGTCTCTTTCAACAGATAGGATTAATTGTTTTATTTAAGATGATACAAACATCACACAATGTCTGTACTTATGTTTGGCTCATAGAGCTGAACACCAAGAAATGTCAAAACTGTTTCCCTACGATGTAAACTCCTAACTCTGGCGTATTGGCATTCAGGTCATCAAAGCCCAATAAAAGCTTGCATGTATCAGAGTGAGAGGGGTGTATTGACTTTCCTCCTGTACCTATAAAGTACCATCTCCACAGTGCCTGTTGCAGAAGTCTGTGAGAAAGCTTTGTTAGTCGACAGATCATCCTCATTGCACATCAAACTATCAGTCCAGAAGTCCTCAGATCCGCTCCTCAGTATTTTCTTCAGCATCTTTAGTTTAGTTTAGTTTAGTCGACAGATCAACATCACGGCACATGGGTGTAACGCATAAATGCTCCGTTCTACTCCTAACTCAAGCCTAAGTCCGGAGAATCTCAGCTCAGTGCACAAACTCCGTAACACGGGCAAGGATCCTGAAATACTTTGGGTAGATTTTTAACTCAAAATTTTGCCTGGGCAGCGCCGTTAGGCTACTCTTTATCGATTTCCAACTGCCAAGGGATTTTTTACATGTGCAACAATACACACGGGCTTCCGATCTCACTACCCAGACCAGGGGAAATTTTGTTACTAGAAGTCCTTGAGAAAAAATCCTGGCTTCAGCGTTTAGTGACTGATGATGCCAGTTCTGTGGTGGTTGACTGGTCTTCTTTGGCACAGATGTTAATCAGTCTGGACCTCTAGATCACATTTTCCCCAAGCATTTTCATGGAGTCACTGAGACAGTCCTGCATAAGACTAGGTTTTATAGCCACAGTTTATAGAAATGGGGTGGGTCCGGAGAGATTGGTTGCTGTCTCTGGAGTGGTCTCGGCTGGCAAAGATTAGTTTCATTTTCATGCCAGGGCATGCGGGTGTTCAAGGAAATGAGCAGGTTGACAGGCTTGCAGGTAAGGCTGCTGTGGAAGTCGGTCGAACCATGGACCAGGCTGATATTCTGAATGCGCTGCGAGAAGCAAGTGATGACTGCGAAACCATGGTCAAGCTGCGAGAGCAGCAAGTAAAAAGAGGGGTGACTAAACAAGAACACTACATAGGAAGCCAAAGAAGATTAATAAACCAACGCAGAACTGGTGTCGTTAGCTGCTACACGCTGCGAGATTTACTGAGGAGGGGATCCGAACACTTATGGACTGAATGTTTCGATGGGCAATGAGGATGATCTGTTGACTAACTAACTAGCCACTGTTGCATAGTGGTGAGTGTGCTGGCCGGACCGCCAAGACAGTGGTCTGGGATCAATCCCCAGCACAGGCAGGGTTATTGTTTCTGACCAGTATGGCACTAGGGTTGATCCAGTCTCAAGAAAATGGGTAGGGACATTCATAATTTTCCAGAAGTAGGTCAGCATGGCTGAATGGATAAGAACACGTGTTCTTAAACATCCGGTGTGCTGATGCCGAGGTAAGGGGTTCAACCCCTTCACTGGACAGCTTGACTAAAATGTTGATCTATCATACTTAACTTGGGGATGTAAATTAAAAGTACCTCTGAAGTCAGAATGGGTTCCCCTGATGGCGAGGGACACTGTTAATAGGGAAAGCTAATCCACATACAAAATTCAGTCCTGCACTACTAGAAATAGTGTGTATGGATTGCGCTAGAGTTCAAAGTGAGAAAGCGCCCCCAAAAAAATAATTGCAGAAATTGTTTGAGATAGAATGACCATGAGGAATGGTACTGGCTACCTGATACCATGTGTCATGACCTTGAATATGTGAAAGCTAACGCTTCACACCCCAGTAAGGGACTTTTTTATATGTCTTAAGGTACGTTGGGCACACAATGACAGACCTATATTTTACCAGATGAACTGGCACTCGGTGGGTGCTGTGGCCAGTATCCTATCTACTGCCTTTACTTCCCAAGAAAGTTTCTGGTACTCATCTTAGACTGAGTCAATAGTTTTTAGTTTAGTTTAGTTGACGGATCAATATCACGGCACATGGCTGTAACTCATAAGTGCTCCGTTCTGCTCATCTTAGACTGAGTCAATATGGCAGCCCAGTCAGTTTCACAAATCTGTCTCAGTTTAGGTTGTAATCCATGTCCACCTGGCCAATAAGCGACCACATGACCACTATGATGCTACTGCTCCCATATCTGCTATGGGACCCCCTTTGCCTTGTTTATTTTTAATCACAGTCTTCAATGAGTTACATTGATGTGTCCTATAGTTTACCCTTGATGCAACACTGAAAGGAAACAAGCCAGATTTCAGTAAAGCTATGGGTCCAGAGCTGGCACGGCCATTCTACAACACTTTTTTGGATACCCTGAGATCACGGTACAAACCTGATAAGATACAAGGTAAGCGAGATACTATTTCCTGAATATACACAGCTTATCGACACAGCTACAACCTTGTCTCAAACCTGTAGTATAGACATTAACATGGATACTCCAGTGAACTAGGGAGTAGAAAGTGATCAATAAAGCCGTAAACCTGTCTTGAAGCTGTGATGTAGACATTATTGTGATGATCTGAATGCAAACTAGGAAGGAAAAGATAAACACAGTCACACACACTTCTTTGTAAATTTAAAAATATCCCCTTGGAATTTGATGAGTCTAACAACGTAAAGTTACATTATAATGGAAGTCCACACATCTTACTGGTTAACATATCTCTCAGCGTACTGGCATTATTAATTGACCCCTTTTTTGTATAACTAAGAAAGCTAATACTGTATAATGTTGTCTCATTTGAATATGTGAATACACCAGGTATGGGTATGTTGCTGAAACCCTGGAATCAGTTATTTAATCATGGTGTTTACATTTCTCACCTTCAGGTGAGAGTTTAATCATATTTTTTATGTTTCCCACCTTCAGGTAAGAGTTTAATCATGGTGTTTACATTTTTCACCCTCAAGTGAGACTTTAATCATGGTTTTTACATTTCCCACCTTAAGGTCAGTTTTCTCCACGCAGCTGCCTGTGCTGGTGATTCACACCAGTACTCTGTTCTCCATTAACTGACCAGGCCATTACATGACCATGTTCCTAGTTGGTTGACAGATTAGCTTCATTGCACATCGAACCATTCAGTCCATAAGTGTTCGGATCCCCTCCTCAGTATCTTCTTCAGCCTGTAGTGGCTGACAACACCAGTTCTTCCTTGGTTCCCTATTCCTCTTTGGCTGCCCCATGTCTGGTTTCACCACTTGTGACTTCATGTTCTTGCAGTCTGGTAGTGGTTGCAGTTTCACAGTCATTACTTGATTAATTTAATAGCTTTCCCTCTCTGAGGGCATACAGTATATCAGCCTGATCCATTGCTTGTCTGAGGGTATACAGTATATCAGCCCAGTCCATTGCTTGTCTGAGGGCATACAGTATATCAGACTGGTCCATTGCTTGTCTGAGGGCATACAGTATATCAGCCTGGTCCATTGCTTGTCTGAGGGCATACAGTATATCAGCCCGGTCCATTGCTTGTCTGAGGGCATACAGTATATCAGCCTGGTCCATTGCTTGTCTGAGGGTATACAGTATATCAGCCTGGTCTATTGCTTGTCTGAGGGTAAACAGTATATCAGCCTGGTCCATTGCTTGTCTGAGGGTATACAGTATATCAGGCCAGTCCATTGCTTGTCTGAGGGCATACAGTATATCAGCCTGGTCCATTGCTTGTCTGAGGGCATACAGTATGTCAGCCTGGCCCATTGCTTGTCTGAGGGCATACAGTATATCAGCCTGGTCCATTGCTTGTCTGAGGGTATACAGTATATCAGCCTGGTCTATTGCTTGTCTGAGGGTAAACAGTATATCAGCCTGGTCCATTGCTTGTCTGAGGGTATACAGTATATCAGCCTGGTCCATTGCTTGTCTAAGGGCATACAGTATATCAGCCTCGTCCATTGCTTGTCTGCATTCCACACTATTTCTGCCTGCGCTCCTGTCAGTTTGTTCATATCATTAGCTGACAAATGAACCTGATTTGTTTTTTAGCCTTGATCTGCTCAGAGACTCCACCCTCTGTCTTTGAATCCTGCCCCCTCTTGATTATCCTGAGCGTACTCAAAACAAGCTATGAGAATCGGCAGCGGTTTGTGCCTCGCTGGTAACTTATGGGTATAGGTGAGCCGGTCATTCAGAAAGCAATGGCAAACTACTGAACGTAAAAACTTGCCTAGTACACCAACAGCAGCTGAAAAATGCTGGTGTTGACTGCAACGTCCTGTAAGGGATATGCAACATAAAAAATAAAGAACAAAAACTCATTGAGTCACTGAGGAGGCATGCCTGTGAGAAATTATGCACCTCCAGCCAGGTTGTTGCCATTTCCCTATCTTCAGCTACTCAGATTTATGCTCCTCCTCTGTGCGATTGATATGGTTGTTCTACTACAATGCGCTGGTGATACCTTATTAACCCTTGAAACATCCAAATTGTGGTGAGCACGTTATGAGAAGAAATAAACTAGAGAACTTGGTGACAACTGGCAAGATTGAGGGAAAAGAATAAAAGGAAGGCAGAGAAGTAAATATCTAGATGGTATGGTTGAGACAAGAACACAGAGCTGATCCATGACTCTGGTGATCATGCAAGATGGCGAAACACGCTTATCGGCATGGCACATGATGATGATATACACACATATCTTGGGCAAAGGGTTGGAGTGTTGATATAGAAATATCTCAAACCTGTGGGGGAAACATGACCAACCTTGACCTAATCCCAGCTGGTTTGTGTGACCTGATTTACTGACTGACTGGCACCTGGCCATCTTGACAGACGATAGTTTGTAATATGGGGTTATCTCTCCATAACACAAAGTCTGGGCTGAATTTAGAGACCATGTGTTGTCCATGCAGCATGATCCCTCTCTCGGCCTGCCTTGTTTACTCCAGAGGAAAGGTAACACCAATACGTCTGGAACAAGACAAGCTGCAGAAGCTGCCAGATCAGCAAAGCAATGCTTTAACTTTCCACCTGTCAGATCTTCCATCCTAGACCAGTTGCCAATCAATTCTTAGGGCCTGGTCTGTCCTGCCATGACATTTAGCCTTTAGGTTGCATTTCCTCACACTAGGGCATGGCTCATACCCTTCCATTCTTGCTCCCCCGCAAAGCCATTGGCACAATGCGGGGTGTTGGGTGACCTGATTACTTCCTATATATAGGACATAATTGAAGTTCTGGTACAAGCACGCCTGCTGGTTTCTGAGCTTGCAGAAGGGAAGGAGAACTCTGCAGCAAAGTCCTCACTGGGATGGCACTTTGGTACCAGGTTGAGAGAACAGTCTGTATAGGGTTGTGTAGCCCAGGTTGAGAGAACAGTCTGTATAGTGTTGTGTAGCCCAGGTTGAGAGAACAGTCTGTATAGTGTTGTGTAGCCCAGGTTGAGAGAACAGTCTGTATAGTGTTGTGTAGCCCAGGTTGAGAGAACAGTCTGTATAGTGTTGTGTAGCCCAGGTTGAGAGAACAGTCTGTATAGTGTTGTGTAGCCCAGGTTGAGAGAACAGTCTGTATAGTGTTGTGTAGCCCAGGTTGAGAGAACAGTCTGTATAGTGTTGTGTAGCCCAGGTTGAGAGAACAGTCTGTATAGTGTTGTGTAGCCCAGGTTGAGAGAACAGTCTCTATAGGATTGTGTCACCCAGTGCATCAGACTTAAGACTTAAAACTCAGTCTTCAGAAGATTCACAAACAATAACAACAACAACAGCAGCAACAAGACACAGGTTATAATTTATGTCTGTGTCTATGTTAACACTATATGTGCTTTCTATGTATATGTTTGTTTTAGCAGTATATATGTTTGTTTTAGCAGTATATATGTGTTTTAGCAGTATATATGTTTGTTTTAGCAATAATTATGTTTTCCATTGACTGCTACTCCAGATGGTGAATTTGGAGCCTATATGCAAGTTCATATACAGAATGATGGACCAGTCACGATTCCTTTGGAAATGAAATCGAATAAGGTAGTTGCCATTAACAAATACATATTTAAACAAGTGTCCATTATGTCTTATTTCTTGGTGTTTGTTGACAGAACCAGCATGAATTCTAACATGGTTGCCATGAACTCAAACATATGATGATTGTCATAAAGTATAACATATTTTTATTGTGGTTTGTGTGAATTCTACCATATTATCCTGATGTTAGTGTGTTTCTAACATATTTTTTATTGTGGTTATTGTGAATTTTAACATGTCTGTACAGTGATGTGAATTCTAACATGTTTGCACAATGATGCAAATTCTAACATGTTTGCACAATGATGCAAATTCTAACATGTTTGCACAGTTATGTGTATTCTAACAGGATTCATGTGGATGTTAACATGTTTGCACAGAGATATTTGTTGTACATGGGAAAATGCTAGACAAGAGTGGCAGGACCAGGCAGAAGATGCCTATGGGAGGCTTAAATACCAGGACAACAAATAATACAAAAGCAACAGTAATGTCATCTTGTCTCGATGAACATCCATCAAGTTTTGTTGTTTGCCTTCTCTGTCCAGCCTGGTTGAGACTGGAAATGACGCCCTGCACCCGTCTGATGCAGGCATTCATTCTTCTCCAGGGCAAATATTAAAATCAAACTTAAAAACAAATGAGAGATATTTACTGTTCTATTCAACAAGTCAGAAGACAGAATGAATAGTGAGTCCACCAGAAAGATGACACCCTCATTTTATGACACAAAAATACTACAAAAAGCATCATTACATGCCATTATAATGACAGATGAAATAGTTTAACAAATCTTTAATGTAAATAAGCCTTGGCTCCATAACTTCACTAGAATGATCAAAGTTAAATTAGTTGCTAGATTGATTTATTGATAAATATTTTCTTTCTATCTTTAGGATGAGGGAAACTCAAATAAACAACATAAATCTTTAGACGCTGGAGCCACAAACATGACACCTGGCGAGTCCTGACAACTTATGTGTGTACACAATTGTTTGCCTAGATAAAGACAGTTAGCCATGGTTTATGTTCTCTAGTGGTTGTTGATATTACATACTATAGAATCTGTACTGATGTCATCATTAACATATTAATGTTAGTTCTTGTGTGGCTGAAGATCAATAAAGGCATACAAGTTTATGTGGCAGATTTGAGAGGATCAAGAATATTTATTGAACATTATGATGCTATCTATTTGAAGCTAGAAGAGCGGAAGAATGAATGACTTGATCTTGTGTGATGTTAAAATAAACACACCTTTGCATGGATTGTAGACTTGTGATCTTTTCCAGTTTGTTAATGGGGGTTGTGTTCATACTTCCTGTTATGATCCACATTCCTTAATCAGAAAGCTAGCAGTGTTTCATGTGCGTCTAGTGTTCTCTGGTTCATGAAATATAAATCCCGGCCTGTGCATGGTGTGATCCTCTGTCTGATCAAGCTACCCTTTTCCCTCGGCCTTGAACCCTCACTGCAGACATTAGTATTGCTACTTTTTCCCTCGGCCTTGAACCCTCACTGCAGACACTAGTATTGCTACCTTTTCCCTCAGCCTTGAACCCTCACTGCAGACACTAGTATTGCTACCTTTTCCCTCAGCCTTGAACCCTCACTGCAGACATTAGTATTGCTACTTTTTCCCTCGGCCTTGAACCCTCACTGCAGACACTAGTATTGCTACCTTTTCCCTCGGCCTTGAACCCTCACTGCAGACACTAGTATTGCTACTTTTTCCCTCGGCCTTGAACCCTCACTGCAGACACTAGTATTGCTACCTTTTCACTCAGCCTTGAACCCTCACTGCAGACACTAGTATTGCTACCTTTTCCCTCGGCCTTGAACCCTGACTGCAGACACTAGTATTGCTACCTTTTCCCTCGGCCTTGAACCCTCACTGCAGACACTAGTATTGCTACTTTTTCCCTCGGCCTTGAACCCTCACTGCAGACACTAGTATTGCTACCTTTTCCCTCGGCCTTGAACCCTCACTGCAGACACTAGTATTGCTACCTTTTCCCTCGGCCTTGAACCCTCACTGCAGACACTAGTATTGCTACCTTTTCCCTCGGCCTTGAACCCTCACTGCAGACACTAATATTGGCCATCACCATCACGTGATATATCGATGGGCTATCACGGCTTGCCATCATTCACCAATCACCAGTCTTGAATCAAGTCTCTCTTCTTATCCCTATTATGCAATTTGGCCGAGCCATCTTGGCCAAATCTGGGTGTCTTTCTCTTTCCTTCTGATCTTTTCCCCATCAAGTTTGTCACTTGCCACAATGTTTTATAGTCTGTTTCTCCTCATAACCGGCTCTGTGACGAATGGGTTACAGATGCAATTTGTAATCCCACATACCGTGTTCGAAACACAGCTGCAGGCGATTTGGCAGCAGACAGTCTTATGTTGGTTTTCATACAATGATATGTGTGCCAGTCGTTCAGAAAGCAATGGCAAAATACTAAACGTAAACCTGCCAAGAAATCACAAACAACCAACACCTGCTGGGGTTGACTGTGATGTCCTGTGAAGGATATGCAACTATTTTTTTTCTCCTTATAAGCTGCAGAAACAATCTTCAGTGTCTACTTAGTTTACAGTTTTCATCTGTTTCTTGAATGACTGCGTCTTTAGTTTTTCTGTCCATCCATGGTAATCTTTGCATGTTCCTGAAAAACCACATTTCTGCTGCCATCATTTGTTTCTCAGCTTGTTTGATTATTGTGTTTTGTTTCACATGCATACAGGCTCTATATAGCACTTTATAGAATTAGTAAAATCAAATGACAATGCACATCTAGTAATTATGCTTAATGATGCATTGTCTGCTCTACAACCATTCAAATCCACAACAACTAAGAACTGCTCGATCTACTTTCCCAAATATGTCAGTGCAGTGGATTCCATCCCATTGTAGCATGCCAGGAAATTAGAGGGCTGACAAACTGGCCAATTAAGTCATTGAGACACAAGAATCAGCTTTTCCAGTACATATTACCAGAAAAATATAATACAATCATTCAGAAAGTTACTGATTCTACCACACGTTGACTACCATCAACTCAGTATTACTGGACAAGTTACTATGTTTACACTCATGATAGAACAAAAGAGACTCAATAATTCATCATAATGTGCCATGCCGATAAGCGTGGGCAGTCATATATCGCCATCTCACATGATAACATGAGTCGTGGACAGGCTCTGTGTTCTTGTCTCGACCATGCTATGAGGCCAAGTCATCCAGATATTTACACTTCTGCCTTCCCCTTGTTCTTATCCTCTTAATCTCACCAGTTGTCGCCAAGTTCTGTTGGTTATTTCTTCTCATAACGTGTGCAACATATCTTGATTGTCTATGTCTAATTTCTGTAATCAGTTTACAGTTTTCATTTGTTTCTTGTAGGACTTTCTCATTGATTTTCTGTCTATCCATGGTATTCATTGCATTTTCTTTGAAAACCACATTTCCAATGCCATCAGATGTTTTTCAGCTTTTCTATTCATTGTCCATGTTTCACATCCATACACAAGTACGTTCTGTGTAGCATTTCTACACTTTTTTTCTCATTGCAGTTATCTTTCTATTGTTCAATATGTTTTCCATCTTGCCAAAGGCTACCTTTGCTATAACGATTCTTGTTCTAATCTCTTTAAGGCATCTCCCATCAGATGTTATGACTGTTCTGAAATAGTTGTGCAGATTCACCTGTTTAGGAATATTCTCATTTACCCGTTTATATTCAATCAATCAATCAGGTGCTGTCTCCACAGTGAAGGTTGGCTGCAATGGATCTCCAACACTGTCTATCTCTCACCATGACTGTACATTCTGTCAGATTGATATTCGTCCATCTCTTGATGTTATCTTCCCACTTGTATCGTTTATTACCTCTTGCTCGCTTGCCCTCAACCTTGCCTTCCAGTATGGTTTTTATAAGAGTATCATGTCTTTTAACGTGGCCAAAATATTTCACTTGCCTCCTCGTTATTTCTTTCATCAACTCTCTCTTCATTCCTAGTATTTCTAGAACCTCTGCATTTGATTGTTTTTGTTTCCATGAAATACGGCATATTCGTATGCGACTTTCTTGTTGCTTGTTCAATGTCCAGGCTTACCCGTTTATTACATTGTGGTATTTCTATCTTCTTAGAGATGACCATAGTTTCTGTCTTCTTAATTCTAACCCTAGTTGTTCACTGTGTAAAATAACAGCTTCTACTAAATGTTGCAGATCCTGTTCGTTGTCTGCAGTCAACACTGTAACATCTGCATATATAATATTTTTGATGTTATCTCCCCTAAAGGTGATTGCTCTCATATCTTCTAAACTGCTCTTAATATTTTCACTGTATAGGGAAAAAAGATCTGGAGATATTACATATCCCTGTCGCACACCTCTCTTAATATTCTTATATTGACCTACTTAATTATTATTCTTTGTGGTAGCTTGTTGTTTCCAATACATGTTTTTTTTACAAGTCTAACTCAATAATTATGTGCACACAAAGCTAAAGTTTTACAGCAATGTGTACATGCAGACAAGCACCTCAAGCTGCAGATCATACTAGAAACTACAGCCAACAGTACATGCCAGAGAGGCCTTTTCTATGGCAAGATAAAGCAATCGCCAGATGTCACACTCTACAGAAGCCTGCGAGAATTGCAGAAGACAGCGTAGTTCATGCAGGAAACAGAATTGTCGATATAGGCTGGTTGTGTCACTCCGCTGTCACACTAAACAGATTATTTCAGCTGTTACCATTTCTTCATGCAGCAGTCAGTCACATATGCATTCATTCATCCGGTAGTATGTCCTTTGCAGAACCTTGCTCCCATAACAACCTTCTGGAAAACTTCTCTATCATAAGCAGGATGTCCCGCATCAGATAAACCTATCTGGAGATATCCACCACATCCTGCACCCATCTTCCTTTTGGCTTTCCTCTTCCTCTCTTCCCGGGCATATACCCCTCCATTATTGTTCTCTCCAAACTTTAATGACATTTCAAGTGACCAAAATATATAAATTTTCTATGTTTTCTCATCTTTAGTAGTAACCTTCTTCAGTATTCAGCTCTTGTAGTATGGATGCATTTGTTCTTTTCTGTATCCAAGATATTCTTAGAACCCGTCTATAAAATTTATATTCAAAGGCAATTATGCGCTGTTCAGCTTGTTTAGTAAGCAGTCACATATACTTAAAACTATCCACCCTGTTCTTGGTTAGTGTTCTCAAAGCCAAGCGATCCATTCGCTTATTGCCTCACACTTCTGAATTACCATGATAGTTTGTTATCTATTGACAAGCACAGAAAGCTTCAGGGCAGGAAAAATAAGCTGGGAGCAGCCACCTTGGTGGAAATTTGAGGTGGAAAAGGCCTGGGTGGATAAGTGTAGGGCTGTAAGGAAATGTAAAACGCCAAGAAGAACAGAGCTGCCCATCTTAGTCCCTGCATGCACTTAGAAAGAGAGATGCACACAAAAGTAAGCTGTTTAAAAAAACTGGCCAAGGTGGTTAAAAGTGAAAAATGGGCAGAGTTATGTCAAAGAGTAAGCACAGACAAGTCACTGAAATTGTTCTGGCGACTACATAAAAGCATGAGTGGGGTAGTCAAGAATAAGTATTATTAAGAGTATTCCTGACTTCCAAGGTGCTGACCTCATCTGGCAGAGGACTGACGAGAACAAGGGCAAAGCCCTCTGAACGCTATCTAGAGCAGAGCAACCAGACAGACATGAAAGGCCGAAATCTTGCCAAGGAGGTCACCTCAGACAGATGCAAGGTCCAGAACATTTCGGATGAAGACACAGTGACAGTGAAAGAAATCAAGGCTGTGCTTCCACGATCAAAAAAAAAAAACGGCGCTCCAGGGCCAGATGGCATTAGATATGACGACACCAATATAGGTGTACCGACAACGAACTAGAGAAACTAGCAGACATGTACAACAACAGTATAGGGAGTGCTAGCATCAAGGAGGAGTGGTTACACAGCTATCTGATTCCCTTGCCGAAGCCTGACAAAAACCACACAAAAAATTCAGGATTATCGAGTAATAACCATGCAGAATACAATAGGCAAACTGCTGGAGAAGTTAATTGCCAGAAAAATATCAAGCAAGGTGTTTTCCCACCTACCCAGGGAGGGTACCTTCCAAAAAGAGAAACCAGGACCAAAGTAGCAGTTTTTGCCCATGATGTCTATGAAAGTTTCCATTCAGGCATTGAAACCTTTGCTGCAGCGATTGATCTTGAGGACACGTACAACAGAGTACCATTGTACTTTTTATTGCTTCAGCTTCTTGAACTAAACGTAAGTCCATTCCTCCTTAGTTGGATCGCTGCAGCCCTCTTCCAACGGAAAGTAGTTTTTAGATGTGGCAGTTGGACTTCAGAACCAACAACAATATATTCTGGCCTACCACAGGGATCACCATTATCTCCGGCGTTGTTCAACGCCTACACTGTGAGAATCACCAGTGAGCAAATCATAGGGCCGGGGAGGACATTGTCGTATGCAGATGATATTTTAGTGTATCGTCAGGGCAAGGATAGAGATCAGATTGCTGTGGAACTACAAGCCGAACTCAATCGCATAAGTACTTGATGTGTTGAAGCTCGGGCAATTGCCAACCCAACAGTGACATGGTTCTCTGTGAATAATCACATTGTCAACACCCCAACCCAATGCCAATTGTAAATCTAAGGGTTCAGAGACGGCGGAAAGAACGCAGGCAATGAATTATCTGGGGATACGATTTGATCGAAGCCTAGCTTATAGATTGACTGATTGATTTAGAAACCGACATCACACCATTCGGGGCATTCCCACAAGCGTTCCGTCCCCATCCTCAGCAGCCAGCGAAGAGTTCCACCACTAATAGTACCAGTAGCAATCTGATTATATGTCGGTCGCGCCTTTCCTCTGAGCGTCCATCGTCGGCCAGATCTCCTCGTCACCCCTCGCTGTCGCATTCTTGCCAGACCATGGTGATCAATTTGCTCCTCCGAGGTGTACACGTGCTTCCACAAGGCCGCAACCACGTCTTTCTTATCATGCATCAATACTCCACCAAGTTTTGCAGAGCCAGCCAATCTGTCCGCCTGTTCATTCCCCAGCACACCAGCATGCCCCGGAGAAAAGATCCAGACGATGCTTGTCACCCGTGACTTCCGAAGCGAAGAAAGCCACTCTGCACGAAGCTTGCCTGTCCTCACCCTACTCAGCATGCTTTCTGAGTTAGTTACAATCACGATGTGTGTGTGTGTGTATCGTATTCTCCATCCAGCGGAAAGCTGCACTGACCGCCCCCACCTCCATTTTTAAAGCTAGATGTCGGGGTATCATATGCCAGGCTCTCCTGCACCAAACGTCGACCATTGGCTTTTGCTAAGAACCCCCAGGCACTTCTCCTACCTCTCAACACCGACCCATCTGTGTAGATAATCACATCACCCGGGCGAGCATTATCTTGAATTAGTTGCTGGATTTCCACTTCCGTGGCCCCTGCTGGCCACTCCCTGCACTCCCGGCTCAATGTAATTATAACTTTGCACAAGCCTGACTGCTCCGCTGGTACTCAGACCCACTCCTCTCCTCGCCTAATGTTCTCCAAGATGCACACCTGTCTGATCATATCCTCCGCCTGAGCCATCCATGATTTCCCTCTTATCAGTCGCTGACCCTTAACTACGTCCAGCGCCTCATGCAGTGGGTGGTCTGTGTCAGCAACTACCCCGAGGTATGCCTTCGCCTGCATCACCTTGAGCCCACCAGCAACAGTCGGCAGACCAAGGATGTAACGCATACACACTACTGGGGTGTCTCGGTGCATCCCAGAATGACCCGCATAGCTTCGTTCTGTATACGCTCTAATTTCACCAATTGACACTTTGAGACAGTGAGCAGTCCTAGTCCATAATCAATCACTGAGAGAATCAAGTGCTGGTTGATGGATTGATTGATTGATTGATATAGGAATCGACATCACAGCATTCGGGGCATTCCCATAAGCGCCCCGTCCCCATCCTCAGCAGGCAACGAAGAGTTCCAACACCAATAGTACCAACAGCAATCTGATTATATGCCCGTCTCGCCTTTCCTCTGAGCGTTGAGCGTCGGACAGATCCCTTCGTCACTCCTCGCTGTCGCATTCTTGCCAGACCATGGTAATCCATTGCTCCTCCGAGGTGTACACGTGCTCCCACAAGGCCGCAACCACGTCTGCCTTGTCATATATCAATACTCCACCAAGTTCTGCAGAGCCAGCCTATCTGTCTGCCTGTTCATTTCCCAGCACACCGGCATGCCCCGGATAAAAGATCCAGGCGATGCTTGTCACACGTGACCTCCGAAGCGAATATAGTAGGGTGTTGGATTGGTGAGCGCCACCCAACATTCAGCGGTAACAGAAAGCAGGTAGTACCGTCTACTGTCATACAGTCATATTTGACTAAGCAGGTAGGCAGTGGCGTCACTGGGGTTGGTGTCACCCAGTGCGGTAAACTCTTGGTGTCACCCCTCTAGACTTTCACCATGGTCTTCTTCCGAGTGTTCCTGTACCATATATAATCGCATATAGTAATGTTTGTAAAATAAGTCAAAAAGTTAATAAGGACATAAGAAAGAAAACAAATTGAACAATATAACTTCAATACTTCAGGTAAAACATAAATAAAGAACTTCGACAAACTCGGACAAAGTTAAATTTTTGTTATTTAACATTAAAATTTCTGTTATTTAAAATTAAAAGTTTCCCATCCTGGTCTTCAAAGCTGGAAACCTGTCAATCACATCATCAAAATCAATATCTTTCACCATATCATTATCACTTTCAATTGATAATATAGCCAGATCAGAAAGTCTTGACTGTCCCATGGTTGATCGCAAATAGTTCTTTATAAGTTTCAGTTTTGAAAAGGTCCTCTCACATGAAGCCACAGACACACAGATCGTAAGAAATAGTTGTAGGCTTAGTGAGAGTATTGGGAGAGATTCAAGGAAATCCCAGTCAGTGCCTGCTCATGTATTTAACAATGAGCGGTTATGAAACCCGACTAGACAGAGCTATGTCTGCTTTGTCAAATTTGCAATTTTTTTATTTTGGTGTCACCCCTTGATGGTGTCACCCGGTGCGGCCCGCACCCCCCGCGTGACGCCCCTGCAGGTAGGTGTAGGCTATGTATATATTAGCTTCTTGCTAATACTTAAATATATTTAAAAAAAAACAAAAAAAAAAAAAAAACAAACAAACAAACAACGAACTATTTAATAATAATAATAATAATAAAAACAACAACAACAACAACAAACGTGTTAATTTTCTACTAATTTTATTTAGTACCGCTTAAGGACTTATTGTAAGATAGCATTTATATATACAGCTCTGTGAATACATTTTTACAAACTTCCACAAACAAGTTGAAATGATTGATAGTTTCAACTAATAGTGCAAAAAAGTGCTGAAATATAGAGTATAGAGTATATATAAATATTTTTAAAGTAAATGAGGCTGGGACTGGGTGTTTATTAGGCAAGATAGCTGCCGATTTTTTTCGCATGAGACTGACTGAAACGATTCACTTTAAACATTACACTTGGCTTGAAAAGAACAGTGATGAAAGGGTGGGGGGGGGGGGGGCGGCTGAGTGGTCTCGAGGTATGGTGTCCGCCTCGAGTGCTGGAGGTCTCGGGTTCAAGCCCCGGTTAGGGCCGGGGATTTTTTTACGTGGACTTCTAGTAACAAAATTTCTCCTGGTCTCTGGGTAGTGAGATCGGACGCCCGTGTGTTTGCTGCGCACGTAAAAAATCCCTTGGCAGTTGGAAATCGAAACAGAGTAGCCTAACGGCGCTGCCCGGGCAAAATTTCGAGTTAAAAAACTACCCAAAGTATGTCAGGATACGAACACCGATGCTACGGAGTTCGTGCACTGAGCTGAGACTCTCCGGACTCAGGCTTGAGTTAGGAGTAGAACGGAGAACTTATGTATGGGTTACACCCGTGTGCCGTGATGTTGATCCGTCGACTAAACTAAACTAGAACAGTGGTGAAAGGAGTTGCTCCTGGAAGAACCTGGGATCAGCAGCATGGAGATGGAAACAGGACATTGCAGACACCTTTGGCATGAGGAGGGAGAAATGGCCAGAGATAGAGAGGCTTTTCAGAGGGCCGTGATATTAGAGGCTTATGTTCTGAGATTTAGAGCGATGTTCTGCATATAACCTGCTTCAGGATGATGATGATGATGGATAACATAGTGTGTTTGCACCGGTAGAGGGCAGGTAACTCTTATAGCACAAGCCCTGGGACAGAAATTGTCTCTTCATCGAAACCTGAGACCTGTTGTGTGAATGCTATTAGCATATTATATTATTAGTATTACTGTTATGTATTAACTGTTAGCTATCACTGTAATTAACGGTTAGTAACTAACGTTATCTAACTTTTGCCTTATTTTTATCAATTTAAATGTTTTGCTTCCGGCACTTAACGAAATGCAGCGAAATTTAATTCAAAAAATCAAATCATTCAAAAAATATTAGCAGGTTCGACCATGCTTTTTAAATTGAGTATTTACCAATGAGACCACCAGAGATAGTTAGGCCTTGAATAACCAAATCTAATGGTACCTCAATGATGCCTGTATGTCAATTCTAAGCGGAGATATTCACATTTGAGTGTCAGTGGCTCGAACAAAAAATTGTCATGAATCCCATAACTTCTGAGCTCTCCTGTGTGTCTCAGTATCTCCGCTGCCAGTCCGTGCAAGATTGTCTTAAATGGGTCATAGACAGATATGAAAACTGACTTCAAAAATATGTTCCGTCATGTTAAATGATAAAACAAAATGGTAAAAGCATACAAATAAATTATTAATAATAACTTGTATTCTCTTTAACTTTAGTAGTTCAAATTGCACGTTTTGATCCTAGTCTGATTGATATTTGCGTCGGCCGCCATCTTGGCTTTTCATTTACAAAGACCAAACAACATATCCGCAGAAATAAATATCTACCACATTTAAAGCGATTTAAGTGATTAAACTCTCCAAATATTTGTAAAAATGGGTCCAGAATTTGATTATCCATCTAAAAATATCTTAACATTAAATAAACAAGCTCTAGAAAATAAAATTACTTATCGTTTTGCCAAATAATTAAATGTATTTAAAAGTCAAGATAATTTCAACCAATCGCTATGCATAGAATGTTAGACTAACCTTTTCATCAGAACCTAAGATGGCATTTGTTATTGTCACACGTGATATTTGAATGAATTAACGATGTTGGAAGCATGAATGTTCTTTACATAGCCATTTTCGCAGACACAATCGATCATTACGGGGTGGCTCAGTATGTCATTTCCGGTTTCAGTTCGGTTCGCGGCATGACTAGCATACCTAATTATGTTAATATAATATCAAATGCCAGGCAATAAATTATATATTTTGATCATGTTTTTGAAATTATATATTTACTTATGAGACCTTATTGCTCATAGAAAAACTAAGAAGTACACTCACAACCCTTTACTATACTTTTACCATAAGATCCGGAGTACAACAAGGTTGTGTCCTGTCCCCTCTCTTGTTCACAACCTATATAGACAACATATGTAAAGAAACCAGCCAAACAGAGACTGCAAGAACACCTCATGACGAGAACACAGAAGAAGAACAATCTGCAATTTACACCGTTAGAGAACTCTGTTTGCGGAAGACCAAGCACTAATAGAAAAATCAGAAGCAAAATTACAAGACCACATGAATAGTCTAAACGAAATGTGTACGGAACATAACATGAAAATTAGCACAAGTAAAACAGAGACAATAACTATAACTAAAGAAGAAAAAACAATTCACCTAAATGAACATCCCCTGAAACAAGTAAAGAGTTTCAAGTACCTAGGAAGTATAATATAATCAAATGGCAAATCAGTAAATGAGACCGAGAATAGATGCAATAAGGCAAACCAACTCCTTGGGCAAATGGCACCAATACTAAAGAACAAACATGTATCAATAACTACTAAGAAAGCACTTTACAACACAATCTTCCTACCATCTCTATGTTACCAATGCCAAACCTGGACAATGACAGAAAAAGAGATAAGAAAAATCTCAACAGAAATGAGATTACCCGCAGAAGTCGGATGTGTCGGCCTAACGGAGCAAGAACGCAGCTCTGCTGTAAACAGGCACAACGCAATCACGTCCGAAAAAAAAAAAAACTCAGGATGAACGCAGCAGAAGAAGAAGAAGAAGAAGAAGAAATGAGATTCCTGAGAAGAATACTCAATGTATCAAGAAGAGAGAAAATCAGAAATGAAGAAATCAGGACTAAAGTTGGGGTTATAGCAGCACTAGATTTTATCAGAAAACAGCAGGTTAAATGGTTTGGCCATACAACTAGATTACCAACTAACAGTATACCTCAACAAGGTTGACCAGACGGAAGCAGAGGAAGAGGCCGACCACATAAACGATGGACGGAGGGAATAGCAGAGACCATGGGAATCTCGATATATGAAGCTGTACATGGGCACTCTCCTGCTGTTTATGCTTCACCTCGACAACGCAAGGTACAAGAGGAACCTGATGAGATAATGATGATATTGAACAAAGCAAATACTCAGGAATCTGCTCCTCAGCAGGTTTGGTTAGTGTCCCAGTCAAAGTCAGTACTGAAATGATCACAATTTGACTTCTTACTACTATAACTTGTTTGTTTTTGAACGAACATCTTAGCAATCATACATCATTGTAATCGGGGCAGCAAACCCTAACTGCTCATGTCATCTAATTTTAGATATGATGCGTTGCGACCTAATTAGCAATGAAAAATGGATGCTAATTATTGTCATTGCATTATACTAGTCTGCTACCATATTAACAACCATTAATTCATATCTGCCTCATCTCCAGTCCCATTTTCTGTCATCCATTTTCGTTTTTGTTTGGGACAAACTTACTTTTTGTTTGGTATAGAATCTGTTAATTTAGAACTCAAGAGTATTTCAGGTGAAAGGTACTTTTTGGAGAAATTAACAAACTGTGTTTGCATACCAGACCTGCAAGTGGGACATCCTCCAGTGAATTAATAGGACATCTATCATCAGTAGAATCTGATATAAGTTATAACATCTGATGGAAGATGTCTTGGTAGAGACATCCTCCGGTGAATTAACGGGACATCTATCATCAGTAGCATCTGATATAAGTCATAACATCTGATGGAAGGTATCTTGGTAGAGACATCCTCCGGTGAATTAACGGGACATCTATCATCAGTAGCATCTGATATAAGTTATAACATCTGATGGAAGATATCTTGGTAGAGATATTCTCTGGTGAATTAACGGGACATCTATCATCAGTAGTATCTGATATAAGTTATAACATCTGATGGAAGATGTCAGACATCCTCCGGTGCTATCTATCATCAGTAGCATCTGATATAAGTTATAACATCTGATGGAAGATATCTTGGTAGAGATATCCTCCGGTGAATTAACGGGACATCTATCATCAGTAGCATCTGATATAAGTTATAACATCTGATGGAAGATATCTTGGTAGAGACATCCTTCGGTGAATTAACGGGACATCTATCATCAGTAGCATCTGATATAAGTTATAATATCTGATGGAAGATATCTTGGTAGAGACATCTTCTGGTGAATTAACGGAACATCTATCATCAGTAGCATCTGATATAAGTCATAACATCTGATGGAAGGTATCTTGGTAGAGACATCCTCCGGTGAATTAACGGGACATCTATCATCAGTAGCATCTGATATAAGTTATAACATCTGATGGAAGATATCTTGGTAGAGATATTCTCTGGTGAATTAACGGGACATCTATCATCAGTAGTATCTGATATAAGTTATAACATCTGATGGAAGATGTCAGACATCCTCCGGTGCTATCTATCATCAGTAGCATCTGATATAAGTTATAACATCTGATGGAAGATATCTTGGTAGAGATATCCTCCGGTGAATTAACGGGACATCTATCATCAGTAGCATCTGATATAAGTTATAACATCTGATGGAAGATATCTTGGTAGAGACATCCTTCGGTGAATTAACGGGACATCTATCATCAGTAGCATCTGATATAAGTTATAATATCTGATGGAAGATATCTTGGTAGAGACATCTTCTGGTGAATTAACGGAACATCTATCATCAGTAGCATCTGATATAAGTTATAACATCTGATGGAAGATGCCTTGGTAGAGATTAAGAGCAAGAGTAACTGGCAAAGGTAGCTTTTTGCAAGATGGAAAACATACTGACCAGTATAATTTTTGACTAAAGTTAAAAAAAAGAGTATTGAAGTGCTTTATAGAACCTATACTGCTATATACAAATCAAACATGGACAATTGGCAGACACTCTGAGAAGCCTCTAAAGACAGTAAAAATATGGTTTCTAAGGAAAAAGCATAGAGTACCATGGGTAGACAGAAAAACGATTGAGCAAATCCCACAAGAAACATGAAAATTGTAAACTGAATTAGGAAATTAGGTTTAGACAGTCAATATTTTCTGGACATGTTATGAGAAGAACTACACATGGGAACTTGGTGACAACAGGCAAGATTGATGGGAAAAGAGCAAGGGGAGAATGGAGAGAGAAATACCTGGATGGCTTGATCACATGGCATAATTGAGACAAGAAAACAGACCTATCTGAGACTTGTGATCGAATGAGATGGCGAACCATGGCCGTCCATGCCTGTGAACATGGCACATGGTGATGATAACTATCTCAGTATAACAGACTACGGGTGCTATAGATAAGTATCTGTGTCATAACAAAATTAGTATCATCATAGAATCAGTATCATCTGTATAATTATAGAATCTGTATCATCGTAGAATCAGTATCATCGTAAAATCAGTTTCTGTATCACTGTAGAATCAGTATCATCGAAGAATCAGTATCATCTGTATAATGATAGAATCTGTATCATTGTAGAATCAGTATCATCCGTATCATCATAGAATCAGTATCATCGTAGCTGTGCATATCAGATTAGAGGCTTTGGGCCAGCACAGTGGTGGTCATTGAGAGTGTGCGAGTTAGTTGGTGGGGGCTGCTAATCCTGTAAAATACCACCAAACCATGATAGGGCCATCAGTGGGTAAGAGGCTGCACAACCTCTCCCCTTGCTGAGCTCATCTCTTTAGACAAAGTCCAGCAAATTAAACAGTAGACAAAGCAACAGAAGTCAAGGGAAAACCAACTTTGTACATCACTAGTACATTATTATTTGACAGCTGACACAGTTTCAGATAAATGGCGTGATTGGGCACTCCACAGGAACAACCTTGCCCAGTAGGGACAGTCATGTGACCAGGTGACTCTAGAGCAGTGGTTCTCAACCGGTGGGGAATTCCCCCTCCCCCAGGGGGGAATTTCAGGGTTTCCAGGGGGGGAAATGAAGACCATTTCAAGATCGTGTTAATACAAGAACCGATTACTTGACATAGTTTTTCCCTTCATACTTTACAGTTATGTATGTCTCATCCTTCTAAAATTCATTTTATAAAGTAAGTAGACCCACAAATCATGTTTTATGTGGATGTCTAGACTTGTTTTAGTATATGCTATTACATTTGCCTTCCACTTTTACGTATACTGTGTAGGGTTGAGGGGATTTTTAGATAGGAAATATGAAAAAGGGGGGGGGGGATGATGATCTGAAAATACGGTGAAGGGGGGAACGGGCCAAATTTTTGATAGGAGGGGGGGGGGGGGGGTAAATGGCATTCTGAAAATATGGTGAAGGGGGGAATGGGCCAAAAAAGGTTGAGAACCACTGCTCTAGAGTGTGTGTGGGAGAGTGTGTGTGGGAGTGTGTGTGTAGTTTTGTAAATTGGGCAGTAGCATTTGTTTTGTTTGCAGTTAACTTCTTCTTCTCGTTCGTCGTTTGCAGTTAACTAAATTTCATGAAGCTGTCTTGGCCTAACATCTTCATTTGTTATATTTGGTGTCATTAAGTAGGTTCATTTGTTGTATTTGGTGTTATTAAGTGGGTTCATTTGTTATATTTGGTATCATTAAATAGGTTCATTTGTTATATACGGTGTCATTAAGTGTGTTCATTTGTTATATTTGGTGTCATTAAGGGGGTTCATTTGTTACATTTAGTATCATTAATTAGGTTCATTTGTTACATTTGATGTCATTAAGTGGATTCATTTGTTCTGGTTGTGCTTGTGAATCGTGCTGCTTCCTGCTTCCTGTGTCTACGTATGTTTCAGGAGCTACATACTCCTGCAGTATTTATAGTTTCCTGTCTCTGATAATTTCTTTGTCTGGGGCTATGTAGTCCTGGAGTATTTGGTGCTTTCTCTGTCTGTTGATTTCTGTTTCAGGTACTGTATACTTCTGCAGCGTTTGGAGCAGTCAGTTAACTGGTTTAAACATTTATAAACAATTATTTATATATTATAATTCTCGGAAAAAGCTCACGGATTGGAGGAATGACTTGTCTGTGACGTTGTTGTTATATGTTCCATTTTTGGATACTCTCTTGACCAGACATGTTCTCTCACACTCCAGCACAATGTCATTGAGCAGTGTGGAGCGAGAGATGCAGTGTGTCACTCACTGGTTCTCTGGGTGGAGTGCCTTACAGAAGCAGGATTTCCAGAAGGACCTGCTTGATAAGTAAGTGTATTTTTTGCCTTTATGAGCCCTTCCTTTCTTGCATGGCTGAACAGGTACAGATATCCTACAGATTGGTTTATTGTGTCATCATGTACCCTGGGGTATAGAGGTACTGTCTTGTGTAGTGTTTTCTCTTCTACCCAGGGATATAGAGGTACTTTACTGTCTTGTGTAGTGTTTTCTCTTCTACCCAGGGATATAGAGGTACTTTACTGTCTTGTGTAGTGTTTTCTCTTCTACCCAGGGATATAGAGGTACTTTACTGTCTTGTATAGTGTTTTCTCTTCTACCCAGGGACATAGAGGTACTTTACTGTCTTGTATAGTGTTTTCTCTTCTACCCAGGGGTGTAGAGGTACTTTACTGTCTTGTGTAGTGTTTTCTCTTCTACCCAGGGATAGTGGTACTTTACTGTCTTGTATAGTGTTTTTTCTACTACCCAGGGATATATAGGTACTTTACTGTCTTGTATAGTGTTTTCTCTTCTACCCAGGGATATAGAGGTACTTTACTGTCTTGTATCTTCTACCCAAGGATATAGAGGTACTTTACTGTCTTGTATAGTGTTTTCTCATCTACCCAGGGATATAGAGGTACTTTACTGTTTTGTATAGTGTTTTCTCTTCTACCCAGGGATATAGAGGTACTTTATTGTTTTGTATAGTGTTTTCTCTTCTACCCAGGGATATAGAGGTACTTTACTGTCTTGTATAGTGTTTTCTCTTCTACCCAGGGATATAGAGGTACTTTACTGTCTTGTATAGTGTTTTCTCTTCTACCCAGGGATATAGAGGTACTTTACTGTCTTGTATAGTGTTTTCTCTTCTACCCAGGGGTATAGAGGTACTTTACTGTCTTGTATAATTTATATTTTTAACCAGGCATGTTTGATAAATTTCATGCTTCCTTTATATTTTCCTGTTGGAAGCTAGACATGTTATATATTTCATGTTTTTCCATTATATTTTGTCCAGTTAGAAGTGAGGTGTTTTATTTGTTTCACGTTTTATATATTTCATGTAATGTTTTTCAGATTGGTTCCAAACAATGTGGACACCTTATTCGAGTCTATGAAGTCAATGGGAGTCACGGACAAGCCCCCAAGCATATTTCAGTGCCAGATAAAGTTATTTACCGAGTGGTTTTCTCAGTGGACAGACTCAGAGCGTAATTCTTTTTTACTGAAACTTCAAGTACTTGATCCAGCTTTTGTTGCAAGCTTTAACACAGAGGCAGATCGATTAACTACACAGCTAAGGTCGCATTAACTGAGCATGTGCTTGTATAAATTGTCAAACAACACAGCTAAGCTCACATTAATGTGACGAGTGCTTGTATAAATTGTCAAATAACACAGCTATGATCACATTAATGTGATGAGTGCTTGTAGAAATTGTCAAACAAGACAGCTAAGGTCATTAATGTGACATGTGCTTGTAGAAATTGTACACGGAAGTACGCAGGTGAAAGCAGTCACAGCGGCGTTCCACTGACTGGAGGACAAATAGCACATGCATGTCGTGATTGTAATGGACACATAAAGTTTGATGATAAACATGAAGATAGGCAACAATAGAACACAGGGAGCATCTGTTGGATTTTTCCCCCAGGACATGCTGGTGTGGTGGGAAACAAGCAGACGGACAGATTGGGTGGGTCTGCACCATCTGATGGAGTATTGGTGAATGATAAGGCAGACGTGATCGGAGTCCTTTGGAATTGCGTGTTTAATGCGGAAGAACAGATAGATCATCAAGACCTGGAGAGAATGGTACTACAGGGAGTGACTAGAGGATGTGGGTGGCTCTCAAAACCCAGAGGAAAGACCAGGCAGACACATAATCAGACTGCTACTAATACCATTGCCGGATCCGTTTCTAAGGGGTTATGGATGCAGTTCGTGGCCCTGCATACCCGTGTTCGAAACACAGCTGCATGCGATTTCACAGCAGACAAATTGTGTTGCTTTTTTATGAAATGGTATGGGTGCCGGTCATTCAGAAAGCAATGTCAAACTACTGAATGTAAACTTACCAAGAGATCACAACAGCGAAATATGTTGATGTTGATTGCAAAATCCTGTAAAGGATATGTAACTAACTTTTTAACCAGTATCATTAGTATTGGGACTCTTTGCTGGCTGTTGAACATAAGGATGGAGCACATTTGGGGAATGTCCCAAGTGCTGTGATGTCAGTTCTTGTCTCAACTCAACTTAACTCAACTCAATTCAACTCAACTCAGCTCAACTCATTGTGAGTTCATGACATGTATACATCTCAGTTTTTACAGATGATAAATGAATAAGAACTGTATGCCTACACTGTTTCATTATTGGCAAAATGTATATATATATGTATGTATTAGAGAAGTTTTATAGAAGAATGATGAGGAGCGGCTGGCTGAGTGGCTAGAACGCAGAGGTCTCCTTCAGGAGACCCAGGTTCGAATCTCCAGTAAGACGCGGAATTTTTTTCTGTCGGGGGCAAAAAGAAAACTCTTAGCCTGTACAATTTGCGGCGACTGCACTAGCCAGGTGGCCTTAATTCCCCAGGCTCAAGACCCCCCTGCCATACTCCGCAAGGTATTATATTTGCAGTAAATGACAGTTTACAGAAGAATGATGAGAACATCCTGGGTGGATAGAAAATCGTTGAAGGTATCTTGAAAGAATTTAATTCACTTGTGTCAGAAGAAAATAATCCTCATTCTTTGGGTATGTCATGTGATAGGAAAAGGTGGAAGTAGGGAAGATAAGGCAGGGGGAGACAAGGCAGGGGGAGACCAAGAGAGAAGAGGCTGGACAGTTTGACATCATGACTTGGAGGAACATGAGTATTAGAAATGATTGGTGGTAAGACGAGACAGAAGGCTGTGGACAGACGTGATCACCAACAGCATATGGCATGGACTATAAGAAGAAAATTATATCTAATGGTAACATGTAGTTGTTGGTTAAAGAAGATGATAGATCTATTTGATGATGATACATAGTTATTGGTTCATGTGGATGATAGATCTATCTAATGATGTCATATAGTTATTGGTTCATGTGAATGATAGATCTATCTAATGGCATATAGTTGTTGGTTCAGGTAGATAATAGATCTAATGATGGCATATAGATATTGATTCAGATAGACGATAGATCTATCTAATGATGACATAGTTGTTGTTTAAAGTAGATGATAGATCTATCTAATGATGACATAGTTGTTGGTTAAAGTAGATGATAGATTTATATAATAATGACATATAGTTGTTGGTTCAGGTAGATTATAGATCTATCTAATGATGGCATATATTTATTCAGGTAGATGACAGATCTATCTAATAATGACATAGTTGTTGGTTAAAGTAGATGATAGATCTATCTAATAATGACATAGTTGTTGGTTAAAGTAGATGATAGATCTATCTAATGATGACATATAGTAGTTGGTTCAGGTAAATGATAGATCTATCTAATGATGACATATAGTAGTTGGTTCAGGTAGATGATAGATCTATCTAATGATGACATATAGTAGTTGGTTCAGGTAGATGATAGATCTATCTAATGATGACACATAGTGGTTGGTTCAGGTAGATGATATTTATATCTAACTAGCTGACCCGGCCCGGCTTCACCCAGGCCCCGGAGGGGATCTATCTATCTATCAGTCTGTCTGTCTGCTTGTTTGTCTGTCTCTCTGTCTGGCTGACCCGGCCCGGCTTCACCCAGTCCCTGGTGGGGAGCATCTCATTTAATTAATATAAGTAGTCATATAAGCTCTCCCGTTCCCGACTATCTGTCTGTCTGTCTGACCCGGCTTCACCCAGTCCCTGGTGGGGAGCATCTAATTTTATTCATATACGTAGTCATATAAGCTCTCCCGTTCCCGACTATCTGTTTGTCTGTCTATCTGTCTGTCTGTCTGTCCCGGCCGGCTTCACCCAGTCCCTGGTGGGGAGCATCTCATTTAATTCATATACGTAGTCATATAAGATCTCCCGTTCCCGACTGTCTGTTTATCTGTCTGTCTGTCTGACCCGGCCCGGCTTCACCCAGTCCCTGGTGGGGAGCATGTCATTTAATTCATTCATATAAGTAGTCAAATAAGCTTCCGTTCCCGACTATCTGTCTGTCTGTCTATCTATCTGACCCGGCGTGGTTTCGCCTGTAAACAGTAACTTAAAAGAATGTCCTTCCACACACCATACATTATTTTTAATGAAAACTGTTTTTATTCACCGACATGACAGTTGATAAGTTTTGTAAGCAGAAATAGATGGGTTACAATGTTATGCATTATGCATTATTTTTATGCAAACTTTAAAAATGCCTTAAAGATTATATCATTATTTATTATAACTCATATGCCTAAAAATAACTATAGACAAAGAGTTTAATAATAGTGCAAGTAAGTCCAACAATATGACTATAAAGTATATAGAAATGTTATTAAAAGTTATGCCCCTTGAAATAACTTTTCTAGAGTGAAGTCCCCCTGCTATATAGACATTATATAATGAAAATGGAAAAGTAACTGTTATTAAATAAGTAGAAGATTTTACACTAAGAAACTATTATAGTCGGTTGCACAGGAATGAAAGGAAGACGTGTAGAAAATTTCATCTCAATCGGATGTACCGTTATCGAACGCATCCAATACATAAATCCCCACAAACACACAAAGCCACATACACTCTGTTTTATAGATATAGATGATAACATAGTTGTTAGTTCAGGTAGGTGATAGATCTATCTAATGATGCCAAAGTTGTTGGTTAAAGTAGATGATAGATCTATCTAATGATGACATAGTTGTTGGTTAAAGTAGATGATAGATCTATCTAATGATGAATGATGACGTGGTTGTTGGTTCATGGCTAGTTTTGGGCTAGCTTCCTTTCAGCTTTCAATAGTTCTTTCTCTTCATAATGAGTATGGCAAGACAAGTATAGCGCCCTGGTCATCCCTGCACCTGTATTCATCTACAGTCGTCTTGACTTGTCTTGTCACTGGATTTAGATGGACTCATACAAAAGAGAGTGGTTAACGAATTGTGCAACTCTTCCTCACTTTAATCAAGTTCATCACGCAAGCCATTCATCATCCAACTTCAAGAACTCACGGCTCCATACTTTCAACCCCACTGGATGAAATGAATGGTCGTCATCATTCTTGATGGACAAACAACAGTTCTCTCTCTGATTGATGACTTGTAGAATTTCTTCGTTCTCCTTCTTTATCTGTGCCATGCGTTCCACCTCTTGCTGGATGCTGTGCTGGATTTCCTTCATGTCATCCAGTAGTGTTTTGTTGCCGCCGGTTGGTGTCGGTGTCAGAAGTAGCTTCTTCTTCTTTCGTTCGCCTGAAATATGTTTATAACTGCAATGTTGTCTCTTGTATGAATCTAACAGTCTTTTTTAGTTCATTCAACGGTCCATAGAGTTTATCTTCCACTGTTGTCTCTCTAGGCCAGAAGGTTCGCCTGGGTATGTTGTAGTTTGGGCAATCCTGGAGTATGTGCTCTGCTGTCTGCGAAGCCAAACCACATGTGCACATGGATGAGTCACCAATCTTGAATTTTGTATACATGTGGTTGCGTAAACTATTGTGTCCTGTTCTGAGGCGCAGAAGAATGACCTGTTCTGGTCTGTCCATAACGTGGTAGTCGTCTTGAGTAAGGTTTGGTGGCCTTCTGATTGATTTGATCATTCTTTTCTTTTGGTGGTATGTAATAGGCACATCAGGTTGTTCTTCTTTTGCTCCTTCCTTAGCCAATCGATCAGCTCTGTCGTTTCCGGGGACTCCACAGTGGGATGGTATCCACTGTATGGTGATCTTACGCTGACTGCTAAGTTCAGAAAGTAGTGTCCTCAGAACTGGCAATTTCCCAGACAGGAGCACCTCTATTACGGATTTTGCATCTGTCAATATCACCGCAGGTTGTGTACCATGGCTGGTATTTTGTAATTTCTCTGTGGCTATCTTGATTGCCTCAATTTCAGCATCATAGTTATGGCAGTACTTTCCTGTTGGAATTCTGGCCGTGTCTCTAGTATTATTTGGGTATTCTATGTACACTCCCGCTCCTCCATTTCGAACAGCATTTTGTGCTGACCCATCTGTGTAGACTCGGATCCAGAGGTCCTGTGGGTATTCGTCATCAAGGAAGCTGAGAGTGGCTGTTCTGCGCTGTACACTGTTCTGTTCTTCCTTGTCAAATATTCCTCTCACTTTTGACTGGATTTGTAGCTATCACATGACGTTCTTGATGATAATATCACGAAGTTCTTACGATGATATGTTCGTGATATGGTCGTGTGATGGTGTTGTCTAGGGAACGATACTCCTGGTGTGTCAATTGAGCTATCTAAATGTCTTACAATATAACTCACCCCTGCAGTGCCCGTTCACCAGTCATGAAACAAGATTGAGTTGGCGCACATAATCCTTTATTACAGAAAGAACACGGACAAAACGGAACATGTTTATAAATCCAGAACACAATGTAATCCACCGAATAAATATATATTCCTCACACCTCTATACGCACACATCAATGCCTTCTCCAAGCCTGCTGAATCTCCAATTCACAATACAGGTAATCCCGCTACTATCCCCGGCTGGACTTCACACAATACAACCCATCCACTGGGTCTAGCCTCCATTAACTCTCCAAACCCCACTGGGTTTTTTAGGCCTTCATCAACACTGGGAGAACCACACAATACAAGACCTGACCACAGCCCGTCTAAACTCCCATGTCCTCGACAACCGATCCCTTCGGCACCAAGACCTCAACTCCCCCGTCAATCTTTGTCTCTGTCTCTTTAAACCATTCTATGCCCTCACAATGCCTCCCACACAACACACACAAACGCTATCTCATCGCTCCCTGTCTGCCCCTTCTTGCAGCCCCCCTGCCTTACACCCTTCCCCGTTTATCTCCTTATATTTTCTTTCCGGTGAATGCCCTTTCACCTCGTGAACTGTTTATATTGTATGGCCACTCACCTTAATGCCAATGAACACAGGCATGTGTCACTACCCCACCCTCAAAAGAAAACATCGTTTTCAAATGTTGGGAGACTAAAACTTATTAAATATGTGACCCAGACACATTGCCTGGGTAGTCGTAAGTATAAATCCAACTTACTCTAGCTACCACCCTAAATAATACATCAAATGCTCATAGTATACTCCCATATTCCCCACACATCAATACATCCAACTTTCTATCTTGTGTAACAATGCATGATCTAATACATCACATAATAATAATACATCATAGGAAACATCATATCTGTGTATGGGCAGGTCTATTAACATCCTCAAAAAGACACAAGCTATATGTGTACCGACCCTATATCAGGTGGTTCTTTTCTTGCCTCAAACCTCCACCTATGATTCCTGTCGATGCTGTGTCTACCCTTCATATGTCCATGCCTCATGTTTCCTATATCTTTAACACATCTGTTTGCTAATCCTGGTTCAGTGATGTCGTTAACACTTTTTTGAACTGCGTTAACATTGCTATCTGCATATTGTACTGTTACACTGGAGTCTCTGTTTAGTCTGACCTCTTTATTAAATCCTGGCCAATATACCTGGCATCCTGCTCTATGCTGCTTCCGCCTTACTCCTATGTGCCCTGCACATGCCCTATCCTGAGCTGTTCTAGTATATCGGTCTCTATGTGCTAACGGTAATCCTACTTGCCCACATGCAGTTCTGCCATCTGAAAACCTGCGAGTGAGAACATTATTCTTCCTTCCAAAGCACCATCTACCCTTCTTTCATTGCCTATGTCTCACTTTACCACACCCTTGGAAACATTTGTTTATCGTATCATCTTGTCTCTGGGAGTCACTAACGCTATGTTTGAGATCCATTCTCACCTGCTCAGCTGTACTATTGTTGTCCTCTGTGTCTACTTCAAGTGCCTCTTCTACCTCAGCTATACTCTCTAATTTAGGTTCTCTTGTGGTAACTACCTCATTACTGCTTACACTATATTTTTGGTCCCAATAAACTACTTCCTCTTCTGTACAATCTTTAACTCCTATAACATTTCCTATGATCAAATCAGCCACTGGTGAGTCCAAAACACACGCTGTCACTCTTCCAGTGATATATGGTGTTTTTACTGTTATTATGGCTAATGGGTAGAAATCTACTGTGCCGTTGAATGTTATGCATCTAATCTTTTTCCCTGTATAATCCGAGGGATCTATTAAACTTTTCCTCACTCCGATAGACGTACATCTGGAATCCCTAATTGTTAACGCTGGTCTATCATTGACGAATCCCTGATGCAGCTTCAGACTTCCTCCTTCATGCACTGCTGACCCTGCTTTCACTGTATGACCACATATTAGGACTGGCTGACTGTCTTTTTCAAAAAGAGGTTTGCACCCACTACAATCTTCATTGTTCAGCGTCTCAATTACTTGCGCTGCATTTGAGTGCTCTGTTTCTCTCATCCTACATTGATGGTTGACATGCCCCTTCTTTCCACATTTGAAACAGATGATCTCCTTCCTTGCGTTACTTGTTGGCTTACTGGCTGGCTGCACGTCACACTCCGCTGCCTTGTGTCTCCAGCTCCCACAATTCCAACATCCGGCATAATTTGGACGTCTCTGGAAATTCCCTCTTCTATATGGGTACCGTTCTACTCTACCAACATTGTTTCCTCGGAAACCATTATCTTGAAGTTCTTGCTGCTCACCTTTCTGTGCTGAATCCACACTTTTCGCCCTTGGTCTGATGACTGGATTCTGGTCCTGTTTAGTGTACGCTGCACAGACTATTTCCTCACTCATTAGTTTCCCAATAGATACGTTAGGATGTGCAGTCATGTAGTTTTGCCCTAACTGAGACATTGTGTCTATGTCCTTTGGCTTACGTTCCTCAAAGAAAGCCACTAAATTGGTATTACATGAAGCTAATACTTTGTCTCTTAACACTAAATCTACTAATTTATTAAAATCTTTCCCTACTTCTGCGAGCTCCATCCATTTGTTAAATGTGTTCTTTACTGTGTTAACAAAGTCTGTGAAATCTTGATTTGTCTCTGGTCCTAAGTGTCTAAACTTTGTTCTATATCCATGTTCAGTTAGTTGGAACTTTGTCAGCAAACGTTGATGTAAGATAGTGTAGTTGTTTCGTTCTTCTACAGGTAAATTGAACATGGTGTCTAGTGCCTTACCCGTAAGAAACTCGCCTAGCCGCATCGCATACTCCGCTTCGGGAATGCCTAATGTTTTTACAGACGATTCGAATCTCCCAAGATAGGATTCAAGACAATCCCGGTCCGTAAAGTATGGCAGTTTCAATCGTTGTGATGACTGTGAAGGTCTTCTGCTTTCCTCACTTTTACCTTTTGATGATAGTTCTAATTTTCTGAGAGCAATTTCAGCTTCCATCTTAATCTTCTCTTTCTCAATTTACATTTTCATTTGTGCCTCTTCCTGTAGACGCTTGTTTTCCATTTCAGCTAGTTTTACTTGTGTCTCTTTCTCTTCCTGTAGACGTTTTGCCTCACGTTCATTATGCCTCTCCTCTCTTTCCGTCTGTTTTTGTTCTTTTTCTTCTGCATACTCCTGTAACTCTTTACCTTTCAGGCCTATTCGTTCACCTGCTTCAATATATTCCATTAAAATAGGCATCTTGTACTTGTGGACACGTTGCTGTCTGTCAGCCAACTATAAATGTGACGACTCTGCTGTTAGTCTTTGTGTCACTTCCCTAAGTACACCACAACTCCCTGTGTACGTAAATTCGTAGTGCTAAAATATCACTCTGTACTCACCCAGTCACTCTATAAGCACTAGGTAGTGAGGGGGGGGGGGAAGTATCACCTATACTCCCTCGCATATATATCTATAACCACAAGTTCATAAAGTCCCTGGAAATATTGTTAAACATACATATAAATACATATACAAACAAATGGATGATAACAGTAAGTGTTTTCTATAAAACGCTAGACTCACAAGCCAAGTACACGGAGACGGTGATCACAAAGAAATAAACTACAGTAACAACCACAAGCTTGTGTGAAACGACCACAGTGCGCGTAACAATATATATATATATATAACTGACACAGACCCCTAGACAGCAGAAAAGGACGAAAGATCACAATAATAACATATATCCGAACACAACAAATATCATATGTAAATATAACGAAAAGAAAGAAAGAAGAAAAAATATATCCTCAAAATATACACAGCTGTGACGTCAGACAACACGTCTCTAGATATTAGTTAGGACTCCAATGCCACTGCACGACACGTTAACTCATTAACGTTTTCCATACAAAAATATCGTAAGCACCAGAAATATCCACGTGTTGCAAGGCCTATCCTGATGTAGATAGAGATCGCAAAAAGTGCCTATCAACAACTACATGTAAAACATATCCATATATATAAGTCCACAAACGATACCGACAGTTAAAACGATGAGAGCAAACAAAAATGTTCAGATGGTTGGCCAACCAATGTATGCTTATTAATACGTCACCAAAAGTTCATATTAATCAGTCACAAAAGGTTTTGTTCGTTTTAATAGTTATTCGCAATCCGCTGGAAATGTCTACAACACTAGATTTCAAAATGACTGATTGATTATCCAAAATGTTCTGTCTCGACCCAGTCCGTCACGTTATTGTACTTTCCTTGGACGTGGTGGCCCCAAAGTAATAATCCAAACGTCTTTCTACCTTCGTTGCGGAGATGACACTTCATTGTAAAATGTTTGCTCATAACAGATTAATGGTCACAAAGGGCTTGAACAAAGCCGAAACATAAAGTCTGGCTTTCTTTCAAAACAACCTTGTTTTGTTCATTCAGAATGAGTCATCTTGACCACAATAGGCTGTGGAAATTTTCTCAGTAACTGCTTACTGTTAAACAGCCTTGCCACCCAAGGTCAACCTTCTCAGCCCCACCCGGCTGCTCTCGTACCTCTCCCCTCCCCGAGAGAGAGTTTATCGTCGCCTTGTGACCAAACAGTGCGCTTGCCTTCGCACACACACCAAATGTCCCACCACTCACAGGACTTCTCAACGAAATTGCTCACTGTCTTAAATCTTTGGTTCAATCCTGTCTTTATCACCGACAGCGACAATGTCCACTTGTGATGCTCCGCTCTTGTCGCAAACACTGTTTTGTTCACTTGTTCACACGACTTTTACCTGTGCTCGGTGTTTGTGCCTAGTGACCAATCCCCGTCACCACACACTCTTCGTCGATCTGTGTCGTGTCTTCTCCTGGCGCCCCGCCTCGTCTGTTTACATGTGCTGACCGCCGTTAATTTACCTGTAGTGTGATCTTCACGTAAACCGTCTGCTAGCTTGCGTGTTTACTCCCGTCTGTCTGTGTGAATTATCTGGCGCACACACTGAAGAGTTCACATTAATTTCTTTAAGCAATAATATCCAATTTGTCAAGGGTTTGTTAGTTTGATGGAACAAAGTCACCAGATAATAACTCCTCTCTCAGCGAAGAGCCCACAGATATCTCAGAATGACAACAATGTCTATAATGCAATGGGTTTCTTGAAAGGACGAGCCATCCAGATATCACATGACGTTCTTGATGATAATATCACGAAGTTCTTACGATGATATGTTCGTGATATGGTCGTGTGATAGTCGTTGTCTAGGGAACGATACACCTGGTGTGTCAATTGAGCTATCTAAATGTCTTACAATATAACTCACCCCTGCAGTGCCCGTTCACCAGTCATGAAACAAGATTGAGTTGGCGCACATAATCCTTTATTACAGAAAGAACACGGACAAAACGGAACATGTTTATAAATCCAGAAAACAATGTAATCCACCGAATAAATATATACTCCTCACACCTCTATACGTACACATCAATGCCTTCTCCAAGCCTGCTGAATCTCCAATTCACAATACAGGTAATCCCGCTACTATCCCCGGCTGGACTTCACACAATACAACCCATCCACTGGGTCTAGCCTCCATTAACTCTCCAAACCCCACTGGGCTTTTTATGCCTTCATCAACACTGTGAGAACCACACAACACAAGACCTGACCACAGCCCGTCTAAACTCCCATGTCCTCGACAACCGATCCCTTCGGCACCAAGACCTCAACTCCCCCGTCAATCTTTGTCTCTGTCTCTTTAAACCATTCTATGCCCTCACAATGCCTCCCACACAACACACACAAACGCTATCTCATCGCTCCCTGTCTGCCCCTTCTTGCAGCCCCTCTGCCTTACACCCTTCCCCGTTTATCTCCTTATATTTTCTTTCCGGTGAATGCCCTTTCACCTCGTGAACTGTTTATATTGTACGGCCACTCACCTTAATGCCAATGAACACAGGCATGTGTCAGTAGCGATATTCTATGTTCATCTTTCCACGGGGTTCGCTCTGGAATAGTTGTCAGGGGGATACCAACTGTGGGAAGATCGATGGTTTCTCTGCAGAGTTGTTTGGCCTGGTGGATGAAACTACTTCTTTTCAACCGCCCCATGGCTAAGTTTTGAAATCGGTTCTTCATAGGGTGGCCTGGCAAGCTGAGAAACTTTTCTGCTTGTATTAGTGTTTTTGTATCTCTGCGTTCTCTTAAAGCTTGTGTCCTCCCCATTTTCTCCATTGCTACTATAGGGGTTGATCTCATCCCTCCTGTGATGACTCTAAGAGCTTGATTTTGCACCTTGTCCAGCTCCTGCAATGTAGTTTTTGATGCTGAACACCACGCAGTTGATCCGTATTCCAAGTGTGGTCGTATGCTCTGTTGATAAACTGCTAAGTATTTTCCAACTGGCTCCCCACGTGGCTCCAGTTAGCTTTCTCAGGATGGCAATTTTCCTTCTGGCTTTTGCTACTGCTTTTTTGATGTGTTTTCTCCATGTCAGCCTGTCGTCGAATGTTACACCAAGGTATGTTGGTTCCTTATCTTCTCTTAGGGGTGTTCCATTTATCTGAATGCTCCCTGCCTTCTGTTTCGGAGAAAGAGTAAATAGAGTGGTGCTGCACTTGTCAGTGTTTATGCTGATACACCATCTATCCGCCCATGCAACAAATGTATCTACAGCTCTCTGTAGCAATATGGTGGCCACTGATGCATGTTCATTTGCGCTCCACAAAACCAGGTCATCAGCGTACATTGCCGTTTTAATTCCATCGGGTAGATTAGCAACAAGATCATTGATGAAGATTAGAAAAAGTGTTGGGGACAGGACTCCGCCCTGGGGAACACCGTGACGCAATAGTACTTTCTTGCTCTTGAGACCGTCTATCTGTACTCGGGCTCTTCTGTTGTGCAAGTATGCTTTTACCCATTTGTACATTCTTCCATTGACTTTACAGTTTCTCAGTTTCTTCATCAGACCTTCTTTCCAGACTTTGTCAAAGGCTTTCTTCAGATCTATCCAAGCCGCAAGTACCAGCTTCTTCTCTTGGAATGCATCCTCAACTTCTTGAGAGAGGTAGGTTGTCTGATCTTCCGTAGAGTAGCACTGCCTAAAGGCAGCCTGTTGTGGCACAAGGATGTTTTCACTTTCAATGTACCACTGTAGTCTGTGATTGATGACGCGTTCCATTGTTTTGCAGAGACAACTGGTGAGGCTAATGGGTCTGAAGCTGGAGGCATTGGAACTGTCTTTCCCAGAAGCTAGGAGGGGTATCATGATTGCTTCTCTCCAGACTTGTGGAACACTGCCTAAGGTCCATGTATTATTAAAGATCTGTAGCAGCTTTGCTTTGGCCTCTATTCCTAGGTTCCTGATAATTTCATTGGAGATACCATCAGCTCCTGGTGATTTTCTCATTTTCAGTTTTGATATGGCTAGCTCCAGTTCACTGAATGTGATAGGTGTCTCCATAACCTCATGTACAATTTCCTTCTGTCCTGTATTTTGCCATTTCTCTCGAATCTCTTGTTGTTTCTCTGGACTAATTTCAATATTGTTATCTTGTGCGAATGAGTCCGCAAAATGGTCAGCTGCTTGCTTTCCTGTTAAGATGTTTCCGTCTTTATGTAGCGCAATTTTTGAGTTTCTTCCTGTGCCCTCATCGTTAAGCTATTTATTAGCCTCCATAACTTCCTTCAACTACTTTATTTATGTCCTTCTCGGTGTTCAGGTTTTTAACCAGTATGCTGGTGTGATGCTTGTACATTGCCCAGTCTGCTTTCTTGTAGTTCCACCTCGAGAGGGTGCTGCTTTCACTTACAAGTTCATTTTCTACAGTTAGAAAGACTGGCCGATGGTCACTGCCACCAAGTTGTTTCCCAACAATTCGTGTAATGTTCCACTCCAGGTCTGGTGAATGAAACGCCACGTCAGGTGTAGTTGTAGAGTGCCATGATCTCGAGTAGAAGGTATGTGGGTCAGACGGCTTGTTAATCAGGATGAATCTATTCTCATCCTGCCAATCTTCCAATCTCTCTCCTCTCTGGTCCATGTGATCATAGCCCCAGCTCTGCGAATGGCTGTTGAAGTCGCCACACACAATCATTTTTCCTTTTAATGGTAGTGTGTCCAGTGCCTGTGGGCGGTCATTTGGACAGTAGTAATTGATCAGGTGAAAGTCTGTATTGTCTGTTTTAAGTTTAAGTGCCTGATACTCAGCCCCTTCCATGTGAACTTCAATTTGGGAAGCAGGAATGTTGTTTTTGACAAGAGTCAGTATCCCACCCTTTCGCCTGTCCTTTCGATCAGATCGGTAACACTGGTAGCCTCTGATTTTGAAGGCTATATTTTCGTTCAGGTGAGTTTCTTGCAAGCAACATACACTTACATTTTCATTGGCCAAGATGTTTTCTAGTTCTATTCGTTTTTTGGTGATACCCTCTGCATTCCAGTGCATTATTTTAAGTCTTTGGTACGGCCAGACGGTCTATTGTCAGGCCCTCTGGCTCCGCTGGACATCTGAGAAGGACCTCCATTATTTGTGGTTAGACCCTTACGAGGCATAAGGCCCGGCACTGCACCTGTCTGTGGGACCAGAGCAGGGCGAGCACCATAACATGTAGCAGTTGTCGACATAATTCACGGCGTTATTGCGTGGCAGCCTGATTTCTGTGGTGCGCCTCCTGGCTGGCTGCCTCCGTCTTCAGCACCTATCTTTTGCAAGAGTAGACTATGGTCTATCTATGCGTCAGCCAGAAAGACATCTCAGGGAATAGGCCCCGAGGTCGAAAGAGAGAGTGACAGTGAGTCCGGGGAACGGAGGAGGGTTGGGTTGGCAGGAAAAGACCTATCAAAGCCAGGGTTATAAAATATAATTGAAATATTGTGACATAGTTGTTTGGGACCCTCCACGTAGCTTGTTACAATTTCCTTTGACGAGCTGAAGAAGCAAGATAGCTGACCCGGCCCGGCTTCGCCCAGTTCCTGGTGGGAGCATCTCATTTAATTCATATAAGTAGTCATATAAGCTCCCGTTCCCGTTCCCGACTATCTATCTGTCTGTCTATCTGTCTGCCTGACCCGGCCCGGCTTCGCCCAGCTCCCGATGGGGAGCATCTCATTTAATTCATATAAGTAGTCATATAAGTTCCCGTTCCCGACTGTCTGTCTGTCTGTCTGTCTGCCTGCCTGCCTGTCTGTTGTTATTGGTTGCAGTTAGAACAACCTTAGATAAACGAAGACCAACTTACAAAAAGCATTAGAAAGAGCACTTGAAAGGTCTTTACATCATCCCCAACAATTAGCTTGGGTAAATGGAGCGGCGGCAGCAGCAGCAGAAGAAGAAAAAGGAGGAGTAGGAGATGGGAGGAGGAAGAGGGAGGTGGAGGAGGAGGGAGGAGGAGGAGGGAGGAAGAGATAGGCGGAGAGAGGAAGAGGAGGGAGGAGAAGGAATAGGAGGGAGGAGGAGGGAGGGGGACAGGCGAAAGGGTGGGATACTGATAAGGGTCAGCTATCTTGCTTCTTCAGCTCGTCAAAGGAAAATTATATAACTGTGACATATAGGACAACCTGGAAGAGCTCGGAGGGACATTTAATATTACATATGAAAAATTAAATTTAGTTTCAGATAGGTTATGTTAGAGTAAACTGAATGCAAAGCGCACTAGAACATGCAAAATATATGTAGATGAAAATTATGTAGTATCTAGGAAATGACGATACTTTTGACAACGGAAGTAGGGAGAATAGCAATAAAAACAAACAGAGGACATTTAATACCACCGGCGAAAGTCAGGTTTAATATCGGGAAGCAGTGAAACCATCTATTCAGACAAGACCAAGAACAAAAAATGGGAGAATAGATCACAATGACTGATAACATTAAGTATTAGGAACTGAGATGGGAGGAAGTAGACATCGAGGAAGGCATTTTTTATGCATGAAAATAATGTGAAGCGAAACATAAAATTGAACTGAGGAATTGTCTGTTGTGAACATGTTCCAAATGAGCTTTTGTCAAACATTTGCCAGAACAGACTTGAAGAGGATTTAAAGGCTTTGTAAATATATCTATGTTGGACTTCTTTGAAACGTTTTATGAAATTTGCCACAAGATTTGTGTTGGCAACAAGTTTAATTATTATTTCTATTGCTGAATAAACGTGAGGTACTAATGAATGACATGCATTCATCTTTAGGGTCAATGAGCCACTTTAACGGTCCTCAAATACAGCTAAGTTTATGGGATAGCGAGGCTGTTGGACTGTGACAATTAGGGGATTGTGCAAAGAGACCCAAAAAGCCTAGGTTTAAGAAAATTGCAAGTAAATTGAAATACCAACTTAATGCACAAAAGAAATAATGACACCACTAAGGAAACAACACACACACCAACGGGATGCCTAAAACTCAAAAATGGCACAATTATAATAGAAAAAGATCAGATTTTAAATACATGGTCGCGAAAAAACTTTTTAATGATACAGGAGAGGAACAGTAGTATACTTGCTTGCTTGTGTTCGCTGGCTGTGAACTCCAGCGTGAAGTCCTGTATGTCGGATGAAGACATCCTGTTGTCCAACATCAGTGTGATGTCATACATGACCTGAGGTTTGCGTGAGTATCCGTTGTCCCATGTCTGGCTTATTGGTGTGCAGACTGGTGGTTCCTTGCCATGCAGGCAGATAAGGAATAGTATGATATTCTATTTAATAACGAAGAACCACCAAATGTGAAGATGAAAGTTCAGAATGCTGATAACGAACAAGACCTGCAACATTTAGTCAGTCAATCAATCAATCAATCATGTGCCATGCCGGAAAGGGTTTGCGGTCATGACTCGCCATTTCACTCGAGCACCAGAGTCGTGGATCAGCTCAGTGTTCCTGTCTCGTTCATGCCATGTGGCCAAGCCATCCAGGTATTTTCCTCTCGGTCTTCCTCTTGGTCTGTTCCCTTCGATCTTGCCAGTTGTCACCAAGTTCTCCAATCCATTTCTTCTCATAACATGTCCAATAAATTTTGACTGTCTACATCTAATTTCTCTAATCAATTTACGATTGTCATTTCTGTAGTACTTTGGTCATTGGTTTTTCTGTCTGTCCATGGTATTCTTTGCATTTTCCTCAGAACCCACATTTCTGCGGCCATCAGATGTTTTTCAGCTTGACTGCTCATTGTCCAAGTTTAACATCCATACAAAAGAACAGGCCCTATGTATCCCCTCAACACTCTTTTTCTCGTTTCAATTGACATCTTTTTATTGGTCAGAATGTTTTTCATCTTGCTAAAGGCTACTTCCGCCATGGCGATTCTTGTTCTAATCTCTTCAAGGCATCTCCCATCAGATGTTATGACTGTTCCGAGATAATTGTACCGATTCACTTGTTGAAGAACATTCCCATTTACTTGCATATTACGTTGTGGTATTTCGTTCTTCCTAGTAACTACCATAACCTGTGTCTTTTTACAATTTAATTCTAACCCCAGTTGCTCACCGTGTACAACAACCGCATCTACTAATTGTTGCAGATCCTGCGCATTGTTTGAAATAAATGCTGTATCATCTGCATATCCAATGTTTAGACATTTAGTAGATGCGCTTATTGTACACAGTGAACAACTAGGGTTAGGATTAGATTGTAAGAAGACAGAGATTATGGTTCTCTTGCCATAAAGGCATGTCACAATATAATACACGGGTAAATGGGGATATTCTTAAAACGGTGAATCAGTACAATTATCTCGGAACAGTCACATCTGATAGAAGGTGCTGTGAACATATTACAAGAAGAATAGCTATAGGAATCATCGGTTGCCTTTTGCATGATGAACAACTTACTGACCAATAAAAAAATATGTCAACTGCAACGAGAAAAAGAGTGTTGAAGACAAGCTGAAAAACATCTAATGACAATGGAAATGTGGTTTCAAAGGAAAATGCAAACAAAGAATACTACGGAGAGACAGTAAAATAAATTACCAACTCTTACAAGAAATAAATGAAAAGTGTAAACTGATTAGAGAATTTAGACGTAGACGGTCAACATTTTTAGGACACGTAATGAGGGAATATAAACATTGGCGACTATAATAGTCTCGCTGGGATTCAAACCTGCCCCTTCAAACTGACGTCGGGACCTGGCTGTCGGAACAAATGTATTCCGACGCACGGCGAAATCGACAGCATCCACCTGAACCCACACCGTTGACATTCAAAAATAGTATACACTAGTTTGTAATGATTTCGTACTACCAACACAACATGTCATTACGTATTATCGTACTAAGTTTAGTCGACGGATCAACATCACGGCACATGGATGTAACCCATAAGTGCTCCGTTCTACTCCTAACTCAAGCCTGACTCCGGAGAGTCTCACTCAGTGCACGAACTCCGTAGCACCGGCGAGGATCCTGAAATACTTTGGGTAGATATTTAACTCGAAATTTTGCCCGGGCAGCGCCGTTAGGCTACTCTTTTTCGATTTCCAACTGCTAAGAGAATTTTTACGTGCACAACAATACACACGGGCGTCCGATCTCACTACCCAGAGACCAAGGGAAATTTTGTTACTAGAAGTCCACGAGAAAAAATCCCGGCCCTCCCCGGGGTTTGAACCCCGGACCTCCAGCACTCGAGGCGGACACCATACCTCGAGATCACTCAGCCCCCCTTATCGTACTAAATAAATATGTAGACTAATAGCAATTGGATATACACAATAACAATGTAATATACAAGTAAATGGGAATATTAAACAAGTGAATCGGTACAATTATCTTGGAACAGTCAAAACATCTGATGGGAGATGCCTTGAAGAGATTAGAACAAGCATCGTCATGGCGAAGGTAGCCTTTTGCAAGATGAAACAAATGCTGGCCAACAAAAATATGTCAAATGCTACGAGAAAAAGAGTGTTGAGGTGCTACATAGAACCTGTAACATTGTATGGATGTGAAGCGTGGGCAATGAGCAAACAAGATGAAAAACATCTGATGGCTGTGGAAATGTTGTTTCTGAGGTGAATGCAAAGAACACCATGGACAGACAGAAAAACCAACGACCAAGTCCTACACGAAACAAATGAAATGGTACTTCAATTTTAATTCACCGCAAACAAAGAAGAATCCCTTCGAGCCTCATTTGCATCGGTCTGGCAATCATTGTAAACGTAATTGAGAAATTAGACGTAATAATTTTCTCCTTTGTCTTTATTCCATTTCTGATGTTTGCCCTCCATGCAACACGTTGAGCGGCGACTTGCTCCCAATGTGCATTATCAATGCCTGTATCAATCATGTCCCGCTTACACACATCTTTGTATCGTAGTAGAGGCCGACCCTGAGATCTCTTACCCATCCGTAATTCACCCAAAAAGATGTCCTAAGATCTCATATCCATCTAAGTCTACGAAGACTGAGCATGGAATAAACCGTCACACAACCTGATATTTCCAATACTTCAGTATTTGTGATTTTGTCTTGCCACTTAATACCAAGAATTCTTCGCAGACACCGCATATGAAAGCTGTTTAAACGTTTCTCTTGTTGTGAGTAAGTTGTCCAGGTTTCACTGCCATAAAGAAGAGTACTAAGGACACAGGCTTGATAGACAAGGACTTTTGTTTTGGCAGTAAGCTTCCTGTTCTTCCAGACTCTTTTTCTTAACCTGTTCATTGTTGTTGCTGCCTTACCAATCTGGATGTTGATTTACCACTGATCCTAGATATGTCAAGTGGTCTACCATCACTAGTTCGGCGTCGTCAATAAAGATTGATGGAACCCCATGTGCACCTTGTGACATAATCTGTGTCTTCTTTTTGCTAATTGTTAAACCAAATTCAGAACAAGTATTGGAGAATGCAGATAGTAGACATTGCAATTCTTCCTCAGAGTGGGTCATCTGCAAACAGCAACTCTATGATCAAGTACCCTCCTAATTTTGGTCTTAGCCTTCAATCTCTGAGCATTGTAGAGGCCGCCATCTGAGCGTGAGTGAATGTATATTCCACCATCCTGATCACGAAAGGCATATTTCAGTAGAAGTGAAAAGTATATTCCAAAGAGGGTGGGAGCTAGTACACAACCTTGCTTAACTCCACTCTTGATTTCAAACTCTTCAGAAGTTGCACAATCAAACTTGGTTATACCCTTCATGCCTGTGTGGAACAATTCCACAATGGACAGAAGAGTTGGTGGGCAGCCAATCTTCTTTAGTGCCTTGAACAGACCCTCACGACTCATCAAATCAAATGCCTTTGTGAGGTCGATGAAGGCAATAAACAGTGGTTAATTCTGTTCACGGCATTTTTCTTGCATTTGTCGCAATGAGAATATCATATCAATGGTAGATCGGTTCTGTCGAATGCCACACTGTGATTCGGGGTAGACTTGATCTCCTAGGACTTGAAGTCTGCGCAGAACAATTCTGGTAAATACTTTTCCAACAATACACAGAAGTGAGATACCCCTATAATTGTTGCAGTCGCTCCGATCTCCCTTGTTCTTGTACAGCGTTATGATGCTTGAATCTTTGAAATCCTGTGGGACTTGTCCTTCTCGCCAGCATAGCTCTATTAGCTGGTGGATCTGTAGAGTGAGTGTGTCTTGCCCACTCCTGATAACCTCTATTGGAATCCCATCCTTACCTGGAGCCTTGCCAGATGCAAGTTAATTTATAGCACACTTAACTTCTGTTATGGTGGGAAGTGTGTCCAGGTGGTCAAGAGTTGATAGAGCCTCTGTGGCGTTGAGGGCATCATCCGCTAGTTTGGTCTCACTTGAGGAAAGCTCCAAATAGTGCTCTACCCATCTGTCCATCTGCTGTTTCTTATCAGTGATGACTTCTCCAGTCAAGGTTTTCAATGGTGCACTTCTTTTGATCACTGGACCACAGGCTTTCTTTATTCCTTCATACATGCTTCTTATGTTTCCCTTATCACTTGCGATTTGAATGGACTCACATAACTTGATCCAATAATCATTTGCACATTGCCTGGCAGAGTTTTGCACATCCTTCCTAGCTTGCCTTAGCTCACTCAGAGTGTTACGCGTTGGTCTTTCCTTGTTTCTTAAGAGAGCTATCGTCTTCTTATCAATCAAGGGCTGCAGAGTCTCGCTGTTTGCCGCAAACCAGTCCTGCCTCTTATGATCCACAGTGCCGTAAACCCCTGCGGCAGTTTTTTAAAGAGTTTCCTTAAGTTGACCCCACTTTTCATTTACTGTACAATTTTCTGGTGTATCAGTGAAAGCGTCTTCAAGTTGCTGTTGAAACTGAAAGCACTTTTTAGGATCGTGAGTGTTAATAATATTAATCCTGGGACTAGATTTGTGTTTAGCTGTGTAGATTCTCTTTGGTCTCAGTCTAACCCTTGAAACAACCAAAGAATGATCCGTATCACAGTCAGCACTATGGTAACTTCGAGCCAATGATATATGGTTCAGATGTTGTCTCCGTGTTATGATGAAGTTCAGCTGGTGCCAATGGCCGGATCTTGGATGTTTCCATGTGACCTTATGCATCTCTTTTGTTTAAAAAAAAAGAAGTTTGTAATACATAGGTCATTTCTGGTGCAATGCTCCAGCAGCCTTTGCCCATTTTCATTCATGCGACCGATGTTGTATTTCCCAAGGTACACTGGCCATGAACTCGAGTCCTTGCCCACACGAGCATTGAAATCACCGAGCATATAAATGTAGTCAGATTTTGGAACTGCCTTGATCACGGAGTCTAAACTCCTCATAGAACGAATCCATCACATCATCAGAGGAATCGAGTGTCGGTGCATATGCAGTAATAATGGTGGCAAAACCACAAGAGGTTGCCAAGCGCAGGGATAATAGTCTTTCATTTCCTCCTGCTGGAATTTCAATCATTCCCAGTAGCGAATTCTTCACTGCAAAGCCCACACCGTGTTGCATTTTTTTCTGCCTGCCCTCTACCCTTCCAAAAAAGGTGTAATTGTTTTCCCTGAGTGACCCTTCCTCAGCGAGGCGAGTCTCCTGCAGGTACTATTATTGCCTGTAGCCAATCATATAGGGCGAGCGAACCCACAAAAACCACCGACCTCAACAATAACCACAGCCGAAAGAAGCAGGTTGAACGAGGCCGAATTTGGGATTTTTGTTTTTAAATCAAGCAAGCAAGCAAGCGAGATGGATAATATGGGGAGGGCATAGAGTTAAACACACGGATAACAGAATTTGAGAGAGAGAGGTGGATATTATGGGGAGGACTTAGATCAGTGGTTCTCAACCGGTGGGGAATTCCCCCCCCCCCCAGGGGGGAATTTCAGGGTTTCCAGGGGGGGGGGAATAAAGACCATTTCAAGATCGTGTTAATACAAGAACCGATTACTTGACATAGTTTTTCCCTTCATACTTTACAGTTATGTATGTCTCGTCCTTCTAAAATTCATGTTATAAAGTAAGTAGACCCACAAATCATGTTTTATGTGGATGTCTAGACTTGTTTTAGTATATGCTATTACATTTGCCTTCCACTTTTACGTTTACTGTGTAGGGGTGAGGGGATTTTTAGATAGGAAATATGAAAGAGGGGGGGGGGGAATGACGTTCTGAAAATACGGTGAAGGGGGGAACGGTCCAAATTTTTGATAGGAAAGGGGGGGGGGGAAATGGCGTTCTGAAACTATGGTGAAGGGGGGAATGGGCCAAAAAAGGTTGAGAACCACTGACTTAGATGATGCTGCGACGGGAGATACCAAACCGAAGTGTATAACGGAAGAGACATGAGCTGGTCAAGGACATATGCTCCAATATGGTATTGGGTGCAGGTAAAGAAACATAAGAATGAATTCACAGGGTCACGTGGTCACTATCACACTGACCGTTTCACGTGCAAGGGGAGATTCTGAGGTTCTTCTCGCCAGACTGGCTCGGCTGGGTCGACATCGGCGAGTTTAGGAAACAATTCTACATCCTTGATGGTTTGAACCGCGGCCCGTCAGATAGACAGATTAGATTGGATATAGAAAGGAAAAAATTAGCGGCTGCTAGCAATAGACATACAGACGAAGAAGAAAGAATGGATGAAAATTCGGAATCTAATGGAGATAGTAGCATGAAGGAAAATATTTCTCTACGAGAGGATGAAGACATTGATGTGGAGATAGCACTCATACAGAAAAATCTTGAATTACTAAAGAAATGGAGACATAGTAAATAAATTGTATATATGAACCGTGGTTTTTAAAAAATGAAACCTTGTGGGCTCAGAAACGAAGAAGAAGTATCACAGAACATAGCAGTTAACTATAAGAGACAGGTAGAGAATTAGACTTGAAGGAATAGAAAGGAAGTTTATTAGTTAAGAGGGGGAGAAATAATGTTGGGGTTAAGATTTTTATTAGAATAAGTAGGTTAGGGGTAAGACTTTTTAAGATAAGTCTTTTTAAAGAAAGGGAGGAATATAACAGAGCACCATCTCTGTTAGTAGTTTGGGAGATAGTTGGTGTGAAATAGAAAAGGGTTTGGGAAATGAATGATGCACGTGTGAGCACAATTGAACGAGTTGTTAGGGAAGCTCACGCGTGACGTCAAGGATAAACATAGGGCAGTCCCAACTCAGCATTCGACTTAGCCAGAAGTGTTTCAACTTACTGTATACGTTTTTATACCTGGACTAATAAACGGACACATATACACTTTGGTCGGAGCCTTGACTTCATTTATTACAGTTGCCTTCAGTTATATTCAGACTCCGTGATCTGTAACAGTCTGAAATGCTGCCCGTATACCAGGATACTAATTTGAGCTGTCGCGGCCACAAGCGATCATAGAAGTTGTCATCACAAAACAGAACAATGGAATTCTAGAAGGTAGAAATTATCAAAGGCCACGGAAACTTGAAGTCGTGTATTATTGAGAAGCCAACAAAATAGAATCTGCAAATCTTTCTGATGGAGCTGATGTTCGTTAAAACCGTCACACGAAATATAATATTCTGAGTTGGGGAACAGAGCTGCCATCGTCATTATCCAGCCTTGGGCACCTGGCCGTTGTTTTTTGGAATGTCAATATGCTGCCTTGAAATGTCGTTTTACAGGAGCCGTTATCGTCCTCATGTCATTGAATTTGACCTTGGTCGCCTGAAGTGAAGTCAGGAGCCGTTATCGTCATCATGTTATTGAACCTGACCTTGGTTGCCTGAAGTGAAGTCAGGAGTTGTGAAGAGTTCATCCTTAATCACGAGAGGTTGGTGGTCAACGCTTATACTGAACCAAGCCATTTGCTCATTCGATTTTCGATCGTTGGCTATCTTGAACTCTGGCTTATCAAAATGTTACTCAAGCAAGGCGATAACGTTAATGTGGAATCTTCGGAAGTGGGTGGGCATAATGGGTTGCCGTCCTGCTGAAGAAGAGACCCTATTTAAATCGCTTCATTAAACTAGAGCCGTTTCCAGACGGGCTCTTTTTCGGGTGAAGTCGTCCAGAAGTGCCCTTTTTCGGGTGAAAAGAAGCCACAATTCCGATGTGCCCGACCATGGGTGAAATCAAGAGTTCAGAAGTTCTCCTTTCGTTATGGTAGAATAGAGGAACACGACACGCTCGGTTTTTTTTATACAAAGCCTACAACTGTCAAGTACAATCACCAGTCGGCATATCTGGACTTACTTCTCCGTTGGACCCGTGGAAGAGGTATTTCAGCCATAACTGGTAATTAAATTAATGTAATATTTAACTAATATCACATAATCTGGTGTGTTAGATAGGATTGATCAATCTACTACAACACTTGATCTTTATAAGAAGAACAATTACTTGCGTTCCTCCTTTAATTTAAATATAGTGGTATACTTATTGATATTTATTAATTATAATTGTCAAATTGGTTATATAAATTGTATAGTAAAACTATTTCAGCATATTTCAACATGGCAGAGGAACAGGTTTTGTTGACACAGGTGTTAACTGGAGTAGGCACGGCAATAGGCAGTCTCAACACAGTAATAAAACAACAAAGGATAGGGACAGAGATTGAAAAATTTAGTGGACAGGCCAAAGATTTCAAGAAATGGATGACTTCGGTAGAGAAGCATGCATTTTTGGTGGCGGCAACGGATGAGGAAAAGATGAAAATTGCTTATCAAGCCACTATAGAACCAGTTTCAGATCACATTCGAAGAAAATTAGAGGCAAGGACTGATGAGACATGGGAGCAGTTCAAGGATGACTTGGCTCACAAGTATGCTGAAATCACAGATCCTCAGCATGCGTTTTCAGTGTTAAGACAATCCAAGCAAAACACTGGAGAAACCGTACAATTATTTAGTGATAGGTTGATTAACCTAGCTGAAGAAGCATTCCTGGGACAGAATGTACGAGGTGAGGAAGTGGAACGAATGTTGGTCGGGATTTTTGTAGATGGTATAAAGTCAGATGGACTGAAGTTTAAATTAATGAGAGAAAACCCTGAGAGATTATCACAAGCTGTGGATATAGCTGTACAGGAAGAGAATTCGAGACGAAGATTTAGACTGAGAGTAGGACGAGAAATAGGAACTAGTCGGGAGGATAGGATTGCAGAGCCCATGGAGATCGGACAAACAAGGTTCGGATGGAATAGAAGAGGAGGAATACAGACGTTGCAGGGAGGTAATGAAAATACTTATGATAGAAGAAGACAAATGAGAAATCCTACAAGAGAAACGGTAGGTAACACAAATGCAGTCTGTTGGGGTTGTGGTCAACACGGACACATTTTTAGGTTCTGTGGTAACAGGCGTGTCCAGTCGAATACACAAAATAGAAATTTCAATAACAGATCAGATACGAATTTTGAAGGTAGACAGAGGAATTTTACAAGGCCAAGAACACAGGAAAACCGGAATCCCACCTATTGAATAGGACCTGCGGTAGGAGGGAAGATATCAAGGTCCCAAGATTTAAAGAATATTTTAATGACAAGTATAGCAGGACGAGTAGAAAGTGTTCTCAACTGGCTGAAATCAAACAATTTTCAGTAAATAAAACGGACCCCAGTTCATGCATAATAGAAATAGGGAAATATAGAATTCATACATTAATTGATTCGGGAGCTCAGGTTAGTGTAATTAAAGAAAATTTTCTATACAAAATAATGAAAAATTGCAAAATATTCAGGAGTCATGACAATCTTCACTCTGTTACAGGACAAAATTTACAAGTAGTTGGTCAAACAATGATAAATCTCAAATTAGGAGGAATCAACGTAAGACATCTTTTTCATGTAGTGAAAGACTTAAATAGGAACATGCTTATAGGTAGGGATTTCTTACTAAAAAATTGTGTAAGACTATTTTTTGATCTGCACAAATTAAGATTCAAAGGCGTGTATGTAGATCTAGAAGAGGACATGCACATATCAGCACTGGTTAGAGTTAAAATGTCCACGACTTTAAAACCACAAACGGTTAATCTGATACAGGCGAAAGTGAAAAGAAATCTGTATTATTTAGTAGGACATACAGTTAGAATAACAGAATTACAAAGGGAGTAATAGATGAGCCTGGTCTAGAAGTTCCAGATGGAATAATGACATTAGATAAACACTTAACTTTTCCAGTAATGATTATTAACAACACGGGCAGGGAAATTAAATTGTATAGAGGATGTGTAATAGCCAAAGTAGAACATGATACTAACAGCATATTAGCAACAGATAGAGTAGAAATGCCGAAATGTTCAGAAACCCATATGGAAAGAATCAATACCAGGAATAGACGTGGAAGAAGATGGAACGTGCAGAATGATGAATTGATCCATCCATTCAGAAAACATACATCTCAAATATATTCAGTAGACAAAATAACAAGAGAACAAGAATTATTAGCACAGTTAAAAGCTCCACCAGAAAATAAGGAAATATTAGAAAAACTTATAAAAGAGAATCAAGATGTTTTTGCAATTAACGACTTAGAATTGGGGAAGACCAAAACAGTTACTATGGAAATAGATACTGGAGATCACCCACCAATTAGTTTGAAACCGTATAGAACTCCCTTAAGGAATAGAGAAATTGTCGAAAAGGCAATAGAAGACATGTTGAAAGCAGGAATAATAACAAGATCGAAGTCAGAATGGTCATCTCCGATCGTCATAGTGACCAAGGCTGATGGTTCACATCGATTCTGTTGCGACTACAGGGCGTTGAACAAAATCACTAATAATGTAGCTTACCAATTGCCGGTGATAGACGATATTTTAAGCTTAATTAATGGGTCTACCTTCTTCACTACATTAGATGCAAGGTCAGGATTTTGGTGTATTCCTATGTCCCCAGGTGCTCAAAAGAAAAGTGCTTTCTGTACACACGCAGGTTCTTACGAATTTTTACGAATGCCTTTTGGCGTTAAAACTGCGCCTTCTCACTATATGCTATTAATAAATCAAGTATTAGAAGGCATGCAAAAGTTTGCATTAGCATACATAGATGACATTTTGATCTACACAGCAGGAGACGTACAGGACCACCTGAAACATGTAAAATGAGTATTTGACAGATTAAGAATACATGATGTTAAATTGAAACTCAGTAAATGTGAATTTCTAAAAACAGAAACTAAATACCTGGGATACATTATTGATAGAGAAGGAATTAAACCAGATCAGGATAAAGTAAAAGCTATTAAAGAATTGCCTCCTCCAACCAACGTAAAAGAAGTCCGTGCTTTTATCGGTACATGTGGGTACTATCGTCGTTTCATTCCAGGTTTCTCAAAAATAGCAGAGCCCATCACTAACCTGACTGGCAAATACGCTAGATTTAAGTGGAATGATGAGTGTCAAAGAGCATTTGAGTTTTTAAAAAAATAGCTTAACAGTAGTGCCACTATTGACACATCCAGATTTAGATAAACAGTTAATTTTGTATACAGATGCTTCAGATAATGCTATAGGAGCATGTTAGTACAACCATATGAAGGAGAAGGATCAGGAATACCAGGAGTTAAGAATGAAAGACCAATTTATTTCCTGTCACACAAACTTAGTAAATCTCAGCGAAAATGGTCTACTATGGAAAAAGAGGCATACGCTATCCACTATGCTCTTCAGAAACTTAACTATTATTTACATAACGCCAATTTCATTATTAGAACTGACCACATGCCATTAAAATCTTTACTAGAAGCTCCAGTGCAGAACAGAAAAATACAGACATGGGCGTTGAATTTGCAGGGGTACAACGCGAAGATAGAGTACGTAGCCGGTAGGGACAACACCTGTGCAGATTTATTATCCAGAATTCCGTATCCAGAGACATCAGGAAACACTGAGGATGAGGGTAAACCCGAAATAGACGACCGAAACTGGCAAGTAAATATATTAGATTCTGCCATATTAAATAGAGAAGATTTTAGGAGTTTACCGTCGGATCAAGAATCTGAACATAGAGCGGTAGACCCACATTTAAGACAATTTAATATGAAAGAAGAACAAGAATTAGATCCGAAAGTTGTGGAAATAAAACAAAAATTGAACGAAACGGGTGAGAACAGTTGTAAGAAATTTTTTTTTAGTCTTGCAGGAGGATGATCAGTTATATTACGTGAATGAAAGAAGCGAACAGTTGAGAAAATACATTCCAAAACATCTGGAAATTGAGATTCTAAAGGCATATCATGATGAGAATGGTCATCTTGGTCGTGATAAGTTAGTAAAAGCACTCAATAATAAATATTATTGGCCGAAGTTATTTAAAACTGCTTGTAAATACGTTGATGCGTGTGAGAAGTGTAGATTAAGAAATTGAAAACAATCAAATGTCCCTTACAAGATACTGACATTCCACAATTTCCAATGCAGAAAGTAAGCTTGGATATATCAGGTCCTCACCCTAGAACACTATCGGGGAATGTATATCTACTTCATGTTGTGGATTGCTATAGTCTCTAGCCAGAAATTTATGCGATTCCGGATAAAACAGCAGATACCGTCATTAATATTTTTCTACAGGAGTATATACCAAGATGTAGTTGCCCACAGATCGTACTCACAGATAATGGTAAGGAGTTTGTGAACAAGAAGTTCGAGAAGTTATTACAGGATTTGAATATAAGCCACACAAAAACGTCCTATTATAGACCTTCTTCAAATGCGAAAAATGAGAGACAACATCGAACATTGTATAACATAATAGCAAAAATTGTTGAAGAACATGAAAAAGATTGGGACCTTTTCTTAGGATCTGCATTAAGCGCGATACGCACAAATCAAAATGAGGGGACAGGTTTTTCACCATTTTATTTATTACACGGAAGAGAGCCTATACTCTCAATTGACAATCTGTTAAAACCAAGACGTAAATATATGGGGGAGGATTTTCAGGAAGTTATTATACAAGAAATGCACAAAGCGCATGTAAGATTAAGAAACAATATAATTAAAGCCAGGGAAAGACAGAAAAAGTACGCAAACAAAAATACACAATTACAGGAATTTAAAGTAGGTGATAGAGTTTATTATAAGAAGCATAGAAGAAACTCCAAATTTGATGCTCATTGGATTCCAGGTTATTATATTTTAGAAAGGTTAGGTACAGTATCATACATTATAAAGAACCAAACCACAGGACATGTAGCAAGGGCACACGTAGAGCACTTAAGAAGAGATAATGAAGATAAGAAAAACAATAATAATAATAATAATTATTATTATTATTCAGACGACTTATATTCAGATGGACAACTCGTCAGAAGAGCTACAATACCCCCAGATTTTGGAAAAGATCCGGTACAAAGTCAATTAATAACAACACCAGGTTACGATGATACTTATGAACAGACAATACCGAAAACGTTGATGAAAGAAGAGAGGAATACGTATGATGGTTGTTATGATAGTGTTAAATCTATGGAAGAAGAGGTAACCGCTCCATTCAAAAATACCAGACAAGCAGTGAAAAGGAGAATAGAAAGACAGAGAGAAAGAGAAGTGAAAAAACAGAGGAGAATTAGAGAAAATTCATCAAGCGACGATGACATGCCACTACTCGAAAGATCGTTAAGAAACTATGATAGACAGATTAGATTGGATATAGAAAGGAAAAAAATTAGCGGCTGCTAGCAATAGACATACAGATGAAGAAGAAGGAATGGATGAAAATTCGGAATCTAACGGAGATAGTAGCATGAAGGAAAATATTTCTCTACGAGAGGATGAAGACATTGATGTGGAGATAGCACTCATACAGAAAAATCTTGAATTACTAAAGAAATGGAGACATAGTAAATAAATTGATAGAAAATACTGCAGCTAGCAGGTTAAAAAATTTTGTGGTGTAAAGAGGAAATTGATAATTGATGAAATACGGTGGCTGTGAGTTACAGATAAAGTATGGAAACAGATTGGCAAATAGCTTAATTAATAGTTGTGGTGAATTGTCTTGAGGAGTAGACATGATGTTGTATATTTTAGTAATAAGTTAGATAATATGGATATAAATTCTCGTGTGGTATTGAAGATGTATTTTTATTCCCATTTAATTTTAAGATTTGACTTGTTGAGTTTTCTTAATAGATAAATAATTTATTGTTAGTCCGTAAAAGTGACTAACAATGGATAGGATGTATGTCATATTATTTTAAATAATGTCTTTCTTTGAATTGGTTAATTACCTTTATTTGATATGAGGGGAAAGAAAATTTGTCTTCAAAACGTGGGGGGTATGATATCCTGTTTTGACTTCGTTTTGGTTGACTCATGAATTATGATTTTAGTTGAATTGTCTTTTGTATTGAATAGCATTTACCCTTGTTTACAAATAAGTTGAAAATTGTTAAAATAATTTTTTTTGTTCACAAGCAGTTATTGTTTTGTTTAGAATAAAGACGAATAAGACGGGGCTTTATTTAAAACCCTTCGTTCAGAAAATAGTTAACAAACGACTGAGGACTAGAAGAGAGACACATTCTCCTTATGAGTAATAAGTTTTAATAAACATGAGTACCTTGTGCTGGTAAGAAGGCTGCTGCACCAATCAGCGTTAATGTTTTAGGATAGGAAGGTTAATTACATAGTGGCTATGAAGTTTTGGAAACATATGCCATACTTAAATGACGGGGTTGTATAATGGTTACTACACAAATAAAAGGGTTCGGGGGGGGGGGGGGGTTGAAATAGGAGCTGCATTAAGTCAGCATTGATTGAAGGTATATGGATTGGATGCCATATTATATTAAGGAATAAACGTGACTAACGTCTATAGCGGGTGTAAAAAGAGGCGGTGATAGTTAGAAAATATAAGAAGCTGGTTAATAAAGAATGGATATTAAGGGGGCTGTGGATAGCAGTGCATATGGTTTGGTACAGGGTTAGATACGTATATGAACAAGGATGCTTGTCATGGGATGTGAGGGGGTAAATATAGGAGCTGTGATAAACAGCGTTAATTAATTTAAAATATGTTCATGGAAAATGAACATTGTTAATGATTTCATGATGGGACATGAGACAGGTGAAATATATTCATGGGTGTGGATGACAGTACAAATATTGAGTATATGGAAGCAATTTTAGATCGACTTAATTTATAACAAACAGAGATATATGTTCATAGATCATAAAAGGTGTTTTTTAAAAAAAACGTTTATTTGTAAAAGTTTTTGTGTTTGCAAGAGAGGTAAATGTGATTGTTTTTTGACTACTTCTTTATGTCTTCATAACTGGGTGCGCACCCCATCTTTTCTGTCTATCCTTTGTTGCGTTGTTGATGTTGAGAGAGAATGAGAACTTACATAACGCATGACAAGTTTCAAAGTATATACCAAAGATTTTTATGAACAATTGTATATATGAACCGTGGTTTTTAAAAAATGAAACCTTGTGGGCTCAGAAACGAAGAAGAAGTATCACAGAACATAGCAGTTAGCTATAAGAGACAGGTAGAGAATTAGACTTGAAGGAATAGAAAGGAAGTTTATTAGTTAAGAGGGTGAGAAATAATGTTGAATTTAAGATTTTTATTAGAATAAGTAGGTTAGGGGTAAGACTTTTTAAGATAAGTCTTTTTAAAGAAAGGGAGGAATATAACAGAGCACCATCTCTTTTAGTAGTTTGGGAGATAGTTGGTGTGAAATAGAAAAGGGTTTGGGAAATGAATGATGCACGTGTTAGCACAATTGAACGAGTTGTTAGGGAAGCTCACGCGTGACGTCAAGGATAAACATAGGGCAGTCCCAACTCAGCATTCGACTTAGCCAGAAGTGTTTCAACTTACTGTATACGTTTTTATACCTGGACTAATAAACGGACACATATACACTTTGGTCGGAGCCTTGACTTCATTTATTACAGTTGCCTTCAGTTATATTCAGACTCCATGATCTGTAACAGCACACATGTATTGTGTATTTCTGGTGTACCCATGTTTGTTGGGTGGTTCTGCTATGGACACATTTGATTTCTTTGGTTGTTTCAGGATTTGAGATTTACAGATTGAGCACAACCCACAACTGGCATCGCTGATCGTATTCCGGTACGAACCTAAGGCCTTATCCATTGACGTGGATTGTGCTCAATCTTTAAATACACATATTTGTTGTGTGGTTCTGCTATACACACATTTGTTGTGTGGTTCTGCTATACACACATTTGTTGTGTGGTTCTGCTATACACACATTTGTTGTGTGGTTTTGCTATACACACATTTGTTGTGTTTTTTTGCTATACACACATTTGTTGTGTGTTTTTCCTGTGCAACACATTATTTGTGTGATTCTACTGTACACACATTTCGATCCTCATCATCGGGGCAGAGTTTGAACACTTGAGAGATTCTGTGAATGTCTCAGGGAGTCTCCATGACAAAGGGGTCAAGCCATCTGACTCGGGCTCCGAAGGTTGTGGGTTCGATTCAGGGCCGCGTCCTTCGGTTCACGAATGCATTTTTGTCGGAGTTCATGCTTTGTGCGACGCTTTCCGTGCTGCGGAAAGAGACTGAGCCATATGGGGTAAAACCCGGTGCAATGAAGTCGACCCTGTCGTCTTTTAAGCGACATTTTCTGTGAATGTGATCTAGTTGAGGAGACGTTGCTCCTATACTGGTATCTGAGTGTGGTGATAGCAGTCCTGTGTGAACCAAGCGACAACACCAGCACATCATCATCTGTATCATGACAATCATTCATTATCTGCATCATCACAAACATGTATTGTTTGCATCATTACACTCATTCATCCTCTGTATCATCACAATAATTCATCACCTGTATCGTCACAATCATTCATCATCTGCATCGTCACAATCATTCATCATCTGCATCGTCACAATCATTCATCATCTGTATGGTAATAATCATTCATTGTCTGTATGACCACAATCATTCATCATCTGTATCATCACAATCATTCATAATCTGTATCGACACAATAATTAATCGTCTGCATGACCATAATCATTCCTTTCTTGTATCATCACAATCATTCCTCATCCCATCTGTATCACGACAATCATTCCTCATATGTATCACAATTATCCTTCATCTGTATCATCACAATCACTCTTCATCTGTATTATCACAATCGTTCATCACCTGTATGATTACAATCATTCATCGTCTGTATGACCATAATCATTCTTCATCTGTATCATCACAATCATTCATCGTCACATGACCACAACCATTCTTCAACTTTATATTATATATCATCTTTGTAAACATAGTTTAAAAACAAAAACACTACACAGTTTAAAAAGTTCCTCCCCCTTTCAGATTTATTATTCGTTAATTCACCAATGCAGGTATCAACATATGAATCAATACCTATGTAGCCAACCATATCTACATTTCTATTTCTGTTTGTTTTATTTCACCTTTTTTTTTTTTTTTAAAAGCATCGTTGAGCAACGTTCGAAAACGATCCCCAGATTTAGTATTTGTTTTGAATAACGAAGACACAAACAATAGATTGCACGATGTATTGCCTGGCATATTTCACTGCATCTCGCCAGGTACATACACTACATTACTGTGCGAAAATGCGTATATTTCCGCTTGAAAGATTTATCTAGTTATTTTACGCAATGTTGTGTGAAATCTGCAGTATGTACATGACGAGATGCAACGAAATATGCCAGGCAATAAATCGTGCAATCTATTGTTAGTATTAATTGTTTAAGTTGAAAAGAAAGCATAATAAATGAATTATTATTTTAATTTGCGATGCCTATATTCATAATTTAAGCATTTACATGCAAACAAAAAGATTCAGTAATGATAATAAGATATAATTTATTATGTATTTATATAGCATATGGTTGTCTTTTAAATAATTTGGCATGTCTCTTTAAGTGGCCACAATTGACAAAATTTATTTTCATAAAAAGATGCATTGTCGGATATCCATATATCTTTTGGAAACATATTATCAACAGTCGTCGTATGTAATGCGTATAGCCGATGTCCATGTGCGGTTTCCGAGTAAGGCAGCTGGGTGTCGGTCCAAGGTTTACATCCACAATCCGCCTCGTTTGGGAGACTCCGTGTAGATGTCTTCGCAATAACCTCGAAAGGAAGCTTCGCCCCTGCAGCAGTTGGAGTATATCAAATTGAAGTCATCTTCGTGTATTTTACTGCACTGAAGACAGAAGAAAGACACATTGTTAGACAGATACAATTACATAAATAAATAAACACACGTAGTATTTTTTGGCGCTCACAGAAGGAGAGAAAGAAATAGAGATTAGGGGACGCACTAGACAATATAAAATTTGAATGCTATAGTTACCGACCGGGATTCGAACCTGTCACCTCCAAATGGCGAAAACGCCTCGCTGTAGGAACAGGTGTACTTCGACGCATGACCAACTAGACACTCCAAAAAAATAGTGTCTTCATTAGTCATGTCTATCATACACACATGAAGCTTCAACTATGGAATACGGACAGAATTCGTATCAAACCATTGAGATAGAGCCATAGGTCTCATAATTTATATTGAACCAGCATAGGTCAAAAAACAAACATATCGGACCGTAAATGCTGTGTCCAGTATATTAACAAACATTTAAAGAAGAGAATTGATTTCCTGTTGGACAGATAGTACATGCAGATTTTGTACGATTATACAGATAATACGCACAGAGGTTCTACGATTAGACAGACTAAATATCCACGGATTCTACTGTTAGGAGATAGTACATACAAAAATTCTACAATTAGAGAGCTAGTACACACACAGATCCTATGAATAGAGAGATAGTACAAATAACATACGCTGTGCTGATGACACCGTTTTAATAGCAACAAGTCAGAACGGTCTACGGGAAATGATAGATACAGTGGCTGTAGAAAGTGAAAGAATGGGCCTCAGTTTTAATAATAGACAGACAGAAGTCATAGTGATATCAACGAAACAGATTGTGCCTAAATGTGCAATTAAAGAACAGGGCGTTATTTTGGGGCAAGTGCAGAAATTCAAATATTTAGGCACATGGATAACATCAGATTGGAGATGCATCAATGAGATAAAGAACAGAATAGGACAAGAGAAAAAAAAACTGCATTCTATCAAATGATGAACGCTGTGTGCAATAAGTCACTGTCCTTGAAAATTAGAAAAAAGAGTTCTTGCATGTTACATACCGTTGCGAATCCTGGACAATTAGTAAACTGGAGAAAAAATCCATCGAAGCTTTGGAGATGTGGTTTTATAGAAGAATACTGAAAATTAATTAGTCAAAATGAACAATCAAGACGTTTTAAGGGAAGCTGAGACGCAAAGATAACTTACCATAAACAACAGAATGAGACAGTCATCGTTTTATGGCCACGTTATGAGAAGACAAAAACTGGAACATGTCGTGACAACTGGAAAGATTTGCGGAAAGAGAGATAGAGGAAGACAGCGTGAGAAGATTCTTGACAGTCTTGTGTCATGGCACGGAAGGGAGTCAACACACGAATTGACCCATGACGTCGGAGATCATATTTTGTGGAGAGGCATGATCGCTCACGCCAGCCGGCAAGGCACTGAATGATGATGGCGATATAATTGTCAGCTGACATAATGGTTCTCTTTGGATAAATATCCAATGGTTCTCTTTGGAACAATGGGGAAATCGTACAAACACACACACAACAAACGCACACACAATCACAACAGACACAACACACACAATACACACACACACACACACGCACACACACAGTCACAACACACACAACGGTGTGGAGAGCAGTAGATGTACCTGGTAGCAGACGTGTGAGACTCTGAGGATAGTGTCGCATTCTGTGATCTCGTCACGGCCCACAACTGGCCTGATGTTACCTTCTGAGGTCAAGATTGTGGAGATGAACACGGCCACCAACAGGGCTAAAGCTACCTGGGACATCTGATGGAGCATCTGCCAATAGAAATGTGACATCTTATAGGTCTCTCTCTCTCTCTCTCTCTCTCTCTCTCTCTCTCTCTCTCTCTCTCTCTCTCTCTCTCTCTCTCTCTCTCTCTCTCTCTCTCACACACACGCACACACACACACACACACACAAACACACTATCTATCTCTCGACGCCCCCTCTCTCTCGGTTTCTCACTTTTGGTCCATCTCTCTGGTCTCTTTCTCTCTCTTTCAGTCTCTTTCAGTATCTCTCGCTTGGTCTCTATTTTAGTGACTTTCGATGTCTCTCTCCCTCTCTGTCCGTTTCTCTTCCTCTCGAGGTCTTTCTCTCTTTCATTCTGTCTCTCTCTCGGTTATCTTTTTCGGTATTTCGGGTAGTTGCTATCCATTTGACAAAGCCATTGTGGTAGACAGTTTAATATTTATCGCGGTAGACAGTTTAATATTTATCGTGGTAGACAGTTTAATATTTTCCATTTATCGTGGTAGTTTAATATTTATCGTGGTAGACAATTTAATATTTATCGTGGTAGACTGTTTAATATTTATCGTGGTAAACAGTTTAATATTTATCGTTTTAGTTTAATATTTATCACAGTAAAGAGTTTAATATTTATCACGGTAGACAGTTTGATATATATTGTAGGAGACAGTAATATTTAACAACATATTTTAATATTTATCGAGGTAGCCAGTTTATTATTTATCGTGGTAAACAGTTTAATATTAATCAAGGTAGACAGTCTAATATTAATCGAGGTAGACAGTTTAATATTTATTGTGGTAGACAGTTTACAAACAATGTTTTCCCTTAGGTTTTATTTTGTTGTTTGTTTGCTCGCTGGCTTGTAACTCAAGCGTAGTCCACCCACGTGTTTCTGCTGTCTTGTGCACTGATCACGAATGTATACACAAAAACCAACAACATTAGTTTACACGATTTATTGCTTGGCATACTTCGCTGCATCTCATCAGGTACACACTGCAGAGTTGTAAATCATTTGAGGTGAATAAACGAAGCTTGCTTTCGGTGAAATTCTTGAAACACATAGCTGCTTATATTGTTTGAATGCGGAGCATTTATTATCTCACGGTAATCGCAATTGTTAAACGAAGTCTTTCTGTTTGCACAACATTGGTTGAAATCGCCTAATTGCTACAACCTCTGTAGACAGTTTAACTTATCGTAGAGATATGTCTTGTATATTTCAGCTTGAAGGATTCGTTGTATTGCTTTATTTTATGTTGAATGACTTCTTCAGGAGTATATTTATCAACAAAAAGAAAATATTGACATTAGTTAGTTAGTTAGTTAGTCGACAGATCATCCTCATTGCACATCGAACCATTCAGTCCATAAGTGCTCGGATCCCCTCCTCAGCAAATCCCGCAGCGTGTAGCGGCTAACGACGCCAGTTCTGTGTTGGTTTATCAATCTTCTTTGGCTTCCTGCGTAGTGTTCTTGTTTGGCCACCCCTCTATTAATTTGCTGCTCTCGCAGTCTGGCCATTGTTGTAGATTCACAGTCATCACTTGGTTCTCGCAAAAGTCTTACTTCTCGTAGAGCATTCAGAATGTCAGCCTGGTCCATGGCGCGTCCGCCCTCCAATTGACATTGAAAGAGATCAACAAAATCTGAACATGAGAAGAGTGTGCTAATATACAGTTACAACTGTTCTTTAGTGGAAAATACGGACGCCAAGCAATTAGATGATGAATACAATCCATAAAAATAATGATGTACAGTCAAACGGTAGTATCGCATGGAAACAGAAGAGTTGTTCATAGAGTACCACACTTCTTGTGGTGATGTTGACTGAGTCAAAACCAATTACTGAAAAATCTTTTTTTTTTTTTTTTTTAATCACGCCTGCGGGATTCTTCGGTAATGGGGATATTATTTACTAAATTAAACACTCAAAAACTGCCAATGTTATTGTGTTTCGTGTCGACCGTCTTGGCGTATTGTATCCAATTGCTATTAGTCCAACTTTTTACTGCTTTTGTTCCGATGTTAGGCCATTATTTATTATTTTTGTGTGTACATGGCGAGAACTAATACACAATTAGAGTATGTTGTTTTTGAGTTGTGGCATCAGGAAGATGATATACCTGGCTAAAGAAGACAAATTTTTAGGGGTGTTTATTTGGTCGTGCGTCGAAGTACATTTCCTACAGCGAGACCTTGTCAGCGGAAGGGGCAAGTTTGAATCCACGTCCTCACTACATGTCGATCAAATAATCACAATCAACAGTGATGTAATTGAAAATGTGACACACGTAGAATATCATGGCATCATCATCATCATCATCATCTTCATCATCATCATCATCATCATCATCATCATCATCATCATCATCATCATCATCATCATCATCATCATCATCATCATCATCATCATCATCATCATCATCATCATCATCATCATCATCATCATCATCATCATCATCATCATCATCATCAGCATCACCATCATCATCATCATCATCATCATCATCATCTTCACCACCACCATCATCATCATCATCATCATCTTCCACTTTTGTCAACAAGCGTCGTGGGAAGGAATTATTCGATCTCTAGCCCCCGATGGGTGGCACTGGATTGTATCATTCCGTGTGATGGTACAATGTCTTCCCCAAGCATCCCATCTTGCAGGTGTTGATTTTGCGTAAGTTTGATGTGAATAATGTCCAAGTTTGACATTGGTAGCATAGGGTTGGTGTGAATATGCTATGTATTATCAGATGTTTTGCGAAGAAACGTATATGTTTCAGTATGGGTGATAGTTTATATACATATATAATCGCACTCGCTTTTTGACATCTGATTTAGATCTTTCTGTTTATTCTGTCATCTTCTGCGATGACACTTCCTACATATTCGAATTCTTTAACTTGTTTCAGATGTGTACTATTTATCAGTATGGCATGATAACTAACACAAAATGGAGACTCTTCAACAGAGGTCAAGGTTAGAATGACAATAGCAATGTAGGGGTTGACTTTCTGGAACATTCATCTCCTGGCACCCACTGTAGCTGGATCCACACGGGACAATAGGGTGATGGTGGACAATATGGCAATAGTGGACGATATGACTGCCAAAAATTGTCATTTACTGCCAATATAGGACCCTGCGGTGTATGGCAGGGTGGTCTTTGAGCCTGAGGAATTAAGGCCACCTGGCTAGTGCAGGTTAGGATTTTCTTTTTGCCCCCGACAGATAAAATTCCCACGCCATACCGAGAATGCGGATAATAGAAGAATAGTTAACGATAGGAAAATAAGGGAATAATGTAGGGTAGGACAATAGAGGACAATTGGGCAATAGTGGACAATATGGGAATAATGGACAATAGGGTAATAGTGGAGAACAGGGGAATAGTGGACCTCAGGGCAATAGTGGGTAATAATGGACAATCGGGATTAGTGGACAATCGGGCAATAGTGGACAATTGGGCACTATTGGACAATGGTCCAGTGATAGTGACCACATCAACATTCCAGTGATAGTGACCACATCATCAGTCCAGTGATAGTGACCACGTCAACAGTCCAGTGACAGTGACCACGTCATCAGTCCAGGGCCTGTTGGACTACAACTATTTGTAGCCAGCACCATATACTCAAAACTCTAAAAGACGACTAAAATAGGCCTTGACCATTTGTGTGAGACCGTAGACCCGGCAGGCACCAGGGGGACTTAAGGTCCGCTGCATCTGTGTCTGTAAGCACACAGGGAAGTCATGGCACATGTGACACTTCGTAACAGATTCGGTGCCGAACCAAAAGTAGATTGACACCAAACAAACATGAATGATGGAAGATCGGAAGTAGAGGCATGTCACAGTTCTAACTTAAAAGTTTGCTGATATGGTAGCAGACATGTTGTATTATAACGTAAAGACAATTGATATTAGCCCATGGCAGTCACAGGAAGTCGCTTAAGACGATTAATCATCCAATTTCACTCAATCAGTTAAGGCCTGTTGGGCATATGGTGCTAAATCTATATGGTTGCGCGAGTTAAAAAACCCACGCAGTTGGAAATCACAGAGAGCAGGCCTTAAGGTTGTGGGCCTGGCAAACTTGATAGAAAAGGAACCGCACCACGGAGAGACGGAGCCGGTGCCTTTCGATGGAGTCTCTGTAGAGGTTACAAGAGTCGCTTAAAAGTCGACAGGGTCGACTTCATTGCAGCTGGATTTATCCCATATGGCTCGGCCTCTTTCCTCAGCACGGAAAGCGTCGCACAAAGCACGAACTCCGTAGCTTTTAGCGGCGACCCACAGGAGTCTCCGAAACATTTAACTCGTAAACTGAAGGACGCGGCCCGGAATCGAGCCCACAACCTTCGGGGCACGAGTCAAATGGCTTGACCACTTCGCCACAAGACTGACACGTTACGTGCATGACTAGGTGTGTCATTTGTCCCTCGAAAGAGGAAAAAAGTAGAGGAACAACGAAAAAGAAGAAGAAGAAGTAGAAGCTCGGTATTAACTGCTGCATCATTTGATGATGAAAAATAGTAAGACGATTTCATGACGTACTTGAATCTGGCTAACGAATGTTATAACCATGTCATCAATTTCTTCACGTCTTTTAAAACTCTGATACAATTATCGTAAATGTCTGCCATCTAATATGGCGGCCACATCACGTGACGTTGACCAGGTCGAGATCCGAGGCTGACAACGAGGCATCGTAAAACTGAGGGAAACTAAAACACAACTATTTTAACGAAACAAACAATAAAATGAATTGTTGCGAAGCGAGACAAACACACAGTGATGCGCGCACACACAGACTCACATGTCAACTCACAGCGTGCTGTAACGAACTGCCATGAAAGAACCGTATCGTTAAAATTTTACGAACATTGTTTATATGCTCGGCCAAGAGCAAATTGCAGAAAACACACACAGCCACGCAACGCCCTGATTATTCTAAAGTCGTAATTAAAACATAACACATTCATTGACAGCAAGGTCAATTTAAAATTGAAGTGGTGGAATTTGTGGTGGAATAAAGTAATTATTCAGATAAACAGATAACATATCGGTGGATAATTGAATGGATAGATGGTTGGGTGAATGGATGGGTGGGTGGATCGTTGCGTTTGTTAAATGTCTCGATTCATGTGTGGGTGGGTTTTTGTGTGGATGGATGGAATGCTCGATGAATTAATGTGTGGATGTGTGGGTGGGTGTGTGGATGGATGTGTGGGATTACTTATGCGTGAGTAGATGGGTGCGTTTATTGTTGGGTGAATGGACAAATTGATATAATGGATTATAAAAAAAAATTATGAATCGTTGGATCGTTGAGTGGATGGATGCATGAACATGATAATGTTTGGGTGAGTTCAAGGAAAGGTTGAATAATGACTGGATGGGTGCGTGGGTGGATGAAAGGGTTGACTAATGAATGGATTGGTGAGTGGGTGGAGGGGAGGGTTGACTAATGAATGTATGGGTGAGTGGGTGGATGGAATGGTTGACTAATGAATGGATGGGTGAGTGGGTGGATGGAAGGGTTGACTAATGAATGGATGGGTGAGTGGGTGGATGAAAGGGTTGACTAATCAATGGATGGGTAAGTGGGTGGATGGAAGGGTTGACTAATCAATGGATGGGTAAGTGGGTAGATGGAAGGGTTGACTAATTAATGGATAGTTGATTGGATGGATGGAAGGGTTGACTAATGAATGGATGGGTGAGTGGGTGTATGGAAGGGTTGACTGATGAATGGATGGGTGAGTGAGTGGGTGGATGAAAGGGTTGACTAATGAATGGATGAGTAAGTGGGTGGATGGAAGGGTTGACTAATGAATGGATATGTGAGCGGGTGGATGGAAGGGTTGACTAATGAATGGATTGGTGAGTGGTTGGATGTAAGGGTTTAATAAAGAATGGATAGGTGAGTGGGTGGATGGATGAACAGGAGAATGTTTGGGTGGGTTAATGGATGGGTTGACCAATGAATGGATGGGTAGGCGGGTGGATGGAAGTGTTGACTAATGTATGGATGGGTGAGTGGGTTGATGGAGGCGTTGACTAATGAATGGATGGTTGAGTGGGTTGAACAGGAACATGTTTGGGTGGGTTGATAGAAGGCTTGACTAATGAATTGATCGTTGAGTGGGTGGATGCATTTCGTAATGGATGGATGGAGGAGTGGGTGTATGCATGTTTCAATGGATGGGTGGGTGGATGAGGGGATGGATCTAGAAGTGAATCGTTTTGTTACTGGATTTATGGCAAAGTGACAACATTTAATTGTTATGAAATGCTCTTCACACTAGAGGGCAAGTTGGTTGTATAGCAGACAAATTAACCTTTGCTTCCGCTTCGCTATCTCCAACAACACTGTCATCATTGTGATCGTTGTCATCGTAGTAGTAGTTGTAGTAGTTGTAGTTGAAGTAGTAGTTGAAGTTGTTGTAGTAGTTGAAGTTGTTGTAGTTGTTGCAGTAGTTGTAGTTGTTGCAGCTGTTGTAGTGATGTAGTTGTTGTAGTAGATTTATTAGTTGAAGATGTTGTAGTTGTTGTAGAGTAGTTGTAATAGTAGCGGTATTAGTTGTAGTAGGAGTTGTAGTAACAGTGGTATTAGCGGTAGTAGTAGTAACTGCAGTAGAAGCAGTATTAGTATTATATGTAGTAGTAATTTCCCTTGCTCCTGTGTCGTTTAAGTTTACCAGTCATCACATAATTCACGTTTTTATTTCCCATAACACTATGATCAAAATGTCTGGACTGAATACGACTAATATTCTCTTATTAATTTTTTATCCTTCATCTCTATCTTAACAGGATATTCTCCACTCCTTACGGAGCAATGGGCATACGGTGATTGACCAATATTCTTTATGTATGTCTTTGTAACCACAAACATCCCAGCAATTGTTATAATCAGTTAAACATTTCTAGCAGCTGATATAGTCAGTGAAATAATTCTAGCAGCTGATATTATCAGTGAAATAATTCTAGCAGCTGATATCGTCAGTGAAATAATTCTAGCAGCTGATATTATCAGTGACATAATTCTAGCAGCTGATATCGTCAGTGAAATAATTCTAGCAACTGATATAGCCAGTGAAATAATTCTAGCAGCTTATACAGAAATGAGATTCCTGAGTATAATACTCAATGTATCAAGAAGAGAGAAAATTAGAAATGAAAAAAAAAAATCATGATTTAAGTGGGGGTTATAGCAGAATTAGATTTTATTAAAAGACAGCAAGTCAAATGGTTTGGCCATGTAACTAGGTTACCAACTTGCAGCATACCACAAGAAGCAATGGGGTACAGACCAAATGGAAGCAGAGGAAGAGGCCGACCACGTACACGATGGACAGAGGGAATAACAAAGTCTGTGTAAAACTCCATACGTGAAGCCTATAAACCAGTGTTTCCCAACGTGGGGCCCACGCCCCACAGGGGGGCAATTCGATTGTTAAGGGGGGAAATTCGAAAATGGAAGAAATCGGCTGAATATAACAAAACGGGGAGACTTGAGACTGAAGTTAACTAAATTGGAACCTGACATAAGATCTCTTTGCAGCAAGCATAAAGCGCAAGGATCTCACTAAATTTAAATAATAAATAATTACTAATAATTAAAATAATATAGAAAAATCTGAAATATGAATTTTAGAAAGGCTTAAGTGGGGCATGGCACAAAAAAGGTTGGGAAAAACTGCTATAAACGGTCACTGTCCCGCTATTTATACTTCACCCCGACACCGCAAGGTACAAGTGAAAGAGAATGGGATGAGGTGAGATGAGATGAGGTACAGTTAGTCAAAAACACGTTCCATCTAGTATAACCATGACCCTTGTCTCCAAGTCTTGCAGCAATTGCAGAGACCAAACATGCACTGAATGTGTGATATGGTGAATGTCACGCCTCCTTTATTTCCCACAATTCCTCCATTATACACTTTGTTGACATGAGGGCCCAGGTCTTTTCAGAAAAATCCCTGCCAGTTAAGATGTTTGAATACATGACCACCGATCCCGCAGGCAAGCATGCTGATCATTACGCTACTGCAACCCTCAACGCATACTGTAGAGTTGATGCGGACAAGTAAAGAACAAGACGCAGCATTTTATAGACAAGCAAACAAATGCATCTTACCTTGATTGTGACGAAAACTGTTTTGGCCTTTGAATTGCGAAAAAAATACAAAGACTGACTAGAAAAACTAAGTTGGACCTACAAATATGGAGAGCTGTGAGTTCTTAGTTTTCGCAGGAAATTGCTGCTCTTTTATTCAATATCAGAAACGATGATTAGATAAATTTGTCTGGGAATTATGCGACCACCCACGATATTTTGGCGCAGTGACAGAATAATTGTCGCACTGTTTGGTTGTAAATATTGGCACTTGGCTTCAATTGCAACATACAGCTGGAAATAAAGCCTGTTTTAGTCTGGTCAAAGGGGAATCGATTGTCCGCGGCCATGGCTGGAGGCATTAGTTTGTTGTCAGAGCAGGACGCATGGATGAAAATAGCTCGCCTGTCAGTCTAACTCTCACGACTGGACCTTACAACCAACCTCAGCACCGGCCTGGGACTGGACACAACTGGTATACAGGTTTAATTAACTCACCTACACATGGTACAGAAGTGTAATTAACTCATCTACAACTGATACACACGTTTAATTAACTCATCTACAACTGAAACACATGTTTAATTAACTCATCTACAAATGATACACACGTTTAATTAACTCATCTACATCTGATACACACGTTTAATTAACTCATCTACAACTGATACACATGTTTAATTAACTCACCTACACATGGTACAGACGTTTAATTAACTCATCTACATCTAGTACACAAGTTTAATTAACTCATCTAAATCTGGCACTCATATGTAATTAACTCATCTACATCTGGTACAGAACTTTAATTAACTCATCTACATCTGGTACACAAGTTTAATTAACTCATCTAAATCTGGCACTCATATGTAATTAACTCACCTACACATGGTACAGAAGTTTAATTAACTTATCTACATCTGGTACACATGTTTAATTAACTGACCTACATCTGGTACACATGTTTAATTAACTCATCTACATCTGGTACACAAGTTTAAATTACTCATCTACATCTGGTACACAAGTTTAATTAACTCGTCTAAATCTGATAGAAGTATTGGGAGAATTTGGAGTAGATATATTAACCAAAATGTTGAATGATATTTACAGCAGTGGATATTTACCCAGTGATATGCTGAAATCTGTATTTATAGCTATACCAAAAAGACCAGGAGCAATTGATTGTGAAGATTTTCGTACAATTAACCTTATAAACCATATCACTAAGCTTCTACTCAGAATCATAATGAGAAGAACCAAAAAGAAAATAAAAATGGAAATTAGTGAAGAACAGTATGGATTTGTGGAAGGAAAGGGCACAAACAATGCAATTTATACATTGCGGACACTAATAGAAAGGTCAATAGAGAAACAGAGGGACATATATTTGTGCTTCATAGATTATACTAAGGCATTTGATAAAGTAAAACATGATGAACTGATTAAAATGTTGGAAGATATCAACACTGATGGAAAAGATTTAAGAATAATAAAGAATATTTACTGGAACCAAGTAGCAGCAATTAAAATGGGAAATAAAGAGGGTAGTTACGAACAGATAAAGCTAGGAGTACGACAAGGGTGTGTCTTGTCACCAGATCTTTTCTCCCTGTATAGCGAAGTAATAATGAGAGAGATCAAAGAGATGCCAGGAATACTAGTTGGAGGTTATAATATAAATAATATACGCTATGCAGATGACACAATATTGGTGGCGGATAATTCAACAGACCTACAACAATTATTAGACGTTGTAGTAACAGAGAGTGCAAGGAAAGGACTCAACTTGAATATCAAGAAAACAGTAACAATGGTAATATCAAAGAAAATGGTGACACCAAAATGTGACATAGAAATAGAAGGGAAAATCCTTAACCAAGTTGATAATTTTAGATACCTAGGGGCATTTATAACATCAGATGGAAGATGTACAACAGAGATTAGGAGCAGAATAGGGCAGGCAAAAGCCGCATTTCATAAAATGAAGAGTATCTTATGCAATAAGTCACTTTCACTGAATGTAAGAAAGAGAGTGCTGAAATGCTATGTAGAACCAGTTTTGCTGTATGGCAGTGAATCTTGGAATGTAAATGAACAAATTAAGAAGAAATTAGAAGCAACAGAGATGTGGTTCCTGAGACGAATGTTGCGAATTTCTTGGACTGCCAGAGTAACTAACGACGACTGCCTGAAACAGGCTAATGAAACTAGAACATTATATACAACAATAAGACAGAGACAAACAGCTTTCCTCGGTCATGTGATGAGAAGAGAGGCATTGGAGAACATCGTAACAACTGGAAAGATCGAGGGGAAGAGAGGCAGAGGTAGACCAAGAGAAGTGATGCTGGATGGATTGAGACGGTGGCATGGAGGAATATCAGCAGCAGAGTTGATCCAGAGAACCAAGGACCGAGATCTACGGAGAGCCATGAACGCCTACGCCAGCCGGCACGGCACTTGATGATGATGATGAAATCTGGTACACAAGTTTAATTAACTCATCTAAATCTGGTACACAAGTTTAATTAACTCATCTAAATCTGGCACTCATATGTAATTAACTCACCTACACATGGTACAGAAGTTTAATTAACTCATCTACATCTGGCACACATGTTTAATTAACTCACCTATAGCTGACACACAACTTTAATGCAATCAATCAATCATGTGCTATGATGGAAAGCGTGGGTGGTCATGATTCGCCATTTCACTCGATCACCAGTGTCGTGGATCAGCTCAGTGTTCCTGTCTCGTCCATGCCATGTGGCCAAGTCATCCAGGTATTTTCCTCTCGGTCTTCCTCTTGGTCTGTTCCCTTCGATCTTGCCAGTTGTCTCCAAGTTCTCCAATCTATTTCTTCTCATAACATGTCCAAACAATTTTGACTGTCTACGTCTAATTTATCTAATCAAGTTACGAGATTCATTTGTCTCCTGTAGTACTTGGTCATTGGTGTTTCTATCTGTCCATGGCATTCTTCGCATTTTCCTCAGAAACCACATTTCTGCAGCCATCAGATGTTGTTCAGCTTGACTGCACATTGTCCAAGTTTCACATCCATACAAAAGAACCGACTCTATGTATCCCCTCAACACTCTTTTTCTCGTTTCAATTGACATCTTTTTATTGGTCAGAATGTTTTTCATCTTGCTAAAGGCTACTTTCGCCATGGCGATTCTTGTTCTAATCTCTTCAAGGCATCTCCCATCAGATGTTATGACTGTTCCGAGATAATTGTACCGATTCACTTGTTGAAAAATAGTCCCATTTACTTGTATATGACATTGTGGTATTTCGTTCTTCCTAGTGACGACCATAACCTGTGTCTTTTTACAATTTAATTCTAAACCCAGTTGCTCACTGTGTACAACAACCGCATCTACCAATTGTTGCAGATCCTGCGGATTGTCTGCAATCAATACTGTATCATCTGCATATCTAATGTTATTTATGTTTCGTCCTCCAATGCTAACTACTGAGCGTAATCTTGCCAAGAGATCAACAGACAGCTGAAAGATGCTGCTGTTGACAGCTAAGTCCTGTAAAAGGATACGCAAAACATTTCTCCTCCAATGCTGATTCCATTTATATCTTCTACATTTCTGAAAATATTTTCAGTGTACAGGGAAAAAAGATCTGGAGACATTACACATCCCTGCCTAACACCTCTCTTAATTGGCTGATACTGTCCCACTTCATTATCAATCCTTATGGCAGCTTGTTGTTTCCAATATATGTTTTTTTTATAGTCTAATGTCTTTCCCATCAATTTGTAGATCTGCAAGCATATCCACCATGTTGACATGTCTGACTCTAGCAAAAGCCTTTGTATAGTCAATAAAGCAAAGATGTATATCTTTGTTTACTTCTATAGCACGTTCAATAACTGTTCGCAGCATATACACAGCATTTACTGTACCCTTTCCTTCTACAAACCCACATTGTTCTTCCCCTATTTCAGGTTGTATTTTCTTCCTCACTCTTTGCATGATAATTCGTAACAAAATCTTTGTGATGTGACTCATTATACAAATTGCTCTATGTTGATCACATTCCAAGGTTCCTGATTTCTTTGGGATTGCAATAAATACGGAGGTACATAATCCAGCATCATATAATGTGTTCAGCAGTCTGGTGACTTGCTCTAGTCCAAATTCTTCTAAAGCTTTAATCATTTCTGTTGTGATGTTATCTGCACCGGTGGCCTTTCCAGCTTTCATATGCTTAAGAACATTTCGAACCTCCATCTCCAAAATTGGCGGTCCTTCATTATTAAATCGAATATCATACTGTTCCTCTCTGTTATCATCATAAAGGTTTTTCACATAATCTGTCCATACATGTATAATCTGATCTTTTTCTATTATGATTTTGCCATCTTTAGTTTTTAGACAGCTTGTTGATATGCTTGTTCTTTTATTAGCAAGTTCCTGAATTCTTTTGTGCACTAATTTGGTATTTTGACTGTTGTGTTGTTTTTCAATTTCTAAGCACTTTTCCTCAAGCCATGCTTCTTTTGCCTCCTTACATAATATTCTGACTTGTCTGTGAAATTCTTCATATTTGGCAGAATTATTTTTGTTGAGTCTTTTTGTTTCCATTAAGTGTAACATTTCTTCAGTCATCCATTTCTTATGACCCACCGTCTTTAATTTTGGAATAGTTGATTCTGCAGCCAAACTGATTGAATTATTCAACATTTCCCATTGATCATCCACATCCTGGAATAGGATCTCTAGATCTAACAATATTTTAAATCTGTTCTGTACTTCTATGTAGAATTTGTTTTCTATTTCCTTGTCATTACTCAATGTATACAAATCATAATAAGTGTTTCCTGTTATATACTTGACTTTCTTCAACTTTATTCTCAATCTTCTTGTAAGTAATCTGTGGTCACTATAACAATCAGCACTGGGAACTGTTTTTGCTATTGTTAACGCGTTTCTAAATCTTCTGCTAATCAGAATGTAGTCAATCTGGTTTCTAATCCTGTTATCAGGACTCCTCCATGTTCATAATATTCTAGGGTGTTGCTTAAACAAGGTGTTTCCTACAATCATTTCCTGTTCTTTTGCCCACTCTACAAGTCTGTATCCTCTTTCATTTCTCTCTCCTAAACCATATTTTCCTACTGTGTATCTATCACCTTGATTTCTTACTTTTGCATTGAAGTCCCCTAATATGATGCTTATTTATAAATTTTTACATTTATTTAAAGCAGATTCTATGTCATTATAATATTCCTCTACACCAGTGGTTCTCAACCGGTGGGGAATCTCCCCCCCCAGGGGGAAATTTTAGGGGTTCGGGGGGGGGGGGAATTAAGATTATTTCTAGATTGCGTTAATACAAGAACCGATTACTTGATATTGTTTTTCCGTTCATACTTTACAGTTATGTACGTATCACACTTCTGAAATTCATTTTACAACGTAAGTAGATCCACAAATCACGTTTTATGTAGATGTCTAGACTTGTTTTAGTATGTGCTATTAAATTTAGCTTCAATTATTACGTATACTGTGTAGGGGCAGGGGGGAATTTTTAGAGAGGAAATACGAAAAGGTGGGGGGGGGGGGGAATGACGTTCTAAAAATATGGTGAGGGAGGGAATGACGTCCTAAAAATATGGTGAAGGGGGGCACGGACCAAAAAATGTTGAGAACCACTGCTCTACGCTATATTCACTGGATTCTCCTGCTGGCATATACTTGAATAACATTTATGCTAAAAAGTCTGCCACTTAATTTAACTAGTAGAACTCTGTCCGACACGGCCCAATATCCTTGAATAGATTTTGATGTTTTCTGGTCCAAAATAATTGCCACTCCCCTTTGTCGATCTTCACCACCAGAATAAATAATCTTAAAATCTTCATCTATCTTGATGCCTGCTCCTGTCCATCTCGTTTCGCATATCCCTAAAATATTAATTTTTTCTCTTTCCAGTTCTTGTTTTATATTCTCTAATTTGTCGTCGTCGTTTAACGTCCTACCATTCCATGTTGCTAATTTTAATGTCGCTGTCCTTGTCTTACGACGATCAGTCTTAAGGCGAACGTTAATTAACTCACCTAAATCTGGCACTCATATGTAATTATCTCATCTACATCTGGTACACAAGTTTAATTAACACACCTATATCTGGTACACATGTTTAATTAACTCATCTAAATCTGGTACACACGTTTAATTAACTCACCTACATCTGGTACACAAGTTTAATTAACTCACCTAAATCTGGTACATATGTTTAATTAACTCACATACAGCTGACACACAACTTTAATTAACTCATCTACACCTTGTACACATATTTAATTAACTCATCTACATCTGATACATACGTTTAGTTAGCTCACATAAATCTGGTATATACGTTTAATTAACTCACCTACAGCTGACGCAACTTTAATTAACTCATCTACATCTGGTACACAAGTTTAATTAAGTTACTTACATTTGATACACACGTTTAATTAAATCACGATTTATGTGATACACAGTTTCAACTAACTCACTTACATCCCATACGTAAGTTTGACTAATTAATAATCTACCCGATACATTAACGTAATTAACTCACCATTTACCTGATTCATTCATTCATTCATTCATTCATTCATTCATTCATTCATTCATTCATTCATTCATTCATTCATTCATTCATTCATTCATTGAGAAGCTTGTTCCTGGCAGTACCTCGATCCCATAACAACCTTCCGGTATACTTCTCGGTCATAAGCAAGATTTCCTGCGCCCGATTACACCCATCTGATGATCATCTGCCACATCCTGCACCCATATTCTCTTTGGTCTTCCTCTTCCTCTCTTCCTAGGCATATACCTCTCCATGATTGTTCTCTCCAAACTTTCATTACGTTTCAAATGACCAACATATTTAAATTTTCTTTGTTTTATCGTCTTTAGTAGCCAACCTTCTTCATTATTCAGCTCTTGTCGCATAGATGCATTTCTTCTTTTCTGTATCCAAGATATTCTTAGAACCCTCGATAACATTTATATTCAAAGGCGTTTATGCGCTGTTCAGCTTGTTTAGTAAGTGTCCATGTCTCACAGACGTATGTTGCAATGGTGAAGATGCATGCTCTTAAAAATCCATTTGTTTCTAGTTCTATCTGTTCCTCTGCACAATTTGTTCAGTTGTTTTAGTCTTTGAAGAGCAATATATATGCGTCTGTTAATTTCTTTCATTGTGTCACCATGGTAATTAATGACCCAAGATATTCGACATTTTCCACCACCTCCAATTTTGTCTCATTAAAATATATTTCTTTCCCCATAGTAGTTTTATCTGTATGCATTATCTTTGTCTTTGCTATGTTAAGATGTTAGTTGTTATTTTCACTGTTCCTTTGGGTTGAGGTTATTAGTATTTCCTTACCATTCTGTGATGTGGATAGTAATACTGTATCATCAGCATATCGAATCTCTGGTATTTCATGACCACCGATATTTATGGCATGCAACGCAATACTTAGATATTAGATGACGAGGTTTCGTTCATCTATTATGAACAGATTATTTCTCATAGTTTCTCTCAGTTAATATTTAATGATTATAAACCAGCTTTCTAAAATTAATATTTGATGAGTACAAACCAGATTTATCCTGATTAATATATGAAGATGAAAAAAAACTAGATGTCTGTCGCTAAATATTTGATGAGTTGAAAGACACAAAAATTAGTTGCATGTCCATTACTCGACGTTGCAACCAACCCTATAATCTTTTGCATTTTGTTATTGGCAAGGCAATTTTTTTCAGAACGACCGACGCCTCTTACCATGGAAATCAACGCAAAGTGGTCTGCTTTCAAACCGCCCTCTGCAGATTTCGAACCTTGGATCGGAATATCGTGGAAATGTGAAACACGATCACTGCCCCTGAGCCGGCATTCGCTGTGCTAAAAGTAAGCTGCATATCCTTTACAGGACGCCGCAGTCGACCCCAGATTGTTTGGCTGTTTGTGATTTCTTGGAAAGTTTATGTTCAGTTGTTTGCCATTGCTTTCTGAACGACCGGCACTCATACATGGATGAAACCAGCATAAGGTGGTCTGCTTCCAAATCGCTCGCAGCTGTGTTTCGATCGCAGTATGCGGGATTGCGAATAGCGTTTGTAACCCCTTCGCCACATGGCCAGCCTTCTTTAAATGGCCAGCCTTCGCCACATTGCCAGCCTTCGCCACATCGCCAGCCTTCGCCACATTGCCAGCCTTCGTTAAATGGCCAGCCTTCGTTAAATGGCCAGCCTTCTCCACATCGCCAGCCTTCGCCACATCGCCAGCCTTCGTTAAATGGCCAGCCTTCGTTAAATGGCCAGCCTTCGCCACATCGCCAGCCTTCATTAAATAGCCAGCCCTCGCCACATCGCCAGCCCTCGCCACATCGCCAGCCTTCGTTAAATGGCCAGCCTTCGCTACATCGCCAGTCTTGCCACATCGCCAGCCTTCGCCACATCGCCAGCCTTCGCCACATCTCCAGATTTCGTTAAATGGCCAGCCTTCGCCACATCGTCAGCCTTCGCCACATCGCTAGTCTTCGCCACATCACCAGCCTTCACCACATCGCCAACCTTCACCACATCGCCAGCCTTCGCCACATCGCCAGCCTTCGCCACATCGCCAGCCTTCGCCACATCGCCAGCCTTCGTTAAATGGTCAGCCTTCGCCACATGGCCAGCCTTCGCCACATCTCCAGACTTCGTTAAATGGCCAGCCTTCGCCACATCACCAGCCTTCACCACATCACCAGCCTTCACCACATCACCAGCCTTCACCACATTAAAAGACTTCACCACATCACCAGCCTTCACCACATCAACAGACTTCACCACATCGCCAGCCTTCACTACATCACCAGCCTCCGTTAAATGGCCAGCCCTTGCCACATCGCCAGCCTTCGCCACATCACCAGCCTTCGTTAAATGGCCAGCCTTCGCCACATCGTCAGCCTTCGCCACATCGCCAGTGTCACAGCCTCACATTAGTCATATTATCTGGTAAACTAACATTAGTTAATAGAGATTAGCCAAGGGCTACAACTCCCGCCCAAAGGGAAAGAAGTAAGACCCTCGAAGGCCAGAGTATTCCAGAACCTTCTCGAAGGACTGGTCAGTGAGTCCACTGTCCCGTGGACACTGATGTGGCCCGCCTATTGCGGGGTCCACGAGGAACTCGAACAGAGTTACCACCCGTGTCGGATTGCGACACGTGTGGATCGGCAGAGAGAGACGGGACATCGAAGAGGCAGCAGGGCCTGCCTTAGAAGGACTCAATAGTTTAGACTCTATAGTTTAGACCCATGTGGGGTTTATAGACTTATGCTAGATAGTATGCTTAGAATGTTTGATGATGTTCAACTGTGTGATGATGTCAAACCTCTGTGATATGCGATTCAGTGCGATCTTGTTAAACCCACTGCGCCAACGCACTGTATATTGAAATACAATAAATGTTAGATATTATAGCTAACTGAGTTATTGTTGCCTGTATGAGCCCGAGCTCAGATACCTAGACATACAACACGCTGACAGGCTTTTTGGGGGCTCGTCCGGGATTTGAACCTGGGACCTCTCGCACCCAAAGCGAGAATCATAAGATAAGTTTCACATCATGCCCATTGCAACCCTAAGCGGTACTTATCACCATCCATCCATGTATCATTTTGCTTTGCATTGATTTGTATGTATATTCATGACCTTGTAACCAACATAACTTTGCATTTGGATTTGCGCATTAATTATTAAGGGAGATAACTAAATTTTCCAATCTCCAACATTTTTCTAAGGGATTTTACTTCGGTAAAATTACAAACAAGTAAAAGTCAAGATGTCTACTTTAGATAAATGTATTGAGCAAGGTATTAAATTAGGTTATAAAGAAGAGAAACTGTTAGAATGGGCACAGAAGACGCACGCAGAGAACATTGCCCGTGAAGAAAGAGCGATAGAACGAGAAGAAAAGAAGATGCAAATGCAAATTGAGGCAGATGAAAAGAAAAGGCAAAGTGAGGCAGAAGAAAAGAAGAGGCAAAGTGAGGCAGAAGAAAAGAAGATGCAATCAGAAGGGGAAAAGATGCAGATGCAACTACAAGCTGAAGAGAAGAAAATGCAATTACAGGCTCAAGAGAAACAATTAGAGCTTGAGGCGGCGGCCAAACAAGCCCAATTGAATGCCGATACACAAATAAAATTAAAACAGATGGAGATTGATTCCAACGTAGAAATATCTGTAAATAAACTAAGAAGCAAAGAGGAGGAACAGAAATATAATAAGTATAAAGGCCTCGTCAAGGCATTCTGCTCAAGAGATTCCATCAGTGCATACCTGGAAAATTTTGAGTGTTTAATGTCCTACGATAAGATCATAAAATCAGATTGGTCATTTATTTTAATGAGAAACTTAGCTTTGGAACCTTTGAAAGTAATCGAGACAGTGCCACAGGAAATGAGAAAAGATTATGACTACTTAAAACAACGCATTCTCCAACATTTCTCTTTAGATACTGCAGGTTACCAACAACAGTTCGCTAAATTATCCCCTCAACCAAATCAAACCTTCATAGATTATGTATCTACAGTTCAGGATGTGTGCACAAAGTGGATTAACTCAGCTAAGACTAACAACAGCCATGACAAATTAAAAGAACTCATTATTATTGATAAAATAGTTAGTACAATCCCCACACCTTTTGCTAAGTTTTTGAAACAAATGGACTGTAGGAGTATTCAGGATGTAGAGACAAAGGGGAACGCATTTTTCACAGCGAACAGAGATATTTTCCAATTAAACCTAGGTCAGAACGAAACAGCAGCAGTGGTAAATACTAAATACTCAAAACCAGCTGAAGATAAGTTTAAACCACGCTCAAATGTCAGGAAGCCAGTTAAGTGCCAATATTGTAGTTTGACGCACGAACAATACGCTATGTGCGATAAATCGCCTAACTATCCTCATCACCTCAAAATGATTGTGGAGAAGCAGAAAAACAAAAGAAATGCGTACCAGAGAGCGGTCAAATGCTATTTTTGCAGCAGCTTTGGGCATTTTAGTCGCTTTTGTGATGGCCGAAAATTACTAAAACAGGCCAATGCTGCACTGGTTGAAAGTTCCTCAGAGGAAGATATTGAGTTACTGAATGAGTGTGACAATCAAAGCGAAAGTTTGAGTGAGCTAGGAAATGCAGTGCACATTATTGACACCATTACAGACAGTAATTGTAACACCTGTACGAAATTCCAACTTGACACAACATTACTATGTGGCCACACTATCCCTATTTCAAATGAAACAGCCAATGCTGCCTTATCTTCTACAGGCAAGCTTAATTTTTCAACAGGGTTTGTAAATAACAACAAGTGCACATTAATTCGTGATTCCGGCGCAACGCTCTGTGGGATTAAGAAAACATTAATCAACGACAAAGACTATACACACAAACACGTAACTTGTCGCACATTCTCAGGCACTATAGAGAAATACCCCCTCGCTCTTGTCGAAATTCGAACACCGTTCATATCAGGACTAGTATTGTGCGCTGCTCTAGAAAATCCGGTCGCTGATATTATACTTGTGAACCTGCCCAACATACGACCTTGCTCTGAAAAGGAAATCAGAGATTGGGAGCGAAAAAACGGTATACAACACCCAAACAGCGATCCGAAAGAGAAACACCATTCATGCTTGTCTCAATCTGCCAAAAGGACAAGGGATACAACCAATGAAGTAATTCAGAAAGAATTCACCGAGGTGTATGATGCAGGGGCGGTCGAATCTGTCAATGATACGACCAATTTAAAACCTCGAATGGAGGATGCTACCGATCTACCAAGTACCAAGCCTGTAGATGTGCAACAACACACACAACACACGAATGCAATAACACGACAGACAACTCACCAAACTCACACCGACCAACTGCAGGAGTCACTAGAAATTGCAGCACCAAACACTACCATCACTAATTTTGGAGATGAACAAAAATCAGATCCTACACTTTCACCATATTTTAGGTTAATAGGACTTAAACCAAAATTATCTAAAAACGCATCGTGGTCATTTACATTAAACAATAATGTGTTGACTAGATTATACACTAGAGATCAGTCCACAATACAGCAAGTAGTGTTATCACAAGCACATCGAGAGAAAGTACTAAAAATAGCCCATGATTCACCTTTTGGAGGTCATATGGGGTATGAAAAAACTAAAGCCAGGGTCCTAACCCAATTTTATTGGCCGAAATTTTGCCAAGACATAAAAACGTATTGTAAATCATGTAATATATGTCAGAAACTGTTGAAAAAGGGTAAAAACCCTACGACAGAAGTCCAATCAACCTCAACTGCCTCGAGGCCATGCCATGTAAATATGTTAAAACCCTACTATGCTAGACAGGACACTGACACGAGTGAGCAGACGCAGCTAACTGATGACAGAAACGAAACGACAGTGACCCAACTGAGTGACATCTCGACAAACGAAGCATCGTTAACTACGCACTCTTACGACAACAAAGACGACGAAGACATATGTACATTACCGACAATATGTGATAACGACAGCGACGACCAATTTGACGACATATTGACAACGATTAACCTCGACGACGACGACAATGACATTGAGGACAATTTACAAACAGTAGCATCTGTGATAAATCAGACAGACGAAGACAATACTGAAATCCCAGTACCGATTATGATTGACGACGGTAGTATAAAGACATACAAATCTCTGACACTCTGACACAACAGCAGCGACAAGACATTTTGACTCTCCTTAACGAGTATAAATCTATCTTCTCTAACAAACCTGGACGGACTGACAAAATAACACATTCAATTGTGTTGACAGATCTGACACCGGTCAAATGTAGACCATATTCTATTCCTCTGCATTATAGAGCAAATTTAGACAAGGAAATCTTGGATTTAGAGAAAAATAGGATAATTCAGAAATCTATGTCTCAATATTCTTCACCGATTGTTCTGGTGAAAAAGAAGGACCAAACAATTCGTTTGTGCATCGATTATCGAAGGTTAAATACAATAACCACCACGGATGCGGAGCCGATGAATAGCTGTGAAGACCTCATTTTGAACATGTCTCAATCATCCTTATTTTCAAAGGTTGATTTAGCGAAAGGTTATTGGCAAGTACCACTAGACCCTGCTTCTAGACATATAACAGCATTCGCCACACCTCTCGGTCTGTACGAATGGCGATATCTTCCATTTGGTCTGAAAAACGCTCCCGCCACATTTGTGAGGTTAACTAGATTGCTATTGCACGGAATTAAAGATGTCCAAGCTTATATTGATGATATATGCATTCATTCTTCTAATATAACTTCTCACTTACTTACACTCAAACAAGTCTTCAAACAAATCTCTCTTTTCGGTCTTACTATCAAACCTTCCAAGGTTGAAATAGGCTATAAACAAATAGACTTCCTTGGTCATAGAATTTCTGAAGGCAAACTGCTAACAGACGAGAAAATTGTTTCGAAGATTCTCAATCTAGAAGTTCCTACCACAAAGAAGCAAATTAGAAGTTTATTAGGTCTTATAAACTACTATTCTAAATTTATACCAAATTGGGCAGAACTTACATCAGTGTTTTCGAATATGTTAACAAAAGATCATCCATCAAAAGTTTGTAAAAGTACCAGCTTAGAGGATGCAATATGCAGATTGAAACGTATTTTTTTCTAATCCACCAGTCTTACGTTTACCAAACATAGATTTACCCTTTATTTTGACCACAGATTCGAGTGCTATCGCAATTGGAGGATGTTTAATGCAAGAAGTGGATGGAGTGAGACACCCAATTCTTTACGTAAGCCGTAAGCTGAAGAAAGCAGAGACCCGTTACTCTACAGTGGAATTGGAGGCATTGAGTCTATTATTCTGTATGCTCAGATTGTCTAAGTTCCTCTTAGGTGCCCACTTCGTTGTACTCACCGACAATTCGCCATTGTTGGTACTGAATCAAGGTGTTCCCAAAAACCATCGTTTGCAAAGATGGTGTCTTCTTCTTCAAGATTTCGACTTCGAAATCCGCCATATCAGAGGCACTGATAACATTATAGCTGATATTTTATCGCGGCAGACGAATGCGCCAACAGAATAACATTTGGCACATTTACCATTCGCCATACCAGAAATTGTGATATTTTATTCCGTACCATATAACAGTGTAACTCTACACCGGCTAGAGAACTTTCAGTTAAAAGTAATAACACCTCAGTGAATAGGTTACTTAGAACACCCACGAACGTGAAATGTTGAGAACTATACGACCAACTATCAAAGCTCTAAGACCAATCCGAGCAAGAAACATTAACTGTGAAACGATTTCATCTAGTGAACTGACATTGATCACGAAAACACGAAGAACACTTATACTGGACATTGAGAACGTTCCATACTTGATGTGGCTAATAGACTTTGCTAATAGCCGAAATAGAACTACATCAACGACAACACTCAAGAGACAGCCATACCAACTATTAACATTCATGGCACGATACGCTAACAACAGGAGGACAACGCGCACATCATCGTTGGATTTAGTTACTTAGTTAATTAATTAATTTATTATTGAATATGTATTATATTATTATGTATATAAAATGTGTTCACCTGTAAATTGGTACATTTTCTACTATATTATTACAGGTATTTCCATTCATAGGTTAAATAACCTGCCTATGCCATTTTCTCTATGTAAATTATAAACCATTTTTGAGTCATCGTACAAAAAGTACGTATTATCTTAAAGGGAAAATATCGCCTATTCCGTTTTTTCTAAGGGAAATAACACTTACCTCAACTTTACTTATATATTTTAACCAAATACTATTTTGAATGAAAGAAGTGTGAATGGCTGTATGAAAGAATTAAACGAGAGAGCGATATACTGAGCGGACAAATTGTATGCAAAACGTATTTATTTTAATTTGTCTGCGTCTTTCATGTAAATTGTACTACTTGTCTAATTTATTGATACATGTTTAGCATTTAGGTTAGTACTCTTAGTTAGCAGTTAGGATACTACATCTAAGCACCACTGCTTGGAATGCCTGATCATGTATTGGGGGACGGGTGATCCAAAAAGAAAAAAAAAACCTCACATAAGCATCACTTTAAATGTGGGCCTGGTGGACCACTGTTGGCAATAGCTCACAGTGGGACTAAGGGTCCACGCCAAAAACAGGGGAGGCGGGGAACCAGCTAGTCTGGGATGACCGCCAAACCCCCCCCCCCCCAAAAAAAAAAAAATAAAAATTCATGAGTAAGGATATCCCAACTCGTGACGCTTGGAAATAAGCCACACATTCAGCACACATTTACACAAAACTCAAAACTGAACACTATCAATGAAAATGCAGTCACTTTATTAGTAACATCAACTTATTAGTCAAACACACTAACAAGCTAACAGGGACACATGTAGTCAGATGGGATAAAATAACAACGTAACTACATATTTAGCATTATACAACATACGAGAGTAAAAGTGTATTGAAATGCACACACTGAACAAGATTTGAAGATGTACTTAACTAGCGAAGACTGTTGTCTTGTTAATCCTCTTTAAAACAGATGTTAATTATCTTGATATCAGTGGGATACTATGAGAAGGACGGGTTGTAAACACAACTAGTAAACGTCACGTAACTTCGGTCGGGTAAGCATTGTTAAGGAAACAGGAGAGAGAGAGATATCTTCACCAAATCAGAGAAGTGGTGTAGGGGAGAATACATGAGTGTTGATGCCAGTATGTAGGTTACCAAGTTACTGTCCACCAAACTACATATACCATCCTTATGTGATTCTGTGACAGAATTAGTGCAGAACTAATTACCCTATAACAACCCATCAAATCAGGGGAGAGGGGGGACTCCTGTCACAGCCTCACATTAGTCATATTATCTGGTAAACTAACTATATCTGGTAAACTAACATTAGTTAATAGAGATTAGCCAAGGGCTACAAAAGGGAAAGAAGTAAGACCCTCGAAGGCCAGAGTATTCCAGAACCTTCTCGAAGGACTGGTCAGTGAGTCCACTGTCCCGTGGACACTGATGTGGCCCGCCTATTGCGGGGTCCACGAGGAACTCGAACAGAGTTACCACCCGTGTCGGATTGCGACACGTGTGGATCGGCAGAGAGAGAGACGGGACATCGAAGAGGCAACAGGGCCTGCCTTAGAGGGACTCAATAGTTTAGACTCTATAGTTTAGACCCATGTGGGGTTTATAGACTTATGCTAGATAGTATGCTTAGAATGTTTGATGATGTTCAACTGTGTGATGATGTTAAACCTCTGTGATATGCGATTCAGTGCGGTCTTGTTAAACCCACTGCGCCAACGCACTGTATATTGAAATACAATAAATGTTAGATATTATAGCTAACTGAGTTATTGTTGCCTGTATGAGCCCGAGCTCAGATACCTAGACATACAACACGCTGACAGCCAGCCTTCGTTAAATGGTCAGCCTTTGCCACATCGCCAGCATTCACCACATCGCCAGCCTTCACCACATCGCCAGCCTTCACCACATCGCCAGCCTTCACCACATGGCCAGCCTTCACCACATCGCCAGCCTTCGCCACATCGCCAGCCTTCGCCACATCGCCAGCCTTCACCACATCGCCAGCCTTCGCCACATCACCAGCCTTCATCACATCGCCAGCCTTCGCCACATCGCCAGCCTTCGTTAAATGGCCAGCCTTCGCCACATGGCCAGCCTTCGCCACATCTCCAGACTTCGTTAAATGGCCAGCCTTCGCCACATCACCAGCCTTCACCACATCACCAGCCTCCACCACATCGCCAGCCTTCACCACATTAAAAGCCTTCACCACATCACCAGCCTTCACCACATCACCAGACTTCACCACATCGCCAGCCTTCACTACATCACCAGCCTCCGTTAAATGGCCAGCCCTTGCCACATCGCCAGCCTTCGCCACATCACCAGCCTTCGTTAAATGGCCAGCCTTCGCCACATCGTCAGCCTTCGCCACATCGCCAGCCTTCGTTAAATGGTCACCCTTTGCCACATCGCCAGCATTCACCACATGGCCAGCCTTCACCACATGGCCAGCCTTCACCACATGGCCAGCCTTCACCACATCGCCAGCCTTCACCACATCGCCAGCCTTCACCACATCGCCAGCCTTCACCACATCGCCAGCCTTCGCTTCATCGCCAGCCTCCGTTAAATGGCCAGCCTTCGACACATCACCAGCCTTCGTTAAATGACCAGCCTTCGCCACATCGCCAGCCTTCGTTAAATGACCAGCCTTCGCCACATCGCCAGCCTTCGTTAAATGGCCAGCCCTCGTCACATCGCCAGCCTTCGCCACATCTTGAGACTTCTTTAAATGGCCAGCCTTCGCCACATCGCCAGCCTTCGCCACATTAAAAGCCTTCACCACATCGCCAGCCTTCACTACATCACCAGCCTCCGTTAAATGGCCAGCCCTCGCCACATCGCCAGCCTTCACCACATCACCAGCCTTCGTTAAATGGCCAGCCTTCGCCACATCGTCAGCCTTCGCCACATCGCCAGCCTTCGTTAAATGGCCAGCCTTCGCCACATCGCCAGCCTTCACCACATCGCCAGCCTTCACCACATCGCCAGCCTTCACACATCGCCAGCCTTCACCACATCGCCAGCCTTCACCACATCGCCAGCCTCCGTTAAATGACCAGCCTTCACCACATCTACAGCCTTCGTTAAATGGCCAGCCTTCGCCACATCGCCAGCCTTCGTTAAATGGCCAGCCTTCACCACATCGCCAGCCTTCGTTAAATGGCCAGCCTTCGCCACATCGCCAGCCTTCGTTAAATGTCCAGCCTTCGCTATATCGCCAGCCTTTGCCACATCGCCAGCCTTTGCCACATCGCCAGCCTTTGCAACATCGCCAGCCTCCGTTAAATGGCCAGCCTTCGCTATATCGCCAGCCTTTGCCACATCGCCAGCCTTCGCCACATCGCCAACCTTCGCAACATCGCCAGCCTTCGCCACATCGCCAGCCTCCGTTAAATGGCCAGCCTTCGCCATATCGCCAGCCTTTGCCACATAGCCATCCTTCGGCACAGCGCAGGCATTTGACGTGCACAGACACAATTTACATCAACTAATACTTGCAGGCCGGTCTCTCTGGCTGTGGGGTTACAACACTTTCTCTCTGTAATCCCGTTTATCACGCAGAGTCTCGCAGCGGAGCGAGAACTGAGGTGGTTCGACCCCCGCTCGTGACTTGCGGATACTGAGCCGGCCGCTCAGAAAGCAATGGCAAACTACTGAGCGTAATCTTGCCAAGAGATCAACAGACAGCTGAAAGATGCTGCTGTTGACAGCTAAGTCCTGTAAAAGGATACGCAAAACATTTTTTTTCAATACTTGCAGATTACACAAGAATTTCTCTCAGTTAATATTGATGAGAACAAACATATATTTAGATCTACAAATAGTTGCATATCTTAAATCTCAGTTAATATTTGATGTGTACCAATACACATGTTTCTCAGTTAATATCTGATGTGTAAAAGCTAGAAGTTTCTCAGTTAATATTTGATGTGTAGAAAATAGATTGTGATTTTAAACCTCGCTTAATATTTGATGTATACAAGCTTGATGTTTCTCACTTAATATTTGGTGTGTACAAGCTAAATGTTTCTCAGTTAATATTTGATGTGTAAAAGCTAGATGTTTCTCACTTAATATTTGATATGTACAAATGAGATGTTTCTCACTTAATGTTTGAAATGTACCAGCTAACTGTTTGTCACTTAATATTTGATGTGTATGTTTTTTCGAAAATAGGTATAAGAGCCGGTCGTTCAGAAGGCAATGGCAAACTACTGAACGTAAAATTTGCCCAGGAATCACGAACAGCGAAAATGCTGGGGTTGACTGCTACGTCCTGTGAAGGACATGCAACTTAATTTTTAAAAATCAGCTAACTGTTTCTCACTTAATATTTCATGTGTACAAGTTAGATGTTTCTCAATTACTTCATGTGTACAAGCTTGACGTTTCTCAGTTAACATTTAATGTGTACGAGCTTGGTTTCTCAATTAATATTTGATGTGTACAAGCAAGATGTTTCTCAGTCAATATTTGATGTGTACAAGCTAGATGTTTTTCAGTTAATATTTGATGTGTACAAGCCAGATGTTTCTCAGTTAATATTTGATGTGTACAAGCTAGTTTCTCATTAATATTTGATGTGTACGAGCTTGATGTTTCTCAGTTAATATTTGATGGGCACAAAATAGATTTTGATCAAGTAATATTTGTAGATTATTAATCTCACTTAATATGTGATGTGTACAAATTAGATTTCTCCCAGTTTATAATGGGATAGATACATATATCAAAGCAAGAATACAGATGTCTGGAGAAGCTTTTAAGGCACTAGAAAACTTGTGGAAGTCAAAAGAAATAAAATTTAGCACCAAACTTAGAATATTCAATTCTAACGATAAGTCAGTACTGCTGTATGAACCAGAAAAACGGCGAACAACTTACACAATTACACATAAATTGCAAACATTCACTAATTGGTGAGCGCCCGAAATAGACGGATTAAAGTGGTATGACAAATTCACCAGCGAGGAGCACAGGGAGAGAACTAGACACATATCAGTGTGGAGCACAGGGAGAGAACTAGACACATATCAGTGTGGAGCACAGGGAGAGAACTAGACACATATCAGCGTGGAGCACAGGGAGAGAACTAGACACATATCAGCGTGGAGCTCAGGGAGAGAACTAGACACATATCAGCGTGGAGCTCAGGGAGAGAACTAGAAACATATCAGCGTGGAGCTCAGGGAGAGAACTAGACACATATCAGCGTGGAGTTCAGGGAGGGAACTAGACACATATCAGCGTGGAGCTCAGGGAGAGAACTAGACACATATCAGCGTGGAGCTCAGGGAGAGAACTAGACACATATCAGCGTGGAGCTCAGGGAGAGAACTAGACACATATCAGCGTGGAGCTCAGGGAGAGAACTAGACACATATCAGCGTGGAGTTCAGGGAGGGAACTAGACACATATCAGCGTGGAGCTCAGGGAGAGAACTAGACACATATCAGCGTGGAGCTCAGGGAGAGAACTAGACACATATCAGCGTGGAGTTCAGGGAGGGAACTAGACACATATCAGCGTGGAGCTCAGGGAGAGAACTAGACACATGTCAGCGTGGAGCTCAGGGAGAGAACTAGACACATATCAGCGTGGAGCTCAGGGAGATAACTAGACACATATCAGCGTGGAGCTCAGGGAGAGAACTAGACACATATCAGCGTGGAGCTCAGGGAGAGAACTAGACACATATCAGCGTGGAGCTCAGGGAGAGAACTAGACACATATCAGCGTGGAGCTCAGGGAGGGAACTAGACACATATCAGCGTGGAGCTCAGGGAGAGAACTAGACACATATCAGCGTGGAGCTCAGGGAGAGAACTAGACACATATCAGCGTGGAGCTCAGGGAGAGAACTAGACACATATCAGCGTGGAGCTCAGGGAGAGAACTAGACACATATCAGCGTGGAGCTCAGGGAGAGAACTAGACACATATCAGCGTGGAGCTCAGGGAGGGAACTGGACACATATCAGCGTGGAGCTCAGGGAGAGAACTAGACACATATCAGCATGGAGCTCAGGGAGAGAACTAGACACATATAAGCGTGGAGCTCAGGGAGAGAACTAGACACATATCAGCGTGGAGCTCAGGGAGAGAACTAGACACATATCAGCGTGGAGCTCAGGGAGAGAACTAGACACATATCAGCGTGGAGCTCAGGGAGGGAACTAGACACATATCAGAGTGGAGCTCAGGGAGAGAACTAGACACATATCAGCGTGGAGCTCAGGGAGAGAACTAGACACATATCAGCGTGGAGCTCAGGGAGAGAACTAGACACATATCAGCGTGGAGCTCAGGGAGAGAACTAGACACATATCAGCGTGGAGCTCAGGGAGAGAACTAGACACATATCAGCGTGGAGCTCAGGGAGAGAACTAGACACATATCAGCGTGGAGCTCAGGGAGAGAACTAGACACATATCAGCGCGGAGCTCAGGGAGAGAACTAGACACATATCAGCGTGGAGCTCAGGGAGATAACTAGACACATATCAGCGTGGAGCTCAGGGAGAGAACTAGACACATATCAGCGTGGAGCTCAGGGAGAGAACTAGACACATATCAGCGTGGAGCTCAGGGAGAGAACTAGACACATATCAGCGTGGAGCTCAGGGAGAGAACTAGACACATATCAGCGTGGAGCTCAGGGAGAGAACTAGACACATATCAGTGAACCAAGGGGTGAAGAAATGACGCCACCGCTGGGTAGGACATACATTGAGCAAACCTAACAATAGAATAACTAGAAAGGTCTTTGTCTGGAATCCACAATGTGAAAGAACCAACGAACGAACTTTATTTTTTCCAAAGGTTGTAGAATTGAGCAGGTGCGTCTCCCTTCCTTATTTCATTTGTTCCTTCCTTCCTTCATCTAGAAAAAAAAATCGGCTTCGTTCAACCTGCTTCATCAGCGTTGATTATAATTAAGATAAGTTTTCTTGTGTGAGGTTTGATCTTCCTCCCATTTTTGCTCTCTGTCAAGTTACTTCTAATCTGGTCTGATTTTATCTTTCCCGTTGTGTTCGTCGGTAACGGTTGAGTCTTATGGGGTTCATGCTGGTTGGTATTCTCTTTTCTGCGTTTTGTTGGTCCTGATGAAGACCATACTTGAGAAGGAACATCAAGATTAGGTTGCCTCCCAGTTGTTGATTACTTTCTCATTTAGTCCTTACAAGGACTGGCTTGATCTTGTTTAGTCCTCACAGGGACTGATTTGATCTTATTTAGTCCTCACAACAACTGGCTCGATCTTGGTTAGTTCTCACAACAACTGGATCGATCTTGTTTAGTTCTCACAAGGACTGGCTCGATCTTGTTTAGTTCTTACAAGACTGACTTGCTCTTGTTTAGTCCTCACAATTACTTTCTCGATTTTGTTTAGTTATCACAAGGACTGGCTGGATCTAAAGTTCGTTCGTTCGTTCGTTCGTTCGTTCGTTCGTTCGTTCGTTCGTTCGGTAAGCCCTCACAAGGACTATTTTGATCTTCATTAGATCTGACGAGGACTGTCTGACAATCTGCCTTTCTTATCACTCTGCTCTTACATATTACTTCATTCCTACATCATCTATGAACCTAATCTTAGACAACAACAACAACAGAAACAGTATGCATTACAACGACGCTTGGAATGTGTGCAATAATCAATCATACATGCCTCCCTAAAACTAATTTTTGATATGGTAATTACAATTAGCTAAGGTAGATGTAACGCACACAGTTAGGGGAATGTTTACTAGACTATTTGGCATTTGAGATAATAATAATATTTGTTGTTCTTGTTTTTTAAAGGGTGCATGTAGTTTGTACTGAGATAGTGTTCAAGCATTCAAGCAAGATTGTGTGTATAGGGATTAGTGGTGTCTTTGATTTCTTCTTGAATATTTCTCCACAGCTCAACTGCGGAGTACGCTGAACTTGTTTTGTATATAAGATATATGAGCATTTTGATATAAGATTTTGTTAATTAGTTTGGCGTTAATAAAAAGTAAGCGTTTTTGGAGTGGCAGTCACTGTCAAGTAAAATAAACAGAAGACCCGAGAAAATAACAACAGAGACATAAGTTAATTCAATTCAGTTCAATTCGACTTTATTGTAAAAGGGTCACAAATTGGGCACGCAGGCCCGTCTTACATTCGGCCCTTCCAATCACTCATCTTTCTTTCATCAATAGTGCATGATACATCAAGGAATGGGTGCCGGTGCCTCCAGCTTTTAAGTGTACCTTCTCCTGCTTTATCACACTCGACAGACGGTGCAGAGAGCAGAACCCTGCCGCTGTCAATGCAGAGGTTAACGCGCTCATCTATGATCACTCAGATAGCCCCGAAGTGCTCATCTATACAGATGGATCTGTTGTAAAGCAGCAGAGAAGTGCGTGGGCATTTACAGCCCGTTCAGCGGGCCGAACCGTTCAAGAATCCAGTGGTGCCCACTCCATGACCACGAGCAGCATGACGATGGAGGTAATGGCAGTTACACAGGCTTTCATATGGCTGGAATCACAGCATTATACCAACGTGTGTGTACTAAGTGATTCAATGAGCATGATTCAGAAGGTCGAAGCTGGATCTATACGTAGACAGTGGACTGAGTCGCTGCGGAAGTCCGTTGTCCGCAAAGTCACTTTCATCTTCGTCCCGGGACATGTGGGAGTCGAGGGAAATGAACGAGCTGATAAATTGGCTGGCTCTGCACCCCCTGTAGATGGCCAGCCCATGGATCGTGCCGATGTTATTAATGCCCTTAAAGATATGGCGAGAACAGAGGATTTTGACGCTAATGATTCCACATCGCTGTCCAGGATGAAAGACCTGGGAGTAAGAATCGGCACAGCCAGACGCGAGAGGTACATCGGGAAAACAAAGCGCCTCGTCAACCAACACAGAACTGGCACTATTAGCCACCGGACGCTGATGCATATGCTGGGGGGAGGATCTGAGCACCTATGGACATGTCCGGAGTGCAACGAAGATACCCCAACTGATAACTAACTAACTAACATTCACATAGGAAAAAAAAAACATTGTCAAATGAATATTGTAAACAAAACAATGCAAATTACCATGCTATGAGGCACATCTCCCACCCACCCACACATCACCCCACCCACCCACACAATAGTAATATGGGGAAGACATGGCCGAACTGTAGGGGACAGCTAGGACAGGACGCTAGGACTGGGTTGTTTGAGGAAATAAAGCGCGAGAGAAGAAGAAGTTTATAAAACGTGAATGTAGGCCCTTTCGCATGCATTACACGTGACCACGAGCATAGAAATAGCAAATATTGCAATTGTGTTCCTTTATGCGCCACAAAACTTGCCAAGAAACCATAACAACCATGACAGAATAAGATCGAGAGGTTTTCCGGAAGGTTGTTATGGGAGCGAGGTTCTGCAAAGGACATGCTACTGAATGAATGAATGCATGAATGAATGAATGAATGAATGAATGAATGAATGAATAAATGAATGAATGAATGAATGGACGCCACAAACCTGAACCGAGTTAATACAGTTTCTGGTCTTTGTAGTTTTTCATCCTTTTTATACTGCGAAAGAATAGTTTGGTAACGTGATAAAATTTAATTGATTATTCTGAGCGACTCGCATCCTGTTATTCCTGGTTTTTAGGTATTGTGCTGAAAACTGATCTGTAGAGGGCCGAGAGAATCTCTGCGGTGTCATCTGTCTCATACTGTTTTTGTTGGTTCCTCTGTGCCATGTTCCCGGCACATCATGTTCCTACACGCATATTATATGCTCCGGGAACTTCACTTTATTGTTTTATATTCTTTATAACATTGTGTACATCATCTTTCAGTGTGGTTGTAATTTATGTTATATATATATATATATATATATATATATATATATATATATATATATATATATATATATATATATATATATATAATTCGAAAGCCGGCCACGTGGCAAAGAGGTTACTAACGCTGTTCGTGATCCCATATACTTGCGTTCGAAACACAGCTGAGGGAGATTTGGCAGCAGACCGCCTCGCGTTGATTTTTTACGAAATGGTATGGGTGCCGGTCGTTCAGAAACAATGGCAAACTACTGAACGTAAATTTGCCAAGAGATCACAACAGCAAAATATGCTGGTGTTGACTGCGACGTCATGTAAAGGATATGCAACTAACTAAATAGTTCAAAATCATCCGAGGGAGATTAGGAAACGCAAAGATTTGCGTTGCTTTCAATGGTATGAGGCGTCGGCCCTTCAGATACCAATGGCACTCTGCTAGATCAACATTCCATCAATCAACCAATCAGCTGCTGCCTCCACAATTAAGGTTGGCTGCAATGGGTTTCCATATTCTGTCAGATTGATGTTCGTCCATCACTTGATGTTATCTACCCACTTGTATCGTTGTCTACCTCTTGCTTGCTTGCCTTCAACGTTACCCTGCAGTATGGTTTTCATAAGAGTGTTATGTCTTTTAACTTAGCCGAAATATTATACTTGCTTTTTTTAATTTCTTTAATATAATCTCTTTTAATTCTCTATTTTTCTAGAAACTCTGTATTTGATTGTTTTGTTTCTTTCAAACACGGCATATTCTTCTGTATATCCACATCTCCAGGGCCTCTATTCAACTTTCTAATTGCTTGTTTAATGTACATGCTTCCTCGCCATATAGTAGTGTTGAAAATACATAACATTTGAATATACTCATTTTAAATGCGTTGTTAATCTCTCTAGATGTTAATAATGATTTCATGATGTTGAAAACGTTTTTGGCTATACCTGTTCTCTGTTTGCTTTCTATTTCACTTCTGCCATCATCTGTTATTACATGTCCAAGATAGGAGAAACGTGTTACTTGTTCTAGTATCTCCCCGTTTACCGTAATGTTCCTTGCTAGTCTCTTTTTCCAGTACTAAGTATCATAATTTTCGATGTTTGGATGTTTATATATAAGCCACATTAGAGATAGCCAGAAAAAAAAAACTGTGATGACATTCCTTAGTAACTCACAAACCGCAAGTAAGCGCTGGGGTTGTCTGCAACGTTCTGAAAAGGGCATGCAACTAAATCTTAATGACAGATCTGTCATCAATAAATAACTCTTCGATGTATAGTGGCAATCTACATACTATCTCAGGTGTATGTGATTACGGGACTCACAATCGACGCACAGAAAAGTATCGCGGTAATCCTCCATTACGTTTGCCGTAAGGAAGACTGGCTATCTCAGCCTCAAGATAGCGATTACCGCAAGGTACAAGATAAGATGAGATAGCTGGTACCTCAAGGTACAAGATGAGATGAGATAGCCAGTACCTCAAGGTATAAGATAAGATGGGATAGCTGGTACCTCAAGGTACAAGATAAGATGAGATAGCTGGTACCTCAAGGTACATGATAAGATGAGATAGCTGGTACCTCAAGGTACAAGATGAGATGAGATAACCAGTACTTCAAGTTACAAGATAAGATGAGATAGCTGGTACCTCAAGGTACAAGATAAGATGAGATAGCTGGTACCTCAAGGTACAAGATAAGATGAGATAACTGGTACCTCAAGGTACAAGATGAGATGAGATAACCAGTACTTCAAGTTACTAGATAAGATGAGATAGCTGGTACCTCAAGGTATAAGATAAGATGGGATAACTGGTACCTCAAGGTACAAGATAAGATGAGATAGCTGGTACCTCAAAGTACATGATAAGATGAGATAGCTGGTACCTCAAGGTACAAGATGAGATGAGATATCCAGTACCTCAAGGTATAAGATAAGATGACATAGCTGGTACCTCAAGATACAAGATAAGATGAGATAGCTGGTACCTCAAGGTACAAGATGAGATGTGATAGTGGTACCTCAAGGTACAAGATGAGATGAGATAACCAGTACTTCAAGTTACAAGATAAGATGAGATAGCTGGTACCTCAAGGTACAAGATAAGATGAGATAGCTGGTGCCTCAAGGTACAAGATGAGATGAGATAGCTGGTACCTCAAGGTACAAGATAAGATGAGATAGCTGGTACCTCAAGGTACAAGATGAGATGAGATAGCTGGTACCTCAAGGTACAAGATGAGATGTGATAGTGGTACCTCAAGGTACAAGATGAGATGAGATAACCAGTATTTCAAGTTACAAGATAAGATGAGATAGCTGGTACCTCAAGGTACAAGATAAGATGAGATAGCTGGTGCCTCAAGGTACAAGATGAGATGAGATAGCTGGTACCTCAAGGTACAAGATGAGATGATATAGCTGATACCTCAAGGTACAAGATGAGATGAGATAGTGGTACCTCAAGGTACAAGATGAGATGAGATAGCTGGTACCTCAAGGTACAAGATGAGATGAGATAGCTGGTACCTCAATGTACAAGATGAGATGAGATAGCTGGTACCTCAAGGTACAAGATGAGATGAGATAACCAGTACTTCAAGTTACAAGATAAGATGAGATAGCTGGTACCTCAAGGTACAAGATAAGATGAGATAGCTGGTACCTCAAGGTACAAGATGAGATGAGATAGCTGGTACTTCAAGGTACAAGATGAGATGAGATAGCCAGTACCTCAAGGTACAAGATAAGATGAGATAGCCAGTATCTTAAGGTACACGATGAACAACATGAGATGAGATTGCCAGTACCTCAAGGTACAAGAGGAACACGATGAGATGAGATAAGATAAGATGAGTTAGCCAGTCTGTCGCCAGTCTTCCTTACGACAAACGTAATGGGGGATTACAGAGATACTTTTCTGTGCGTCGGTTGTGAGTCCCGTGATCACATACGCTGAGATGGTATGTAGATTATCACTATACATTGAAGAATTATTTATTGATGACTCATCTGTCATTAAGATTTAGTTGCATGCCCTTTTCAGAACGTTGCAGTCAACCCTAGCGCTTACTGGCTGTTTGTGTGTTACTAAGGAATGTCATCACAGTTTTCGTTTTTGGATGTTAATACGAGTGTAAGTTAATAAGTAAGTCACAAATGGCTGTAGAAAAAATAGCTAAATATGATAACAACTTGAAACCAGCTTATTTTTATACATACATTGTCCCTTTATTTCTCAACATAATTTCCACCAACATTGATGCACTTATCCCATCGTTTCATCAGTCCTCACAAACCGGCTGCATAAAACTGCGTGCTCTGTTTTCTAAACCACGTTTTCACTTCACATTCAACTTCGGCGTCATTCGAGAAATGCCTCCGGCAAAGGTGGGTTGTCAGTGTTTGTGCTGACAAATGTTTGTCCCGTAAAGCGGTGCATAGCTGGGTAGAAAACGTTACGAGGGCGAGTCAATAAGTAAGTCACACAGTCTGTGGGATGGCCGGTAAATGAAAACAAAGCACGCAGTTCTAGCAGCTGGGTTGGGAGGACTGATAAAACGATGGGTGCATCAATATTGGTGGAAATTATGTTGAGAAATAAAGGGGCAATGTATGTATAAAAATAAACATGTTTCAAGTTGTTATTATATTTAGTTATTTTCTTCAGACATTTGTGACTTATTTATTAACTTACCCTCGTAATAACAGATGATGGCAGAAGTGAAATAGAAAGCAAACAGAGGCTAGGAGTGGCCGAAAACGTTTTCAACATCATGAAATCAGTATTAACATCTAGAGAGATTAACAACGAATTGAACAACATTGAAGTGCTACATAGAACCTGTACTTTTATATGGATGTGAAGCGTGGACAATGAGCAGACAAGCTGAAAAACATCTGATGTCTGTGGAAATGTGGTTTGTGAGGAAAATGCAAAGAATACTATGGACAGACAGAAAAACCAATGAACAAGTCCTTCACGAAACAAATGAAGATCGGAAACTGATTAGAGACATTAGACATAGACAGTCACAATTTTTTGGTGCATGTTATGAGAAGAAATGACTTGGAAAACTTGGTGACAACTGGCAAGATCGAAGAGAAGAGACAAGGGGAAGACCGAGAAATAAATACCTGGATGGTCTGGCCACGTGACATGGTCGAGACAGGAACGCGGAGCTGATCGACGACTCTGGTGATCGAGTGAGAAGGCAGAACATGACCGCCCACGCTTATCGACATGGCACATGATTGTTGGATGGATATGGCGCGGAAGCCTGGACATTGACAAGCAATTAGAAAGTTTTATAGAGATGTGGATATACAGCAGCATATGTCGTATTTGGTTGACATAAAACAATCAAATACAGAGGTTCTAGAAACATTTGGAATTCAAAGAGATTTTATGAAAGAAATCAAAAAGAAGCAAGTGTAATATTTCAGCTACGTTAAAAGATATAACACTCTTATGAAAATAATGCTGGAGGGTAAAGCAACAATCTCTCTGTTGGCTTCAGCTGTCGCTTGTTATCACAGACCTGCAACAACCGAGTCTGTCTACTTGCTTCAGCTCTCTCTTGTCATCACGGACCTGCAACAACCGAGTCTCTTTACTTGCTTCAGCTCTCTCTTGTCATCACAGACCTGCAACAACCGAGTCTCGTTACTTGCTTCAGCTCTCTCTTGTTATCACAGACCTGCAACAACCGAGTCTCTCTACTTGCTTCAGCTGTCTCTTGTCATCATCGACCTGCAATAACCGAGTCTCTCTACTTGCTTCAGCTGTCTCTTGTTATCACAGACCTGCAACAACCGAGTCTCTCTACTTGCTTCAGCTGTCTCTTGTTATCACAGACCTGCAACAACCGAGTCTGTCTACTTGCTTCAGCTGTCTCTTGTTATCACAGACCGGCAACAATCGAGTCTCTTTACTTGCTTCAGCTGTCTCTTGTCATCACAGACCTGCAACAATCGCGTCTCTCTACTTGCTTCAGCTGTCTCTTGTTATCACAGACCTGCAACAACCGAGTCTCTTTCCTTGCTTCAGCTGTCTCTTGTTATCACAGACCTGCAACAACCGAGTCTCTTTCCTTGCTTCAGCTGTCTCTTGTTATCACAGACCTGCAACAACCGAGTCTCTTTACTTGTTTCAGCTGTCTCTTTTTATCACAGACCTGCAACAACCAAGTCTCTCTGCTGGCTTCAGCAGTCTCTTGTCATCACAGACCTGCAACCACCGAGTCTCCTTACTTGCTTCAGCTGTCTCTTGTTATCACAGACCGGCAACAATCGAGTCTCTTTACTTGCTTCAGCTGTCTCTTGTCATCACAGACCTGCAACAATCGCGTCTCTCTACTTGCTTCAGCTGTCTCTTGTTATCACAGACCTGCAACAACCGAGTCTCTTTCCTTGCTTCAGCTGTCTCTTGTTATCACAGACCTGCAACAACCGAGTCTCTTTCCTTGCTTCAGCTGTCTCTTGTTATCACAGACCTGCAACAACCGAGTCTCTTTACTTGTTTCAGCTGTCTCTTTTTATCACAGACCTGCAACAACCAAGTCTCTCTGCTGGCTTCAGCAGTCTCTTGTCATCACAGACCTGCAACCACCGAGTCTCCTTACTTGCTTCAGCTGTCTCTTGTTATCACAGACCTGCAACAACCGAGTCTCTTTACTTGCTTCAGCTGTCTCTTGTCATCACAGACCTGCAACAACCGAGTCTGTCTACTTGCTTCAGCTGTCTCTTGTCATCACAGACCTGCAACAACCGAATCTGTCTACTTGCTTCAGCTGTCTCTTGTCATCACAGACCTGCAACAACCGAGTATGTCTACTTGCTTCAGCTGTCTCTTGTTATCACAGACCTGCAACAACCGAGTCTGTCTACTTGCTTCAGCTGTCTCTTGTTATCACAGACCTGCAACAATCGAGTCTGTCTACTTGCTTCAGCTGTCTCTTGTCATCACAGACCTGCAACAACCGAATCTGTCTACTTGCTTCAGCTGTCTCTTGACATCACAGACCTGCAACAACCGAGTCTGTCTACTTGCTTCAGCTGTCTCTTGTTATCACAGACCTGCAACAACCGAGTCTGTCTACTTGCTTCAGCTGTCTCTTGTTATCACAGACCTGCAACAACCGAGTCTCTTTACTTGCTTCAGCTGTCTCTTGTTATCACAGACCTGCAACAACAGAGTCTCTTTACTTGCTTCAGCTGTCTCTTGTTATCACAGACCTGCAACAACCGAGTCTCTTTACTTGCTTCAGCTGTCTCTTGTTATCACAGACCTGCAACAACCGAGTCTCTTTACTTGCTTCAGCTGTCTCTTGTTATCACAGACCTACAACAACTGAGTCTCTCTGCTGGCTTCAGCAGTCTCTTGTCATCACAGTCCTGCAACAACCGAGTCTCTTTACTTGCTTCAGCTGTCTCTTGTTATCACAGACCTGCAACAATCGCGTCTCTCTACTTGCTTCAGCTGTCTCTTGTTATCACAGACCTGCAACAACCGAGTCTCTCTACTTGCTTCAGCTGTCTCTTGTTATCACAGACCTGCAACAACCGAGTCTCTCTACTTGCTTCAGCTGTCTCTTGTTATCACAGACCTGCAACAACCGAGTCTCTCTACTTGCTTCAGCTGTCTCTTATTATCACAGACCTGCAACAACCGAGTCTGTCTACTTGCTTCAGCTGTCTCTTGTTATCACAGACCGGCAACAATCGAGTCTCTTTACTTGCTTCAGCTGTCTCTTGTCATCACAGACCTGCAACAATCGCGTCTCTCTACTTGCTTCAGCTGTCTCTTGTTATCACAGACCTGCAACAACCGAGTCTCTTTCCTTGCTTCAGCTGTCTCTTGTTATCACAGACCTGCAACAACCGAGTCTCTTTCCTTGCTTCAGCTGTCTCTTGTTATCACAGACCTGCAACAACCGAGTCTCTTTACTTGTTTCAGCTGTCTCTTTTTATCACAGACCTGCAACAACCAAGTCTCTCTGCTGGCTTCAGCAGTCTCTTGTCATCACAGACCTGCAACCACCGAGTCTCCTTACTTGCTTCAGCTGTCTCTTGTTATCACAGACCTGCAACAACCGAGTCTCTTTACTTGCTTCAGCTGTCTCTTGTCATCACAGACCTGCAACAACCGAGTCTGTCTACTTGCTTCAGCTGTCTCTTGTCATCACAGACCTGCAACAACCGAATCTGTCTACTTGCTTCAGCTGTCTCTTGTCATCACAGACCTGCAACAACCGAGTATGTCTACTTGCTTCAGCTGTCTCTTGTTATCACAGACCTGCAACAACCGAGTCTGTCTACTTTTTTCAGCTGTCTCTTGTTATCACAGACCTGCAACAATCGAGTCTTTCTACTTGCTTCAGCTGTCTCTTGTCATCACAGACCTGCAACAACCGAATCTGTCTACTTGCTTCAGCTGTCTCTTGTCATCACAGACCTGCAACAACCGAGTCTGTCTACTTGCTTCAGCTGTCTCTTGTTATCACAGACCTGCAACAACCGAGTCTCTTTACTTGCTTCAGCTGTCTCTTGTTATCACAGACCTGCAACAACCGAGTCTCTTTACTTGCTTCAGCTGTCTCTTGTTATCACAGACCTGCAACAACAGAGTCTCTTTACTTGCTTCAGCTGTCTCTTGTTATCACAGACCTGCAACAACCGAGTCTCTTTACTTGCTTCAGCTGTCTCTTGTTATCACAGACCTGCAACAACCGAGTCTCTTTACTTGCTTCAGCTGTCTCTTGTTATCACAGACCTACAACAACTGAGTCTCTCTGCTGGCTTCAGCAGTCTCTTGTCATCACAGACCTGCAACAACCGAGTCTCTTTACTTGCTTCAGCTGTCTCTTGTTATCACAGACCTGCAACAATCGCGTCTCTCTACTTGCTTCAGCTGTCTCTTGTTATCACAGACCTGCAACAACCGAGTCTCTCTGCTGGCTTCAGCAGTCTCTTGTCATCACAGACCTGCAACCACCGAGTCTCCTTACTTGCTTCAGCTGTCTCTTGTTATCACAGACCTGCAACAACCGAGTCTCTTTACTTGCTTCAGCTGTCTCTTGTCATCACAGACCTGCAACAACCGAGTCTGTCTACTTGCTTCAGCTGTCTCTTGTCATCACAGACCTGCAACAACCGAATCTGTCTACTTGCTTCAGCTGTCTCTTGTCATCACAGACCTGCAACAACCGAGTATGTCTACTTGCTTCAGCTGTCTCTTGTTATCACAGACCTGCAACAACCGAGTCTGTCTACTTGCTTCAGCTGTCTCTTGTTATCACAGACCTGCAACAATCGAGTCTGTCTACTTGCTTCAGCTGTCTCTTGTCATCACAGACCTGCAACAACCGAATCTGTCTACTTGCTTCAGCTGTCTCTTGACATCACAGACCTGCAACAACCGAGTCTGTCTACTTGCTTCAGCTGTCTCTTGTTATCACAGACCTGCAACAACCGAGTCTGTCTACTTGCTTCAGCTGTCTCTTGTTATCACAGACCTGCAACAACCGAGTCTCTTTACTTGCTTCAGCTGTCTCTTGTTATCACAGACCTGCAACAACAGAGTCTCTTTACTTGCTTCAGCTGTCTCTTGTTATCACAGACCTGCAACAACCGAGTCTCTTTACTTGCTTCAGCTGTCTCTTGTTATCACAGACCTGCAACAACCGAGTCTCTTTACTTGCTTCAGCTGTCTCTTGTTATCACAGACCTACAACAACTGAGTCTCTCTGCTGGCTTCAGCAGTCTCTTGTCA